>JAINUG010000006.1:4403775-4806275 GCA_029706075.1 Aldrovandia affinis
GTAGTCAGCTGACCTCATTCTTTGGGCACATAACATTGCTGAATCTAGACCTGACCAACTGCAGCAACCCCAGATCATAACACTGCCCCCACAGGCTTGTACGGTAGGCACTAGGCATGATGGGTTCATCACTTCATCCGCCTCTCTTCTTACCCTGATGCGCCCATCCCTCTGGAACAGGTTAAATCTGGACTCATCAGACCACATGACCTTCTTCCATTGCTCCAGAGTCCAATCTTTATGCTCCCTAGCAAATTGAAGCCTTTTTTTCCAATTAGCCTCACTGACACGTGGTTTTCTTAAGGCTACATAGCTGTTTAGTCCCCTTCGCATTGTGCGTGTGGAAATGCTCTTACTTTAACTATTAAACATAGCCGTGAGTTCTACTGTTGATTTTTTACGATATGATTTCACCAAACGTCTAAGTGATCGCTGATCACGATCATTCAAGATTTTTTTCCGACCACATTTCTTCCTCGAAGATGATGGTTCACCACTATCCTTCCAGGTTTTAATAATGCGTTGGACAGTTCTTAACCCAATTTTTGTAGTTTCAGCAATCTCCTTAGTTGTTTTCTTTGCTTGATGCAGGCCAATAATTTGACCCTTCTGAAACAGATTAACATATTTTCCACGACCACAGGATATGTCTTCCGACATGGTTGTTTAAGAAATGAGAAGCTACTCACTGCATCAGTTAGGGTTAAATAACTTGTTGCCAGCTAAAACATATTAATCACTGCAGTAATTATCCAATGGAAGGCTCTTACCTATTTGCTTAGTTAAATCCAGGTGGTGACTTTTTTTGGGGCCAGGCAGTGTATATCTCAATCTTTATTGTAAGGGTCATCATCCTGGTAGTGTTTGTGTGGTTGCTCTACCCTCCCACCACCAGAGGGCAGACATGTGTTGTATCTTAACCCCACCGGCCGTTTTCCCCATAGTTTGGCTGTTTTCCTCCACAGTATCGCTGTTTTCCCCCATCGCTTGGCCAGAACCCCATGCCATCGCACTACCACAAATAAACACGTATATGATTTATCCTCGTAAAATGTAAAGGTTCTAATAACAGGTGTGGGAAACGCGGGCCATGCATGTTACATTAAACAAGCAGCAGGGGCTTATTTAAAAATGTTATTTTTCGGACCCCTGTGATGCCACGTTTGGCCGAACTGCCAGCGCGGCCATCCGATTAGTCACAGCATCGCAGCTCCAGGAAAATGTGAATCAAACGCTTCCTCTCAGCGTCGTCACAATCTTTTTGGACAGAGGAATGTCGGTCAGGTGGCCTGATTGCCATTGGCAGGTTAATGACATTTCAGAAAGCTCCATTGCTGGCAAGCCTTAATAAAACACAAGGATTAGAGATGGATAAAAAAACGAGAAAAAAAAAAAACTGCAGAGAATCAGCCGCCTCATGAATAGCAGCTGAAGCATTAACTTTATTTCTCTGAGACTTGAAGAAATGTTTAATTTGCCATTTGAAGTATTTAATCCCCCCGGAAGCTGAAAACACATCATTTTCTACGCATAATCTTTTTTGCATTTTGAAAGGTCAGACAGTGTCGACATCTTTAGCTCTTTGACCTTGGCTGATGATTTTTGGAACAGCCGGTAAATTTGACAAGCCAAGCTCATTATTCGGGAGTCGGCAGTCCCCTGTTTTGCGTTTAACCTTTTAATTGTGTGGATAAGGAGCAGCATGCCAGGGCTAGCTGGCTTCCCGAAGAGGAGAAAAGCTCCTGAGAGGGGATTTCTGGGATCTAGGTGTCAGATTAGTGGGATATTGCCTGCGGTTTATTCCTCCGGAAAACTGCAATCCATCCCTCAGCTTACAGTGTGGCATCCAATTTTAAGTGCCAGATTGGACTTTCTGTTTGTACATAAGTCTTGGAGTGGATTTTTCTACGAGCACCGAGCTGCCCGTACACCAAGAGTCTCATAAAGTACTCGAGTGCCTCGCGGTGAGAGACCCTTGCAGCTGTATTTAATGTTTCATGGACAGTGAAAGTCTCAGCGGACTTTATTTTGATCACTGCGTATAACATCGGTGGAGGTAGTCCTGAACTTTATAGTGCCTGGTTTCTAGGGCAAGCACACAGGGCTTATTGGAATTGTGTGTGCGTGCGCGTGTGCGCGCGAGTATGTGTGCGTGTGCGTGTGCGTGTGTGCGTGTGCGTGTGTGTGTGTGTGTGTGTGTGTGTGTGTGTGTGTGTGTTTTGGGGGGGCTCTCACTAACATTGGAAGTCCTGAACTTTATAGTGCCTGGTTTCTATGGCGAGCACACAGGGCTTACTGGAATTATGTGTGTGTGTGTGTGTGTGTGTGTGTTTTGTGTGCATGCATGCGTTTTTTGTGTGCATGCATGCATGTATGTGTGTGTATTGGGGGCTCTTGCTAACATTGCACATACAGTGTACAAACATAAAACGTCATATGCAAAACCTCTTCATTCTGAGCACATCATTAATCAACCTATTCATGCTACCCCAAGATCTGTGCAGATATCCCTCTGATTCAGTGAAGTATATCATACTGCAAGGTGTGCCATTGCTGTAGCATTTAAAACGTGACCGGTGCTCATGAATTACATGCAGACACTGACAGATGGTGGAGTACATTGAGATTGTGTCATGCAGACAGTCTGAGGAATGGAGTTCTCTCCTCGCTAGGGCGATCATGGAGCTCCTATACGTTTTCAGGCTTTCCTTTCACAGGACTCCTCTGGGAATTGAGGCAATTGAATGCGCTAAACTGTCTGCGTGTGGCGTCAAAGCCAGAAGGCCTTTTCGCACAGCGAGCCGGCGACCTTGCCTCTAGCGGCTGTCAGTTATGTAGCCCGTGCCTTTGACGGTGACGGCAAACAGCGGCAAGATGCAGAATAACAGGAGCGCAGAACAGAGATCAGCTCCAGAGTGTCTGAGCCGCGGCGGTTCCGCGCTCTGTCCTGTACGGGCACACCGAGAGATGTGCAATGATGCAGCGCCTGGCAACACCACCTCCACGTCTCCCTAGAAACGGCGCCTCAACTCCCACCAGTCAGTCATGGTTTCAAGTGAACACCTTGGTGATAATCAGGGATTAATTCAACCTTCCCCAAGCTGCTTAATTTGTGTGTTTAAGGAAGAAAACTGTGGATGCACACCTCTCCCTCGTTACAGGCATTTTTCTTTGGTTATTGCCGTTTTTCATTTGCATAAAATTCAGCAACAAAAAGTCAATTACTGAACGAGCACAATAGCTGCCCCAGTAATCTTTCCGTTATCCTGGCTGTGCGTGCCTGCCTCGGCTCCCTTTCGAGGGCTCTCGGTGCAGCATGCTTGATGAACACGGCCCCCCTTTATCTTTGCCGCTCCGTAAGCAGATATGGCAGTATCTGTGTGCACGCATCAACAACGAAATCATTCTTCATACTTTAGCTTTTGCCATCGCAACACTGCTGGAAATACCCTTCACGGTGATAGATCCGCGATGGGACGCTCTTGTTTTTTGTTTTGCTTTGTTGGTCGTTTTTTTTTTTTCCCCATTCCTGACATGCTAGTTTAGGAGTGATGATTGCAATGTGTGTTAAATGACATTTTCTGCAGGGTTTTTCCCACTTTGTGACTGTGCTCTGTTCCTTTCTCTCTCCTCCCTCCCAGGTACGCTATTCCTCCAGAGCATGGGAAAAGACTGGAGCGTCTGGCCACAGGTAACGAGTGATGCACAACAGCTTTCAGCTCTTGCGCGGTGTTACAGAGCAGCCTGGCCATCCGACATCTATAGGCCAGAGTGAAATAACACATCATGTCCAGAGCTTCCTCACTATTCCCCTCATTGTAGGAGTCAGACTGGTCAACCTGCATTAGACAATAACAATAACAAGCAATATCGGTTTTATGCTAAATGCATTAATAGTGAATAAGGGAAGGCTCCCGGGTGGCGTAGCGTTAGAACGTCCGATGCTGCCCACTGCGACCGGAGCCGATACGAGCTTGCTGCGTACAGGAGTGGCCCTGTGTGCTTACGTAGTTATGGTAATGGTTGGCGGGTTCCGGCTTGGAAGAGGCGATGCTCCACGCATGTCACTGCCGGTTTCAGGACTACGGCAGCAAGCTCTCAAAATGAGGGAGGGGGATAATTGACATGAAAAGGAGAGTATAATTGGCTTTTAAATTGGGAGAAAATAGGGAAAGAAATAGCAGAAAGAAAATAGAAAAAAAATTGTGAATAAGAGAAAACACTTGCTAAAAATGCTCCTGAATAAATTGATAAAACTATATATAATATATAACTACCCATATACAATGTACGTCATCATTCTCACCCAGGGAAAAAGGGGTAGGTCCAAGGGTGCCATCAACAACAATATTACCACATCATACACACATGTATGCATAACAATTTATACGTGTTCCCAAGTATTAAAAGTGTACTAATTTTGATGTTGATAGCACCCTTGGACCTACCCCCTTTTTCCCGGGTGAGTGATAGCGAACACTGTATACGGGTAGTTTTGCATGTGATTCACAGACCCGGTGAAGATTGTAGGGCAATCAAAACATTTCCATTCAATCTATCCCAAAGCATTTTTAGTGCGCAGGTGCTTTTCTTTTTTTCATGAATTTTTTCCCACAAATAAACTGGACGTTTTCATCAAATCCATTAATAGTCGTGGTAAACGTGTCATCAATTATTTTTTATTTTATTTTTTGTTATTTGCTCTATATTTTTGCATTCAGCGTACAAAAAAAATTGATTATATGTTAGTTGCGTGATTACGTTGAAGACGGAGAGCCGTGTTAAACTTTCTACTTAAGAGCTCAGTTTTTTTGGACAGGTCAAAGTTATCTGAAAATGTCGTGCCTGTTCCTTCTGAGTCGGTCTTCCTCCTGCCATTGCTTACAGCCACAGAAATTACAGATGACATTGAAATTGTATATTTTTCATAGTAAGCGTCATTTTTGATGGGCCTAGCAAAACCGAATTCAGACGTTGCCGCGGATCAATATCATAAGTGCTTTTCGATTTGAACGTGGTAAACCGAGAACACTCTCCTTCCGCATCACTCTCAGTATGTGTGTTTTTAACACTTCACTTCACCTTTTACGCTGTTTAGTGTATTACGCTAACTTTCTGGTACAATTTACGACAACTTTGTGCTCCCCCATCCCCACCAAAAATAAACATTATTGCAAGCGCTATAGCAAAAACCAAATGATTTCAGGAATGAAGATTCGCAGGAGACCAGTCTAGCATTATTCCATGTACGGTAGCAGTGTATTCATTTAGTATTTTCTTTAAGAACATCTTGTGCCCGTGCTGAAAACATTCAGGGCTTAAACTCCGGGAGGAAGTGATAATGTGTTACGCATCTATGAGCTTGCTGATTCGGTTAGGCAGGAAGAGAGTGGGAGAATGTCACCTGGCGGTGTCCCCCAGCTGGGGGGATCTCTCACGGCAGGCCCCCGCTGAGTGTCTTTATTTCTGTGCCCTGTCGAGTGGAGAGAAGCAG
Organism: Aldrovandia affinis; assembly: GCA_029706075.1. Lineage (NCBI taxonomy): Eukaryota > Metazoa > Chordata > Actinopteri > Notacanthiformes > Halosauridae > Aldrovandia > Aldrovandia affinis. The sequence goes on from JAINUG010000006.1 coordinate 4,409,270, forward strand.
ACTCGGGGCTGAAGGCAGGTCTGACTTTAGCGTGGACACAGGACAAAGGCGGCGGTGATATTTCTATTGTGATGGCTTTTGAGGACGCCCCTAAGGAAGATGGCTCCTGTTGATTTTTTATTTTTTGCTCAGTTCAAGTTTCTCTTTTCCTTTCTCTCGCCTCCACTGTCATCCTTTCATTTGGTGACTAATCGAATATATCTGGATAATCACCACCTGCTCCCTCGGTTGAGTTTATAATAATAATACTAATAATTCTTATAACTGATTGCATTTATATTGCGCCTTTCAGGAACCCAAATCGCTTTACAGTGACGAGCGGGGGGGGACGACTCACCTCAGCCACCCCCAGTGGAGCACCCACGTTGGTGTGCCACGGGCAGCCATTTTGGGCCAGAATGCTCGCCACACATCAGCTGAGGTGGAGGGGGAGGGAATTATTGAGCCAATGAAACTGGGAGATGATTAGGCTTCTGGTAGACAGGACATTTAATAGTGCAGTGGTTACAAAGTGTTTCTCAGCCCAGGACCCACTTAAAAGAAAGTCTGTGACCAACCCCTTATTAAAATGTAGGTTAGAATATGTTCAGATATGGATTCAAATGTTTTCAGCATATGTCAAAACAACTGCATGTACAGTATTCAGTATGCATGTTTTAATCTCGCCACCCACCTCAACCTCTCAAAACCCACCGTTTCGGAACCCCTAAAATATTGCACTGTTCCTACTCCGAAGATTTGTAGCAATAACTTTGATTACGAGCAAAGGCATTCAAAAGTACGGCGACGGCTTGAAGTTTCACAAGCAGCGAGGGCCAATGAGGGCCACCTGACAAAAAGGCTAATTATTAAAGAGAACTTTTATTTCTATTAGAGTACCCGCTGTTATTTTAAAAGCCGCACATTCTTGTTCCGCAGAATAAATTCAATTTGACTTGAGAAATGTGACCTGTGATTGCGGGTTGCCCGGGTCAGTCAGCGCTTGATGCATAGCGTGATTCAAAAAGCAGAGCTATCTCCCGTTATCTTGTCCCCGCATTGTAATTATCGCGCCTTCTTTTCATGCTCCAGCGCCTTCATCTCCCCTTTCTGCTGCAGTCGTGATTAACTGCGGCACGGACAAATATTGCATCTGAAAGACATCAGACGCGCATCTCATAAACGTGGCGTTCTGACATCCCTCCACCGGCTGCCTGATCCCCCTCCCTCCTCTCTATCTTTCCCTCTCTCTTATCCTCTCTCTCATTCTTTTCTCTCTCCCTCTCTCTCATATTCTCTCTCTTGCTCGCTCTCTTCCCTTTTTCCTTCTTTCCCTCTCTCATGCTTTCTCTCTCTCCTCTCTCTCATATTCTCTCTCTCGCTCGCTCTCTTCCCTTTTTCCTTCTTTCCCTCTTTCTCATTCTGTCTCTCTCTCTCCCTCTCCCCCCTCCTCTCTCCCTCCCCCTGTCTCTCGAGTTGGCCTGGTGTCGTTCGTTCATGCGAGGCGTGTCCTTTGCGGACAGACCTGAGTGATAAACATTGTCAGCGGGGGAGTTCATCAGCAGCGACAGAGAGCTGCATCGATCGCTCAGGATGGCACTCTCCAGTAATGTATTGAATCCATCCCCCCTCCTGATAAGACCGCCCGCCCATACCCCCCACCCCCACCCCCACCCCCCACCCCGCTCCCTCCTGCCCGCACGCCCATCCCGCGCTGTCTGACAGCCCTCCCAATCGACAAAGTTATGCTGCGCTTAGGAAAGCCGGGGGTATTTGGAAACGAGCGCGATTGATGGATCACTGTTAAATCAATCGACACATCATTGGAAGAAGTGAAAGGAAATGGCTCCTGGTGGAAGGCTTGACATTCGTCATGTTCAGAAACGGTCCCTGTGTCATCACAGTGTGGGCGAGATCTATACAGTGTGAGCAGCGCCACCAAAAGGTAACCTCAGCCAATGATCAATGTACCATGATGTTCTGATACTTAGGCTAAGTCCGATTTGATTCTGGCCTTTGTTCAGCCTAACTGAATTACATTTCGCCGCTTAACATTAAGCAGTAAATTTGAGGTGTCACTGTTTTTCATTTCTCACGCAACATTATGAGTTTGGTGTTCAATAGAACTAATGAAAAATGTGAGGAAAGTCGGGGCTGGGGGAGCATAACAGATGTTTACATTCTTAACTCAAAGTTAAGGAGAAGGCACATTGCAGCAAGGCTTTTATATATTCTGCTGTAAGGCGTGTATTGTAGGGTTTCTGTCACATTTTTGTTACCAGCTCATTAATAATACGCATTGCATTCCTGCTGAGATTTGAACGACCTTTCGAGGGGTGTTACGGCGATGTCAGAGTAAACAATTGGAAATATGCTAAACACTTCACCAAAACAAATTAGAGGATTCAGCTTCAAGATTAGTCCTTAAGAGGCAATATATCAAAAATAATGTGAAGCCAAAAACGGGGGAAGCTAAAAAGAAAACTAATTGGAATACTTTAATCTTTTAGCCACAAGCTTTACCTATAATGGTTATAATCTACAATATTTAATATGTTTGGAAAAAAAAGCACTCAGCTGTAATTTGTCTTCCTTGATGTCTTGAGGGGGAGTGATAAAAACCGCAACAACCAAAAAAATAAAAAATACCCGGGTTGTTGAAAAGATTGCGCTGCAATATTTCAGATATTTAATGGCTTGAGTAGCTTTTTCCTGTCAATAACGTTAAAAGTCCCAATCCACTGTAAAATAAATGTTTTTAATTTGATGTTTTATTAAAGTAGCAGAGAGAAATCGACCAATCGTTTCTTGAAAATCATTGTTCACAGAAGGTGTTGAAAAGAAAGTATTAACATTTCTTGCCAACTTAGTTTTGGAGCAACCATGAGGCTTGCTGGCTGAATGCCTGCATGCTGGGCATTGTGGTGGTATTGCAGTCAAAAGGATACGAGGTTTGCAACATATTTAACGTACGATTGCTCTGTTGATTTCATTCAGTGCTCCAGTTCACAATTTGCATTTTGGAACAGTTTGTATGTAGAGCTTGATACATTTCTATGACTTAATTTTCATACATTGCTATGAACTAAGCCACTCGCTATACATTTCTGTTAAAAAGAATACCTTTCTAATAATGTGACAATAAAGATGATGGATTGGTAAATTGGTACTTGATAGCAGTTCAGATTAGTGACTGGAGTGTGAGGCTTCAATAAGGCCATAATGGGTGGAGCTTACATGGTATGAATCAATGAACCACCCTATAATTGGTTGAAATCCCTGATGAGTCACTGATGATGACAACTGGTGATGCTAGCTCAACCCATATTGGGACCGCGTAGCCTCCCTTTCCCATCCCCAATCAAGATGTTTTTTACAGTGCATAACCCTGTAAAGACAATTGCACCAGAAAGGATTGATTTGCCACTTTCTCATTTTTAATTTGCAAGGTACACTGGAGAAAGGTGGGAACAAACAAAGGTTTTAGTACACGGGAGTGAGACAGTTTGACAGCCATTAATACTCCTTTGTGTCCGGCCAGTAACTCAGACCTACATGGCTGTTTCTGGTATGCACGTTTATCTTCATAAAGCGTAGGAGGCCGTCTCAAAATGGGTCCCAATGCTGGAATATGTAAAGTTTCTGAGAGTCAAAGGAAGACAGCTGATTTTGAATGTACTGTCTGCCTGGGTAAGCCGGGATGAAAGGAAAGGCTAACACGCATAGCAAGGAAGTGCTATCAAGTTATTGATGTGCAAATTCCATACTCCGTATTTAATAGTTTCCTTTTTTGAGGGCGTTTTATTAAGGGTGATTAAAAACGATTTTTTCTCTTCTCTGCAGGCAATTTATATTTCTCAGAGAGCTAGCTTCTTGACGCAAAAGGACTGAGGGTGTTGGCTGCTTCTCTTGTCCTGTTTTAACTTCACATTTTGTCTCTCGTGTTGTCTGACAAATTTCCAATTTGACTGAAATACAATTGGAAAAAACCCCACAAAAACTTGGTTTCTATTAATGACAGGCAGAAGTCATTGTAGCTGTGCTATTTTTAAAGACACAGATGTTGAGGGTGCAGTCCATAAGACCCAGTTCAGAAGTTAATAGGCAGGCGACTGAAGCAGCTGTTTGGCCGTCTGAAACTCCCGGCCATGTGTTTGGTGTCGGGCACTGTCTGGGTGTAGTGGGAAACGTCATCACTATTCTCTGACATTTTTCACAGCGGTGCTTTCTAATCTTGTGCTGTGTCTCTTGTCCTGACTGGAAACATTTCACTGGGGAAAATCCATGTGGCCACAGTGATTTGTGTCCCTGCAGAAGTGAAATACCATGTTGTTTCTTCTGTCATTGTGCAAGAATATGTACTGTAAGTGCAAACTAACGCTGTCTCTTCTCCGAGCGAATGCAGTACCTCTACAGACAAGCCCTATGGCATGGCTATGGAGTTTGACATGCATTACATTTATGTATTGTTGGTTGAGGCTGGCGGATGGAAATGGTCTCCCAGGCAGTCGTTTTGTGCTCAGTTTTACTTTATCACCAACAAAGCCACGTTTGCTTAAACTATCTCCTACCCGCCTGCACCACATAGTGATGCTTTTTTTCTGGGAATGACGTTTGTTCTCATCCTTCACAAGTGCTCACAGAGTTTTCATATTCAACTTTTTTCACATCATTGTCGCCTGTCAATCATTTCCACCGTCTTTAAAAAAAATTTAGTTTCAGATTTTTTTCCATTTTTCTCTCAATTTAGTGTCCAATTTCACCCTCTATTTATTTTGATTCGCTCTCCCCCACGAACTCGCCACCCGTTCTCCAGGTGAAGCTATTCCCAGAGGCCTGCGATGGTCCGCCTCCTCCGAGAGAACTCGCCTATTATTTTGTCCACAGGGAAGTCCTCCACGCTCCTTGGCGAGCTTGTGCCGGCTCACCCTCCCCATGGGGCGGACAACCAAATGCTCCCTCCGATCGGGGCTCCTGGCCAGGGCCGGTCTGGTGCAGTCAGGTTTCGAACCGCAATAGGCAGCTCACACTCGCAAAGCACCGGTCAATGCGAGTGTGTTAGACCGCTACGCTATCCGAGGTCCCATTCCCACCATCTTTAAGCTCACTCTCCATTGAAAGGCACCGGCAAGTTTTGATGCAGTCCTGGACCCTGGGTCAAGGGCGACGAATAAACGTTCCTTTCGATTATTAAACAGGTATCGCGTCAGTGCCTCTTCTGTCTTCCCGTGAGCATTCACTCCTTAAAAAGAAAGACAATGGAAGCAGTGGGCCTTTCAAGTTGTATCCCAGGAGCATTGTCTGTACCTTTATTAGCTTGGTACCTTCACTTCAACGCATTTCATCAGTATAACGATATTAAAATTCTGACATAATGGCCGCCATTGTCGTGCGCGCAGCCTCTATCCGCACGCTTTTCTATGGCTGCCCCCCGCCATGGCTGAGCACCGTTAGCACTCACTCGCTGGTTACAAAGGCTGAGGGAATTGAATGGAGCTCTTCTTCTCTCTGCTTTGATTTCAATGTGAACTTTAATTAATGGAATACAAATGTCAAAGTCTTCTTTCAGTTTAATTATCTGGTTGAACTCTGCAGACGCATTGAGCGAAGTAGTAAAGCTACTAAGAAGCAATGCAGCAACTAAGAGAGAAATGCGGACTCGTTCACGCTCGAGGGCTGTGTTCATACAAATTTTGTTTCATTTTCGCAGCTTAGATTTTTGGAAGTTGCAAATGACTAGCTTTTAGGCATTAATGGTGGCGTTTGGTCTCTGAGTCTCTTTACTTTGGAAGACTCTGCTGTGCAGAGCATTAAGACAGTTTGAAGCGAACAAGCAGAAAACCCCTCCGCTCCATAGCTATGGGAGTTACAGTACATGGCTGTTTCCAGCATCTACAATATGATGACACATAACTAATAACATTTTACTCTCCTCTTGTACAATGGTTTTATTAGGTTTGAATTAAAGGGACCCTAAAGCTCTTTTCTGAACAAAATGATCCAGATTTTACCTGATCATGACATATAACATGCAAATATAGAGGTAATTGACAAAATAAAGGAAACACAAGTAAATGAAGGGTTCTGGCAGCTATGTGATGGTGTAGCATGCATTTTCCTGCCATAGTTTAGATACACTCAACCCCTTAGAGGGCAAGGTAAACATAAGTACAAAGCCATTCTGATCACCTTCATCATATGGTGAAACCCGTTGGAGTAGAAATGCCCCATCCACAGGGCATGAGTGGTCACTGAATTGTTTGATGAACATGAAAACGATCTAAACCATATGCCATGGCTGTGTCAGACAGTATTTTCCAACACCATCAACAAAATACCAAATGATGGAATTCCTCTGGAAGAATGTTGTTGCATTTCTCCAATAGAGTTCCAGACACTTGTAGAATCTATGCCAAGACGCATTGAAACTGTAAATTAACCCTCTGGGATTTGCTGATCACACAACAAGTAAAATACTCTTCTGGAAAAAGCAGGCGTGAGTGTACATATTTCAATATTTGTTATTATCTTGCACGTCCTTCAGTTAGTCTTATGAAAACGCTGCAAAGACCGAGAAATAAAGTGGATTAAGACCAATTGAGTTTGTGATGTTAAACTGTCCACATTGCCTATTTGCTGGCAATTATGAACGCTTTCACCCCGCGTCAATAATTAATAGGGTTAAAAGAAATTCTTAATTACGCTAGTTAGAAGAGAAGATGCATGGATCAGACAGGCGTTGCTGGGCCCCTGGAGGGCACGTGCTGAATGCTAATGGAGAGATGGAGGGAGAGCCGATCCGGTGGGCCGCGCCCGAGAGAGAGCTCCAGTAAAAGTTAATGAAGCGCCCGGGTCTCCTCTCGGCGTAATGAAGGCATCTAGTCTGAAGGAGGGCGGCTCGAAACGTGGAACTTCACCCTTCACCCTTCTGCCGGGTCTCACTGGGGGCCCAGTCCGGAGGCCGCTCGATCACAGACGGCCCTTTACAGGTCGTGAAAAAAACAAAAACAAGGGCGGACCTCATGGAATTTAGCTGTGCCTGTGTCCCCCCGCTGTGTGACATAGGCAGAGGCCTGCTGTGAGTTATGGATCCGGCAGTGCGGGGAATGGGAATGGCCTGCCCCGTATGCGATGGCGTTGGCAAAGGATCTGGGGACTGCTCGATGCACTGATCAGAACATGCTGTGCAAAGCGACAGTGTCGCGCAAAAATAATTGGTTGTTGAACTAATCGTCAGTCGGTGGCTGATGGCATTGTTAGCTCTGTAATCTGCGGAGTAGCTTCATTCATTAATGTGTTTACTTTTCTTTTGTAAAGAGTCTTAATGGTTCCTCCTTTGTCCTCAGGTTTCTTCCCAAACAGCTCCAAGAGCTGCGACGCCTTCCTCCGCCACAAGATGACCCTCATCTCCCCCTCCATACTGAAGAAGTACAGCATCCCCTTTGACAAGGTAGGTACGGCGCGCCTCGGGTTTAAGCGCCGGCAGCAGTGTGCTGGTGCTGCACCAAATAACCGCTCTAGCGGAAGTAAATGCACGCCGAGTTCAAAGCACACGGGACATTCGGCAGGGGCGGCGAGGCGGAGGTGCGATCTCAACAGCTGAGCATCCGGAAGAGCGCGCCCTTGTCACCGCGTCACTGATCTTGGCCATTACAGCGATGACGAGTGGCGGGGCTGTGACGTCACCCCGCCCCGCCCCTTCACTTCCCTTCCCTGCTGTCCGGTTTGCTTTAGGGGAAGGTAGAAGCTGTCGTGACAAGAGTGGGTGGTGTTCTGTTAAAGTATGCCGCAGAACCATCTCTTGTATCCTCCCTTTCACACATAGACACGGACATACAGACATACACAAACACACACAACTCACACACATGCACACATACACACACGCGCACACGTTCACAGACATGTAGGCATGCGTACACGCGCACACAGACATGTAGGCATGCATACACACACACACACACACACACACACACACACACTCACACATACGCCTACAGGCACGCACTCACAAGCACACACATGCCCACACACGCACACACACCCACACACATACACACACACACACAGACATATGCGCACATGCACAAACAGGCACGCATGCACAAATACACATGCACGCATGCATGCACAGTGCAGACACACACACACGTACACACACACACACACACACACACACACACACACATCCTGTAGCCATGTTGCCAGACGCACCTGTGCCACGTTCAGCTGTCAATTACTCCAGCGAGTTAGACTGGCATGCAATTAGACGCAGGCTACCGTAATGAATTGCATCAGCCATTGATCAAAGTCAGAATTGCACTGCAGAATTACCCAATTAACTTTTTTTTACCAAAGCACATCTATTTTAAGACTTTGTTTTCCATTTTTTAAGCAAATTGAGTAAGTCCATGAACTGGCGATACCAGTGGGGGAAAAAATGACAAAATTAACGTAATAGTTTCTTATTTTAAGAATGAATATTTAGTATTAGTTTAGTCTACAATACAATTCAAAGCACTGCTTTCTTCTTAAAAAAAAGAAAACAAAGGCAGATTCTACATCATCTTTTTTTCTTCTAGAAATTAGTTTTTGAAAAATTATGTGGGGCCATGTGGGGTTTAGCCTCGACAATTCAAGACATTAAGCACCGCTTTCCTACACTTTTTTAAAAAGCTTTTTTTTTTTTTTTTTTACATGCTTGACTGACAGACTCAAAATTAAATTGTTCATTGACTTAAAATAAAAACTGAATCAAAAATGGGATCGGCCTACTTGAGAGAAATAGGCTCATGCGTTCTTATTCAAACAGATCAGTGCGTCAATGTGATAAGTCGTTTCACAATTTCTGCCAAGGAGAACACTCACCAGTGGTACAGACAACGCTGGTACACGCAAATATGTTGGCGTGAGCCGCGCCAGCCTTGGGTGCTTCATCCTGTTTGCGTTCCACCAGTCAGCCAACACCAACAACCAAGCTTGGAGGCACAACGTAAGCCAGCCCTACATCGCTTTTTGACTGGCCCTGATGTGGTCTTTTTTGGACACACCCTGCGGCGGGCAGAAGAGGACCGGCTCCCCCCTTTCGTCTGGTTCCTTCCAAGGTTGCCTTTAAAGGCAAATTCTGCACGGATATTAGGAAGACTTTCTTTACACAGAGAATTGTCAATGCCTGGAACAGCTTGCCAGGTCAGGTAGTAGAGGCTTGGGGTATTCAAGTCCAGACTAGATGCAGTACTACATACTCTTTAGATTAGGGCATGACGAGCCTGGATAGACTGAACGGCCCTCGTCATTATGTATTCTCATGTTCTTATGTTGTGTTTTGTGACGGTATATTTGTAAAAAGTTATATACAAATACATTTGATTTGATCTGTCCCCACAGTAGCGTTGGAGGCGCTTCCATGTGGCACCCCTGGCCGAATAGAGTAGCGATGGTGGACTCCTCATCACGACAAGGTTTTTTTTTTTGGCCCGTGTTTGATGTAACCTGACACAAGTTCCTGAACCCAGTCCTCGCAGAACCGCTGGCGGATCTCAGGCATCTGTTGCCTCGGGCCCAAGATAGATGCGGTCCGTGAGACCTTGCGGGCTCTGCGCACTTCATCCGGGGCTAGGCGTCTCTTCAGTGAACGCAGACGAGTTGCTGCGAGAGGGTTTACCATGGAGCAAGATGCCCTCGATTCCCCAGAGAGAGAGCCGTGGCCACACATCTTAATTAGAGCGTGGCATCGGCAGTAACTCTTCTAGAAAATGCCCAACTGTCGTCAGTCAAATCCAGGGTATGGGCATCCAATAGCTTAGTGTAAGCTCTGTCAAGAGAGGACCGCAAACAATGGCCCACCTCTGCTCAAGCAGTCGCTCAAAGAAATCATGGAGGGAATTCCATCACGTGCGGCAGTGTTATAGTAGGCAGCGCTCTGGCAGTTGTTCAGTTTTTGCTGTTTTGAGTTTTTATTGCCTGTGATACCACGGTGCTGTGATGAAAACGTGAGACCAGTCAGCCAGATGATACAACAACACGATTTACGGCTCTTCATTTCGAGCCGTCATTGACTGCCGACTGGAGTGCATGGGCGAAACAGCGGTTGGAATCCCAACCGAGGTATTCCATGTTAGATAAAACCACATCGCTGGCATTGCTGGGGACTTTCTTTTTACCATCGATTGCAGTTGTTTCTCTGGCATTGCTCGCGTTTGTAGAACTGAACTTTCCATCTCCAAGTCTTTAATGAATTTGCTTGCGATGGTCGCGTAGGACTACTGCAGTCCGTTCGTTGGTTCCTTTTCAACCATGGACAGGCACATAACAAGGCGGAGACCATCGGCATGCGACTTTTCAATTCGACGTGTTAGTTTTTTCAGGATGGCACGCTACGTTTCGGTCCCTTCCACAGAATATATCGGTCGCATGTCCTTTGCCACCGTCTTCGTGATGGGGGCCGTTGTTTGCTCAGGGCGAGGCGCATCGCTATGCTTTGGCACTTTTAAGGCAGCCATGCTTTATCTCCCACATGGCATGATCTGTGTGGCTGACGAGTGCTTTCTTTCATGAGGTGGTAGTTCAACTGCGTGTCGCTTGCATTTAACCTCGTTCTCTGATAATATCTCAAAATGGTTCCAAACAGTGCTTTTGGGACCACTTGACATTTTTGCCCTTGTTCGATGAATGATGCATTATGTTAACTGGTGTAAGCGTTAATGCATTTAATAGCCAGTAGATGGCAGTCCGAGCCCCTCGATTATCGCTTGCTTAGTGCTTGCTAGTTACAACTGCTAGTTACAACTACACTGAAAACTTAAAAGAAGATTAATAAATAGCTTAAATAAATAAATATTTTAGAAAGACGAATCTGACTAGGCATTTGAATAATATTCACCTATGCGAATATTAGATTCACCCTGGGTCCTTTGTTGTCTTAAACTGTCAATGCCGGTGTTCCAAAGGCAAAGGAACAGAAAGCAGCATTAAGGTGGGTCTCTCCAGCCCACCTTCAACCAGTTCCTGTGTGGATGCATGGAGGCAGACCAGTGAGTGAGACACCCCAGAGGCAAGGAAGGCCCATCAAGGGAGCGTTTTGGTCCAATCACAAGCTTTATATGCCCCTGGTCACCGCTGGTTCTGATAGAGGTGGACACAAGAAACCCCTCTATTGGAGCAACCCAAGCCTTGTTCAGAGCAACCTAAGCCTTACCCCAGAGCAGAACATTCATCCAAATAAATCTGTCACCGGCATTCTGAGAGGCGAATGATTTATTCCAAGCCAGCACGGAGTTACGTGATAAACGAGCAGGGGTCTTGTTGACATTGCTGGCGCAGTGTCCTTGATTTGATTTTTTTACGATTACGCTCTATGTAAAAATCTAATGTTACTGTTCACTCTTTTTCCCCTCACTAAGTTTATGCTGCATTGCCGTCTAAAAGAGCAAACGACTTGCCTCTGCTTCAAGCTTATCTTTTCCTTTCTTTCTTTTTTCTTTCTTTTTTTTTTTGCCTGCACACCCCCGAGTGTTGGGCTGCTTCTCTGAAGATAATTAAGTAGCGCTTGTATCTGATGGGAAGGCGGTGTGCGCTGCTCAACCTCATCCACTCCTGATTGCTTAAATGTCAGTCTAGGCGAGTAAGTTCTGAGTTTATTCTGGCTTAATTGTGATATGATATTGTGGGTTATCCCAGGATGGGGGACCACTGGAGATAGAGCCGGGGATGAGGGGACGGTGAGAGAGACGTGCTGATGGAGAGGCGAGGGGGGGGACATTGCTCGCTCTGCGGAGTGCTGTGTATATGTGCGCGGTGATCAGCTTCGCTTTGTGTGCTACACTAGCTCCAGATGTGTGCATCTGTGTAACAGTTGCTCATAGAGCAAGCAGGGGTTCATGAAACATAAATGAATACTGGGAAGTATCCCCCTTTTTTATACATCAGAAATTCATTTACAGCTCATTTATTTAATTATCAGAAGAAATCTGAATTAAAAAATGATATACATCAAAAAATTCATTTAGAACTCATTTATTTAATTATCAGAAGAAATGAAATTTTGAAAAATGAAATATACAGAGGGCTTTTTTTTTTAGACAGAAAAATAATGTAGAAAACTTAGGTTTTAATAGGCGTTTTTAAACATTTTAGGTCTGAATTGTTTAAGTATATCGTTATAAGTTTTGAACTATTTCTATTGGGATATCACTCTTTGAGAAAGAAAGCCTCCAGTTCTTTGAGAGATGAATGTGGAAATGTACTCTGCACTCAACGCTCCAGACCGTCCCATAAAGGTTCAATGATGTTTAGATCTTGTGATTGGGGAGGTCAAGGAAGGCGTGTGACTGGTGTTCATGAAACCACTCTTGAATCTGTTTAGCAGTGTGTATGGGGGCATTGTTGTCTTGGAATATGGGAACATCTTGATGAAACAATGTTTGCACCATAGGGTGCACCTGGTTGCCTAAAATGTCTTAATATTCCTTGGCTGTAATTCTAAAATGCAGAGTAATGATCCATTGACGAGATGGCTGCCCATACCATAACAGATCCACCATCATATTTAACAGTTGGGAACAGGCAATGTGGGTTAAAGGCTTCCTTTGGCTTTCTCCAAACACAAACCCATCCAGATGTAGGAAAAAGAGTAAAAGTAAAACTCATCAGACCATATTACTTTCTTCCACTGCTCAGAAGTCCAGGTTTTGTGCTTATTATACCTGGTTTTGCATTATGGTGGATTGGCCTTAGTTACAAGTGGTTTCCGAATGTCAGCTCTACCATAAATATCAGCTTTGTGAAGCTCACAACATACAGGTTTTTGTGGAGACTGGGTCACAGAGGCATAGATTCAGTTCTTTTGTGGTTTTTAGCAACTGTCCCGTTAAGTGTCCATCTATTCCTGTCCGTTTGCTTCAAATTGTGACCACTGTTCCTCTTCCCTAATGCAGTTTGTTCCTGGTTTGGTGTATGCCCTTGTGATTTGCCACACTGTTCCCCTTGACACATTCATTGACTTTGCCGTTTCTGTGACTGACGCACCTGCAACTCGGGCTCCAACTATTTGACCTCTGTTTGAAAATCTGTTCGATCTCTCATGTTATTAGAAACCCGCATATTAAAGTGTTCATTGTAAATTGTATTTTATAGCAGAAAGGTATTGGTAATTAGTATTGACGTTAATATGAAATGGGAATATGAAGGGGGAAGATTAGAAGGGCGAAGTAAACACATTGTGATGACTTGTGTGTGTGCTTGTGGCCCACGAGTCTCTAAATTGTAATGGGGGGTGGGCAGTGGTGTAGTATTAGTGATGATGGTAATATTGATGGGTTAAGTGTCTGAGGGAAATGGCCACCGTGTAATTGTCGAGAGGCCGTCTCCTGTGCTCCCGGTTCCTCCCTGAGCCTTCGGTGTCTGTCAGAGTTTGCAAGCGGTCACAGGGCTGGGGGGGGGGGATCTGTTGAGTGCAGTGGGACTGGACCCCCTTCACACTGTCACTTCCAGCTCCCGCAGGTGAGTGGCCTCTTTCAGAGGGGAAAATGCATGCGCGGAGCTGATAAGCAGCAGGTTGTAGATCAGTCGGCTTCTCATCAGAGCCCCAGACCAGGGGAGCTGTCAGCGCTGGGGACAGGGGACCCGGCAGGTGATTTAGGTCCACAGTAAAACGTGTCCAAATCGCAGAGCCAGACCTGTTCAGTCGCTCATGGCCTTACACTCTTTCCAGCCCACAGCACTTTTCGCATATTTCACCGGAAAGTCGCCTCATTTTGTGCTTGTTGGTGATTGTCATTTCCATACCGGCCCCTGGTCCAGTAATGATTTGAAATGCTTTCACTCTTTAGATCGGCGGTGGACTTTGAAAACACTCAGATCCCTGAGGATTTTCCAACAGAATATTTTTCCATCTAAAATATAAAATTATTGTAATCACTCATTCACTGAAGTAATCTGCAAGAACTGTGCTATGTATTTGCTTGCTACTGAGCATTTAAAATAATCATTTGACCCAGGTCTACATAATGTACGGACAAAAACGGTCTCGACTATGAGCAGATACACAGAACCTTGCCAGATACAATAAAGAGCAATGGGAATAATTCCACTTCATTCCATGCTCACATGTGCCCTTTTTCCTCAGACTTTTGGCTATTGTATTTGTTTGAGCCATGTTGACTGACTTGATTACCCGTTGTCACATCCGGTATTTCTCTGAGAAATTCAGGACCTTAATTAGGTGTTGTGGCTGGGGCGAGGGTTATTTTATACTTAGGCCTGCAGAAAAGCGGCCACTGCTAGGCATTTGTTGTCGCGCAGTACACCATATGCCGCTCTCGCTGTGCTAGTGCTTAATAGGGCTCTTTTGTTGCTGAAATAAATTGTGCTTTTTCTTCCCGCCTAATCCCAGAGAGTTTGCTTTTCAATAAGAAATGGCTTTAAAATACTGGCTTTGTCTGCTGTGCTTTTGTTTAATCCTTTTTTGTCCATTTTGAAGTCATTATAAACCGGACTTATGTTCAACTTGTCAACACACACACACACACACACACACACACACACACACCACATACACACACACACACACACACACACACACACACACACACACACACACACACACACACACACACACACACACATATTATTAGTGCAAGTGAATGAAGAGTCAATTGAATTATTTTGTTCAAATTAAAGATTTTTCATTGCCAATTGGTGTTTCTTTTCTGTTTTCTTCTTGTTATTTTTTTTTTGTGGTGCAGTAAAATTGGCTGTCTGACACAACTCAAGAAAACTAAAGGAAATTAAGGATGTGTCCTAGGTGTGGAAAAATGTTTTAAATAATGATTGGATTGGCTTCTGCGAGCATATGTTCCTTGTAAATTGCTGGCCTACAGTACATTGTCTCTGTAGGTAACATGTATTGACAGACTGCTGCCATTGTACAGGCTACAGCATATACCTTAATGCATGTTGTGTTGAGTGTTGACGAATGACATGGAGGATCGTCTCAGGATAGAGTGTAAAGATATACCCTAAATATACAGTACAAACAAGTAACGCCAAAAGTATAACAATAGCGTGAAAATATCAGTGCTCTCTGTCATTGTTTTTCATAAATAATATTGGTTGTCAGAAGTGTAGACAATGTTGCCAAACATAAGCACCGGTGTCTTGCTCATTTGTGAACTGCAGCAGCGTTTAGAAGAAAGTTGCAGTTCCATGCTTTGCCTGTAGTGGGAGCCTGTTCATGCTGTCCTTCTGTGTGCTATTGCCCACTCAAAGAAAGGTTAAATCCCCTGTGTATATGCAGGGCCTGTTATGAACAGAAGAAACATATTTTTTGAAGTGTTAAGCCTTTTTTACAGACAACCAGGCAAAATGTAGCATGGAGAAATGACTATCATTGTCAGTAATTAGATTGAGCTGCTCAGAGCCGAGATCCAAGTGTGGTGGAACATCCGTGGTGGAGTCGCAGAGATTGGTGTTTAGGCTGCAGTATAACACTGACTTAATGCAGTTCAGGATCTGAACCATTATCATTAGTCTGATGAGTGAAACTGAAGCAGGGCATCGGAAAGCGTGCGACAAATGCTTAAACAGGAGAGATTTCCGAATCATTTATTTACAGTATGCTGATTTCAGAGGTTCATACGAAAGAAAACGACGTTGTTCATTTGTTGATTATTCAAAGAAATAAATAGTAATGAAATTAATTTTGTTACCGGCCTGCGTTAGAACTTTGAACTTGAACTTACTGGCCTGAGCAACTGACCTCTCCTCCTTGTTTCTCGCAGATCACCCAGGAGGCGGGCGAGTTCATGATCACCTTCCCCTACGGCTACCACGCTGGATTCAACCACGGCTTCAACTGCGCCGAGTCCACCAACTTCGCCAGCGTGAGGTGGATCGATCACGGGAAAGTCGCCACGCAAGTGAGTAGCGAGTCGGCCTGGGCGGGGAAAAGGAGGGGGCGGCATCGCTGATCCGTTTCGCCTTGTGGGTTTGTCTGATTTGTCTTTGATGAGCCGGGGGGGGTGGGGGGGGGGGTGGGGGAATGGGTTATTCTTGTGTTTAAATGAAAGGGCCTTTTTCTGATTGTGCCTGTCAGCAGGGCAAGAAAGCAGGCCCAATTAGACCCGCTATAAGTCCGGTCGTCCGCTTGGCTTTAGAAGGAGGGGGTTGGAGACAGTGTGTAGCTGCGCTCACCCTGCTGATTAATGCAGCGCTGGCTGCTGTCAGAGCTCGCGCGGGAACCAGAGGGGCTCACACGGCATTGCCCCTGCCTTTGCTCAGCCGCGCTGTCTGTCAGACAGCTTCTCACGCCGCAGAAAGTCCTTGTCACTACTTATGTGGCGTCTTCACTCTTCACATACTCGATAAGCCTTGAACCTGGGCCACAGCCTCATTTTGGATTCTGGCTCCCCCAGCAGGAGTCTTGATTAAAGTCAAGGTAAATTATCAAGCGCGTGACGGATGGGTTCTCTGTTTCTGTTGTTATTTCTGAGGCCGCTGAAAGCCCAGACTGTTCTGAGCTTTCAGTTTCTAGTTTTGATTTATTGTGTTGTTGACGAGTCCGCGTGTGTGCGCGCATGTGTGCCTGCCCGTGTTCTGGAATGTTCACTGTGTGGTCCCGAGCCTTTGTGATAAGCTGGAATCAAGGAGAAAGCTATCAGGGGTCAAAGGAAGAAGACCGCATAAAGGAATAAACTAAAAAGTTACTGAAAATTCTGAGAGAGCAGGAGATATAGAACAGCTAGCTTTGGGTGTTGAAAGCTCAGGCTGGATACTCTAGTCTGTGGATACGATACGATACGATATACTTTATTTGTCCCTGCGGGGGAACTTATCTTGGACACTCAGTAGCTGTTTCACAGTAATTACACATAGAACAAAAATAGAAAAATAGTACCTCAAAAGAGCAGCGTCAGTCAAATAACAGATTCTGTACAACAACACAGTATATCTACACATTCTCATCAACACAATACATTACACATTCTCTACACACAGTAGAACTACATGGAAATATCCACACAATACATTTGCACATTCACATCGTTTCATTCAATCATTCAGAAAGGTGTAATGGCAGTGGAGAGGTATTGCACAAATCCAGGCGGCCAACAACTCACTTCACCTCTTAGCCTTTAGAAACTTAATTGCCATAGGCAGGAATAAGTGTTGTAGCACTTTAGTCTACACCGAGGGACCCTGAATCTGTTACCAGAAGGTAAGGGCTGGAATTCAGGGCAAAGGATATGTGTGGGGTCAGGCACTATTTTCTGTGCCTGCCTGATGACAGATTCAGATTCTGATGACTTGATTGTCTGGAGGAATGGGTGCTCCTTAACCCCCATAATCTTCATAGCAGTCTGCCCCAGACGAGCAATCTGGCATTTCATTTGTACAGACAAATGACCAAACCATGCTGTCATGCCATATCTTATTATGCTTTCTAAAACGGCATCATAAAAGAGTAACATAAACTCCAGAAGCCCCATAAGTCTACGTAAAAATGACATCCGCTGCTTCAGTCTGGAACAGAGACTTTCAACATGGGTCCTCCAACTGAGTGAGTTATCAGTGTGGACCCCAAGGTATTTATACGAGCAGACCTGTGTTATGGATTGACCATTGATGACAGCTGGCCTGTGATCACCCACTGATCTACGGTCAAACACCATCTCCTCTGTCTTCTTCACATTTCAAATCAGATGGTTAGAGTTGCACAAACCGGTCTATTTCAGAATGGTATGCTGCTAGGCTGCTGCCACTGTGCATTAGGCCAAGAATGGCAGTGTCATTGGAGAGCGTAATGACATAGTTCCCAGGTTGGCTGCTGGTACGCTCATTTGTATGTAGCTTGAATACGGCTGGAGAGCTAACACAACCCTGAGGGGCCCCTATGCTGATTGATCTTGGTTCCAAGAGGGCATTATTGACCTTCACATACTGAACACGATTAGTTAAAAAAGAAGAATACCATCTTGTAATGAAAGGATTAACACACACCTGTTTCAATTTCTGAACTAGAATGTGAGGCTGCAAAGTATTTAAAGCTGAGGTAAAATCAACAAACGGTAAGCGTGCGTATGACCTAGAGTCTTCAAGATGCCTAATGACCGATTGTGTAATACTAGTTATGGCATCGTCTGTACCTCACCCCTGTTGATAAGCAAATTGAATGGGATCTAGTAATGATTTTTCTTTAAGCAGGGACACCATAATCTTCTCCAAGCACTTCATAATAATGGAGGTTAGTGCCACGGGCCTAAAATCATTATTCACTGTGGAACATGTTTTTTTGGGTACAGGTATAATGATAAATTTCTTCCACAGGGTGGGGATGGTGTGTGAGTCTGCTGACTTTTGAGAGATAGGGCACCATGCTGGTGTCAACTCCTCTGAACATGTCTTTAAAAGAAGAGATGCAGAGATGTCATCTGGCCCTTTGGCTTTCTTTGTGCATGTGTGTCTAAACAGTAATTGAACCTCATAAGACTGAGTCACCAACCGTGCATCCTGATCCGTAGCAGAGATCGATTTTAGCGCCTCTTTACATTCAGCAGAGAAGTCCTGGGCTTCAAATGTTAAATAGAAGTTATTTAGCTTGTTGAGTCTAGACGGGCTCAATTGCCTGTTCTCATCATTATGTGTTCTTATGTTCTTATGTTCTTTCCATGTTATTTGTTTTGAAATACTGCGGTGCGGCCTGACGTGGGAGGTGGAGAGGGACCGCGGGTGGTGTAGCGGGTGGGCGGTGAAAGGAGCGGCTTAGGCTTGTCAAGAACGAGCAGCCAATCAGAGACGGCGTAGCGTCCGACAGCTCTCAGGCAAAGCCGCGGACCCTCCGTGTTTGCTTTACCTCCCTGACACCGAACAGCTTAAATCTTTCGTTTTGTCGTTACCCTGGCAGTTGCCATGCGAGAGGGTCTCAGGGGGGCCATTTTATTGGGTAGTTTTTGACTGTTGGCTTTGTTTTGGCATATTTATTCTCTGGCTTGTTTTGTCAGTAATTCACTAAACTCACCTTGCTTGCTGGAATGAGATGGCTTTGTCTGAATAAATGCAAACAAATGTGGTCCACCGGGGGGTTGGTGGGGGAGGTGTTTTGCATGCACACGTCCATTTTTAATCCTTCAGTGCCAGAAGCAGGCAGCCTTTTTGTTGCTCCCCGTTGAAAGCTGAATGCTGGTTTGGAGAGAATCCAGTTGCAACCAGATTCTGACAATCTGGATTTGCTTTCTTTCACTTTGGCTTGCTCCACAGACGCTGGCCACAGCAGAGATGGACAAACAAATCATAAAGGCTAATTCTAGGGCATTGGTGGAGAACACCTGGAGGGACGGTCTGTGTGCAGGTTTTTGTTTCCATCAATTGCCCTTGGTCAGTTAGTTAAAATAGACCCCTGTGCTGGTTCACTTGTCGATTAGTAACATGGTAGACATATGCGGTCAAAAAAATGATTGGCATAAGGTGCCGAGTCAAAGTCAAAATTGAAAGAATGGGACTCGCAGGGTTCCCACGCGTCATGGAAAAACCTTGAAAATCACTTTGTCATGGAAATGTCATATATATATGTGATTCCATGTAACGTTATATATTTTGTATTTTTTGGTAACATTACCACAAAATGTCTGTTCCCCTGCCACCATTGTTGCCACCTACCACGGCTGTTCTAACACACACAAACACACACACAATGAGATGTGTATTTGCACTGGCAACAAAACAAAAGTTCTGAAACTCAATTTTTGCATCAGTCGCAAAAAAAAGGTCATTAAAAACCTTAAACTTGCCATTTAAATGTCATGGAAATGCCATGGAAAATGGACATTTGATTTGAGTGGGAACCCTATTATTAGATGCTCCAAAAAATAAATTGTAATGGTTTATTTGACCATGCAGGTTTATTTAACCAACGTTTGGACCCTTGGGTCTTCATCATAACACTGTTGTTCTCTAATGTTCTACAGTGTTCTGATGAAGACACAAGGGGCTACATAACCACAACCGTAAGCATCTAATAAGTATGTGTCTCAGTTTTTCAATTCTCTCTTGTAAATTAGACCAGTTGTTCTTAATCCTGGTCCTGGGGGACCCTTGTGTATACCGTTTTTTGTTAATTAAGGTTAATTTGTTCATTTTTGATTAATTAAGGATGTTGACAACATGTGTTTAAGTTCTTTCACAATTTTCCCTTAAACCTATCAACACAATACAGGTTTGGCTTATTTCCATTTGCTTTGCCTTTGAATTCTTCATTCTTCGTGACCAAGTTTCAGCAGCCAGGTACATAGTTACAACAATTAGGACCACACTGATTTCACCTGTCAGTCTATAATTTAATAAATTGTAACCTCTTTCTAAAGGAATTATTTGCCATATAGCACATTACAGAAAATGAAATAATTTGTTGATCTGACTGATTAGGTCCTGGGATGTGAATGTGGTGCCATTCATTCCTCATGGCTATTTCTGACATAATATGGCCTTAAGAAGATAAACCATCCTTCAGTAGATATTAAAGATTTATATGGACCGGATTTGAGAACCACTGGATTAGACCATGGTAAAACGTTTCATGTAGGTGCATGAGAACAGTCTTCAGCTTTCATTTATGAGCTTATCAATAAAAGTAACTAAAATGTCAGAACTTGTAAATGATTTATTTATTTATTAGGTTATTTGAAAGGGACCAGTGCAGATGACATTGACATAGTTGCCACGGTTCCCCACCCTGTTCCAAGGAGAGCCACAGACTTGTCTGGCAACCACTGGACTCCCTGCCTAACACCATGGGGCAGTATGTCTCACACTCTCTTTCCTGGACTGTGAACTAGAACAGGGAATACCAGGCTTGCATTTGATTGACTGTGTTAGTGGATGTCTTGCCAAGCAGTTTTACGGCAATGTTGACCTTTTCCTGTTCCTTGGCTTGACTTGTTTGATGCCAATGAACAGTTGAGCGCCATCATCAAAACCCTATTCCAATCAGATACGGGGGATTTAGGCGGTCACTCATTAAAGTGGATTTCTGACATCATTCATTTGACTTGAAGCATTTGAAGCTTGATGCATCACTCAGGGCCCTCCACAATGCGTCGCCACAGCACATTGAATTATGGGTTATGAAATTAACTATTTTAATGGCATTCTCAGTACTGGATGACCTAATCTGGAGCCTGCACTGTTGTTTATATCACCGCTGACGTGCAGCGCTGTGACTGAACATGCTTACACACAAAGGGGGGAATGGTATCCCCCTAATGAAAAAGCTCATTTAAGAGTAACTGTAGAAGAACAAAGCATTTTGCACTGTCAGGAAAAGATGCCAGTTTGTCTCCTCACTCGCAGTGTATTTGTTTGTTTATTTTTCTGGGGCATAGCAAAATCATTGGTACAATGTAAAAAATCAAGCATCAGATGCATTGCATTAATAATTTTTAGCCAAAGGCTCTTTTCCAACACCTATCTCCAATAAACTACAGGAAAAAAAAGTATGTGTCAAAAAATAAAAAACATACAAAACAAAATACCCGCACGAAAAGATTAGAAAAGGTACCTCTGCTCAATACAGAAAAATGGGAAATGACAAAACAACACAAGTCAAATCTATACCAAGGAGCGTGGAAACTGCTGTGGCAGATCGTGGTGGGCCAACGCCCTATTAAGACGGTTTATGTTGGTGTTTCCTTTATTTTGGCAGTTACCTGTAGTATCCACGAATACAGTCTTTGCTTTCGAGTAGAACAGCATTGGCCCAACAGGGACACTAATGACCTTCAGGTACAGTTTTGGCACATTGCCACTTGCATCCCTTGCCCTGAAGAAAATGTAAAACAATGTGGCATGTGAAAACTGTGTTGCGATGAATACTGTGATTTGATTGGGTGCCAGGGTGAAATCATCGGCCTTGATTATGGGAGTCGGTCACTGGGGCCCAGACTACCACACGGGCTTCGTAAAACATTAACATCCACAGCTCTTTTCTTTTCCTTTTTTTCAAAACTAATTGAAAACCGAAAAAATTGGCCAACCATCTGCAGTCCTTTTTTCCCCGTGGAGCATCCTCACTGCCTGCAGAGCAGTCGGCCAATCCCCGAGCCCACAGCTATCTCCGCTGTGTTCCTTGACCTCTGTGCAGCCGCGGCGTTGCGCTCAATAACCGTTTATGAGACAGATTATTTAACTCGCCACGGTTCCTGCCGGGTGAATTACCCTGCCGTCCCCTTGCGCTGCAACGCTGACACCACTCTCTCTCGTTATCCGGGGGTAGGGTAGCTCACCTCGCGCGCCGGTTTTAAGGTTGCTTTATCGTGTCGTTTTTGACAGGGTTCTGTCCTCTGCGCCGACATGCTCGGTCTCTTTTCTCTCTCGCTCTGATGTCGGCGAACGGCACGGGGCCGCGGTGGTCTTCCCGGGGCTTCTGTGATTAATCCGCGATGATGGATTCTGTATAATCCCGTTCTGCTTCAGAGAGCAATTGGTGTCATGAGACCCTCTGGCTCCCTTTGCCAGAAAGAACATATGTGGGAAAGCAGGTGCAATTTGGATCACTCTAATGATAAATAATATGGCACGGTGCTTGCTCAGAAGGTCCCCGGTGTAGAGTATGCGGGTTGATTCGTAATGCTTCTCGTATTCCGTGAAACACATGCCACGCCACCGTAGATCTCAGCTCACGTATCGACGAGGCAACATCCAGGTAAACGGCGTGATTTATTTGAAAGAGTTGTGATTTGCATTCTGTGCCTCCAGGTAAAGGAAAAACATGAGTAAAAACGGCTCTGTTTTGGCGTGGGGTGCATTTTCCTGGCATGGTTTGGGTCAAGGTAAACGTGAATACATACAGCCATTCTGAGTGATCACCTTCATCCTGTGGTGAAGCATTTCTATCCTGATGGGAGTGGTCTCTTCCAGGATGACAAAAGCTATTCGCATTGAATGCTGGATTAACTTAAACGTGTGAATACCATACTGTGTTTTCTGTGGTGCCACACTGTTCCAGAATGTCCTGTGTCTTTGGAGCAGGAACAGAAACACTGCAGCGCTCAGACGCCTTGGCCCATAAGAAGAGGAACATTTGCCATGTTTGACCTAACAGGCTAATTGAAAAATGTGGCTGGAGAAAGAATTCCCTAATTGGCTGTTTCTCACTATCATTTTGGGGGGCTGTAATTTGAAAAATCTCACGTTTTTCCAGCAGCTGTAAAGCAAAAATAAAAAATAAAATAAAAAGAAGCAGTTTGCAGAAATTCTGAGACAAATTGCCTGTGGATTGCCAAAATGTCTGGGAATTGAACAGGCACAGTGGATACAGGCTGCCACTGAAACTTCTCCCATCTCTTTAGTTTTTTTCATTGCCAGTTCTGTGCTGGAAGGGGGATCAATCTTAACTATGTTCCACTAAATATGCGTCTTTAGTCATAGTACCCTATCCTGTATGATAGTTTGAATAACTTCTGCAGATACTTTTTGTTGTTGTTGTTGAGACCATTGGTTGTCAGTACAGTAAACACATTTAACAAAGCAACAACTTTGAGGTCAGCTAAGGTGAGTTTAAAATTAAACCTGTTTCAATGGAATCCCCTGATTGCACTTTCTTTAATCTTGAATCGCTTTCATGGCACGACTGATGTAGGCTCCAGCAAGTTTGGACAATGAAATGTTGAGACAATGACAATGACAATGATTAACTTGTCATGTTACAGGCAGGTATCCATTAGCTCTTTAATCAAAATATAAGTAGCATGAAATCAACATTTTTCAAATTGCCCCCCCACCCCTGCTCCCTCCCTCCAGTATCTGCTGTTAGAGCTTCATTGAGCTGAATTGTTCTGTATATGCCCCCACATATAGATGTTCCAACCTGTATCTTTCTGAAAGTGTTTCCGCTGCAGCGGTTTCCTCTGACCTTTCTCCAGGCCTCTGAGCCCGAGGCTTGTCTCAGGCGGTGCTGGAAAGACCGTAGCCGGGCTTTGCGAGTGTTCTCACACAATGACATCGGCGAGTATGCGGACCACTGCTGTTCATCATTAGTCATCAGCACTGAAGTGGAAAATAAACAATAAGGGAGAAGGCTTCCCTAGGATGAGTCCCCCTTTCAGATCTCTGCCGGGACGTGGCGTCGTGCGCTAATCGGCGAAACTGTGAGCGCCGCCGCTTCACGAGCCCCCTCCCCAATCCCTAATCGTTCCAACAGGCAGGGACCGTACCCGCATCAACCACTGCGTTTTCCACTCCACGCATTTTCTCCTCCGATTTCCGGCCCCTTGTACCATGCACTGAAATGACTTTGTGTGTTTTCATTCTCGAGGTGAGCCGTAGGGATTCTCTCATCATTAATTTTTCTCCTCTGATCAATTACCCTGGTCTCCAGCAAAAGTGCTCTCACTCCAGGAGATTTTCACAGTCCGCAGGGTGGATCAAAGGTGTATTGCTGTGTCCTCCCCCCGCCCCCTCTCCCTCTCCCCTTTTGCTCTGTCTGTAACCCCCAGTCACTGGAACTGGATAGAGCAGGGTTGTTTTCATGTGGGATTTGATAGATTTGTTTGCTGCTGCATTCATTTGCTCCATATCAGAAACCTGACAGCCCAGAACATGAAAATTTGCTTTAGATTTTCAGCGTGAGTGTTTGGGGTCATATCTGAAGGTATTTTCCCCGTGTTTACATTTTATATTCATGTATTTTAAAGGTTTTGTGTTCATGTTCTCACACACACACACACACACACACACACACACACACACACACACACACACACACACACACATACACATATATACAGTACCAGTCAAAAGTTTGAGTACACCTACTAGAAACTAGATTTATCTCATAATCGACAATGTTTTACCCCTTATAAGTTTCTGCAAATACTTGAAAATGACAAAAAGCACAAGTTTGAGTTGTCCTTCACGTTCCTCCTTCACCAGTTAGTTCTTGCATGACTTCAAGGTGTGTTTCGGGTCATTATCTTGCAGAGGAATGAAGGAGTGCCTGATTATCTGTAATACAGATGGAAGATGTACAGAAACTTTTGACTGGTACTGTATGTGCATAGGTGATGAACAAAAAATAGAAACACCAATGTAAAGTAATGACAAAAAAAATGGAGACACAAATGTAAAGCTACTTAATAGGGTGTTGGGCCTGGATGCACCATGGCATATAGTCTACCAGCATCTGGAATTCTGCAGAAAGTCAAGCAACTCACGCTTGGCTAATGGAAGTGGAAAACGCTGTCTTGGGCATCGCTCCAGAATATCCCACGAGTGCTCGATTGGGTTCATATCTGGTGGCCGAGAAGGTCATGAAATATGGGCCGAGAAGGTCATGAAATATGGATAACGTCAGTGTTGTGTTCCCCAAACCGGAGCGGTCCAGATTAGATACCAGACCATGGGGCGCATTGCTACACTGAATTGTGCAGCCCCTATACAAACGGTCCATACTTTTTCACGGCATGCAGTTCAGCTCCTCTTTCTCAACCAGGTGTCTTGAACAACAATTCAATGGATCGTTTCCCTGTTAGTTGCTCAGTTACTTGGCCAATCGTTTAATCAGTTAAGCTAGGCGAGAATGCTGGTGTTTGGAAAATGCATCAATATTTTAAAATGTCCACCAAGAAAACATATAATGTGTTTCATTGCAAGGGAGGGCGGGAAAACAAATATCCACGGTTGGAGATCAGGGCATTTTAAAAAGGCCTGTAATTAACCTTATGTTTGATCCCTCTGAACAGGTTTTGTGAAAGATGGAAGTGCAAGCATCTAGACTCAGAGTGAAATAATATAACACTAGTATATTACAAACTGGTGTAATGTGTTTTGCAAAAGTTTAACCTTGCAGTCACTTAAACAAACTGCCCAAATGTAATTAGTGCTTGCATGCACCTGATTAAATCGGTAGCCAGGTAATTGATTAATTAACGGATTAACTCTGAGAATCTTTGTACATACAGCCCCTGATCTGTATGCAGTGAAAAAGGAAGGACCTTACCTATACACATATACAGTCTTGTAAAAAATTAAAGGCAGCATTCCAAGTCATTTTTTGACCTTGTTCATATTTCTTCTACACATGCATTTTCTCACCTTAATTGAATATGCATAGCTGAAATATTTGAGTGGTTCCATACTGTAAAACATAATTTTCCTATACGCAAAACCGTTTGTTGACTGAGGAAAACAATCACTTTTGATTTGTGTGGCCCTCCTGATGTCACTGCGGCTCAAGACGTTTAAGCTGGAAGCTTTGGCCTCGGAGAAGCCATGTTCATATTTTAATAAGTACTCTCAGCATTTTCATTGGGAAACTTTGACCCCAGCTTGGGATTTTAAAGGATTTGTCAATTTAAAGCAGCGGTCCCCAACCTTTTTTGCACCACGGACCAGTTTCATGCAAGACAATTTTTCCACGGACCGGGGAGAGAATCACGTGCATAACAAAACACAATAAAGTGCATATTATATCATTGAATTATTCATTGAATTATTACATTTATAATGTAAATGTGACTCAACTCAACTCAACTTATTTTAAATGCAGCTTTCTTTTTTTTGGCAGTCTTGGAGTCTTCTGCTGCAGCCTATCATCATTGGGTCTTTCCCCCTTTTCAAAGAAGCTCTTCAGCAATGTTTGTTTTTTACTCATTTTTGCTAGGGTTAGCTTGTGGGCTTAATTTATTGGTGCCTGGAAAAAAAAACTGCGACTGAGACAAGTGTGGAATAGAGGCACAGACGGAAGTGTTCATTTTTCAAAATAAAACACCCTGCAGACTGTGATAGTCAATAAAATGGAAATAAAATAAACATTCAAACGTTTTTATTCTTTCTGTTCGGCCCGGTACCAAATGATCCACGGCCCGGTAATTGGGGACCCCTAATTTAAAGGATCTTATAACCTGCACTTTGGGCAGAACTGTGGAATCTTTTGATTTCATTTTGCTTTTCTGTTTAATTTTTAAAATCATTTGACCAAGAGAAGGCATTTTTGAATACATACTGGTCATTTTCATTCTAGCCTACAGGTATGGGGCTGACATTTTTGTTGATCACCTGTGCTGAATTAACCAATAATTAAACTGCCTAGCAGTCATAGCAAGTATTTGAATTGAATTACTAAATTGTACAAAATATTACTAAAATGTACTAAATGTAAATAAATTACTTTATTAGAATAACATTCAAAGCAATGTTGTCCCAAATGTGTGTTTTCAATGGCTGCCATTCATTATTATTCATTTTATTTATCACTTTAAAACAAGCATAAATTAAATTAACAAAATGAAAAGGCTGGTAAGTGCTATGCTTTTTCCTTGGTCTTTAACTGAATTTTACAATTTTCTTAAATGACCTGTGATTAGACGGTGACAGTAATGCATAGAGTCCTCCTTTTGAGGTAATTGGATTAAATTAAAATGCATGTCTTCAAGCAGTGATGTTCACAAACTGTAATTAAAATGAATTTGCCAAGAACGGAGAGGGAATGTGGTCTCTTTGGAAACAACTTGAAGGAGACTTCAGAACCCTAAATGAAGGGAGCACAATTTCCTTTGTGTTTTTATTATTATTACTATTGTTCTAACTCTTTGGGTTTTTGTAGACCTCACTCCAAAACGTTCTGCTTTTTCAAACAATAAGTTTGCTCAAAATATTTGTGTGCGCGCGTGCCTACGTATGTGTGTGTACAATATCACTATTTGGATATATTTTAAATACTCCTAAAGATGAATATTTGCTTGAAATATAACTTTGATTCACATAACACAGCCAGCTCTGAGGGCTTGCTCAGGCACAGTCTTGAAGCAGAACCAAAATCCGTACCAGTATCCGTATCCGCCAGAGGTGAGATACGACTGACTGAGTTATCTTGGAGCGACTATGAAAAAGATCTGGGGTCACATTCCCGTTTCCCAAAAAGGCTTTTGTGGCCACGAGCTGGACCACGGACGGCTTCCTCCTGCAGTTTCAGATGGATAGCTTGTTGTTTGTGAGCGCGCTCTGTGTGTGCTTAGCTGTGCTGTCACAGCCCCACTGCGGCCCTTCTATAGGATAACAGTTTCCTTGAAATAAAATCAAACTTGACATTTTTTTTTAATGAACAGAAAAAACATACATATAGTCTAGACCCTGTCTCAAAAATGTCACCGTTTGTTGCCTTACAGCCTGAAATTAAATCAGACTTTATTTATTGCATTTTTTAAAATTTTAATTAATTTTCAGAATTTTTTTTACATTTCCTTTCACTTGGAAGTTGTAGGGTAAAATGTGTAAATAAAGGTGGAAAAAGTCTGATTTAATATGTTTGAATTTCAGGCTGTAAGGCAGCAAAATGTGTCATTTTTGCGACGGGGTGTGGACTTTAAAGAAGCACTGTACACACACACAGGTAACTGCCAAAATGAAAGAAAAGGGGCGTCTTTATGATGCGCAAAAGGTCATTCATGTTTTCACCTATTGTAAAATGCAGGTCTCCTGTTCCATATCTATATTCAGTGGAGAACGTGTGATCTGAATGGCGGGGGTGTTGCTTTAGCCTTAATGCCACTGTGTGATGGTGCAGAATAATAATAATAATAATCATAATATAATATATGCAATTTGGCAGACGCTTTTATCCAAAGCGGCTTACAGTAATGAATGCATATATTTTTCAGTATATGTTGTCCCAGTGTGAATTGAACCCACAACCTAAGCGTTGCCAACGCCATGCTCTACCAACTGAGCCACAGAGAACCAGAATCCCACCCTAAGGAAATGGTGAGGAAAGCTGCGTCAGCGTTTAGTGCAAACATACAGGTATCTGACAAAATAAAGGAAATACTTGAGAAAATGAAGAGGGCAACCCCTTAGAGGGCAAGGTAAATGGCAATAAATATAAAGCCATTCTGAGTGATCACCTTCATCCTATGGTGAAGCATTTCTATCCTGATGGGAGTGGTCTCTTCCAGGATGACAATGCCTTGTCCACAGGGTGCGAGTGATCACTGAATGGTTTGATAAGCATGGTATTTGGTACCATGGTATTGTTTCCTTTTTTTGTCAGTTTCCTCATATATTTGTATATATACAAGTAGTCCTCGAAACGGGGAAAAAGGGAAACCCAAAGCGAAGTAGACACTACCACACAGGTGTGGCTCATAATAGCCCAGCATGCGTAGAGCCATGTGTAAAAATGCTGGACAAGCCTATAATTATGACTAGCATGGCTGCAGATCTCAGTGCCTTGGAAAGAGGGGTGATTGTTGGGGCACATTTGGCAGGAGCTTCATTGACTAACACAGCTCAACTTGCTAATGTTTCACAAGCAACTGTGTCTAAGGTGGGGTATTTTTGTGCAATATTCCAGACACCTGAGACAGCATTTTCCACTTCTTGCAACTAAGCAGAGTTCACTTTCTCATGAGTGGTATTGTGTTCCTCCTGGAAAACTTCCAGACACTAGTATACATTTTTTTGTACATTGTCTGTGTGTACACTACCGGTCAAAAGTTTTAGAACACCCCCATTTTCCAGTTTTTGAATCCTGGATCCAGCAAAAGAGCCCCAGACCATCACGCTTCCTCCTCCATGTTTGACAGTTGGTGTCACACACTGAGGAACCATCCTTTTGCCTACAAAAACCTTTCAAAATTTCTATTCATCGGTCCATAAGACCTTCCTGTTTTCAGTAGTCCACTGGCGGTGCTTCATGGCCCAGGCAAGCCTCTTTTTCTTATTTTGCCATCTTAGCAATGGCTTTCTTACTGCCACTCGACCTGTCAAACCTGAAGTCTTCTCTTCACACTGAGACTTCCTTACTTTGACCAGTGTTAAGCTGTGCTTGAAGCTGTTGTCCTGTGAACCGCCTATCACGCAAGCTGTTGACTCTCAGAAACTTGTCTTCTGATTTTGTTGTGGCTTGAGTTTCCTCCAGTTTCCAAGTGCCTTTTGATGGTGTAGGAAACTACTCACTGCCAACAAATTTACATTATGTTTCAGTTTTTGGTAACCTAAACTTTTTTTTTTTCATTTTTTAACCTCAAATTTAACCTTAAATTTCAGTAAAAGCTGGAAAATGGGGGTGTTCTAAAACTTTTGACCGGTAGTGTATGTATATATACAGTATATATATATATATATATATATATATATATATATATATGCATGCACAGACACACACGCACACACACAAACACACACACACACACACAGACAGGACACTAATATTGCTATGAAGTATTTGTCTTTCTAACTACTCTACATGATCCCTGAACCAACCCCAAATTCTGTAAGCCTTTCTCATCAGCTGAAACATTATAGGAACAGTAAATCAGTGTTGTAAACCAATAATAATAATGATAAACTAGATTGTAATCTTCTGGTTTATGGACTCAAACAGTCCAAATATTAAATTGTGATGTGTGGGCAGTAAAATGTTAGTCTTTACATGCCAGCACATAGAAAATTAAATATTTGTAATCCTATTCAGTGGTTTACTGACCATAGATACTATACAATCTCCATCTTTTTGGCTTTAATATCCTGTATACTTTTTACTTTTATTTGACATTATAGAGTATTTTGTGTTGATCAGTGGCAAGAAATCCCAATAGTGTGTGTGTGTGTGTGTGTGTGTGTGTGTGTGTGTGTGTGTGTGTGTGTGTGTGTGTGTGTGTGTGTGTATCTTTTTGGGAAAACAAAATATATATTTTTGAGCATACCTGGTCATTAACTGTACTGTAACAGTCTTCTTTTCTTATTTTTCTCAAGGATGTGAATAATTTCAATTTACTGTGTACATATTTGTAATTATTATTATTTGTTTATTGCCATCCTCCGTACAATTGAGTGTCTCACAAAGGACACTGGCGGGAGCTTCATTGACCAACACAGCTCAACTTGCTAACATTTCACGAGCAGCAGTGTCTAAGGTGGGGTATTTTCTGTGCAATATCCCTGAGACAGTGTTTTCCACTTCTTGCAACTAAGCAGAGTTCACTTCCTCATGAGTGGTGTCGTGTTCCTCCTGGAAAAAATGCATTTTGTACAGCCACCTTTGCTCATCTTTATCAAGGATGTGAATAATTTCAGAGGCTACTGTGTATATATTTTGAATTATTATTATTATTAGTTTATTCGGTGACCACAAATGACCACTGGATATCTCGCCTCTCTTAAGATCGGGTGCTTTGGCTTTAAGAGCTTTCAGCGGAGCTGCTTAAGACATTATGGATCTCATTTCTTTCCACGAATGCGTATAATTATGTTCAAAGACGTATTAAATATTTCCGCATATACATGTAGCTGATTGCATTGGGAACAGATGAGTTGCACAACGTTCATTTTCCAGACAATTAAGTTCAAATGAAGCTATAAACATACTCATACACAGACAGTTTATGTAATTAGACAATATGTCATGTGATATGGACAGCCATGCGGGTGAATAGGGTGTTGATGTTGGTCAGCCTCACCCATCTGAGGTATTCATGTAAGCATGTGAAGATGCGAATGTCGTATGCCTGGGGTCAAATCGTCAATTTAGTTGGGAAGATCACATCTCATGTCCAAGCCATTATTTTTCCTCCTTTTGGCCGTGCTGATGCTTTTCTGAAATTGAGGTTTCTTGGTAAGTGGCGGGAGAACCGTAATCTCTGATAGGACACTCTTTCCCCCCCATTGTGCAGTTCTAACCATTTTGCAAACAAGACTGTTTGGTGTACTTAAAGTCTGTGTGCTTAAAGTTTGGCGTACTTAAACTCTGATTTTGTTGTCTTTTTGTGTTTGTCTTTCTCTTTTGCTCTTGTAGACCCTGTTGTTTTCAGAGTAGACGACAAATCATTTTGAAAAGGGGGAAAAAAGAGACTAATTTCATGCCAAGTTTAAAATAGGATTTTTTCCCACAGTATTCATGCATATTTGTTATGGTTTTCTAGCTTTAATGATGCTCATATTTTGTGACAGCTGGGAAAGAATTTATTTCCATTTCAAATTCACTCTTGCTGAATCTATTAGACCACGTTAAGGAAATGGTATTTCGTGCATGTTCTCCAAGCCTGTAGTTAGATATCTTTTATTTATTTATATACTCTTTTTTTTACCCTGCTGTCTTAATGGAAGTAATCTAGCCCATGCTGGGTTCCTTGACATTTTCTGAATCAAATCATATCTCTTGCTGAGTGAACAGGTACTTGGGAGAAAATGGGCAGTCTTTTACCCCATTATGATAATATAAATAAAAATGGGACAAAAATAAGAATACCCGATTGGAATGTATATGAGTTGGAAAGCCCACCGCCGGGTGAAATGAAGAACATGTGCACTCTCCGACGTCGGCAGTGGCTGTCGCCGGTGCCCTATCGTACGCACTAACCAGGGCTGCGCTGTACAGGGTGGGGTGAGGTTTGAGAGGAGCTGGGGGGGGGGGTGTGCTTGGTGGGAGCCCCCATTAAAAACCATGAGCACTCGCTTTCCTAGTAAGGGCAAACGGCTTTCTGCTTATCATCACTTTCTCACCGAGCGCCATTCCCTCAGCCTTCACCACTGACCTTGTGCATCTGCCAATACAATTAAGACGAGCGCCAGAGTCCGTTAAACTCCCCGGATCGCCTCAAGTTTTCCACGGTGGGAACGCATTGACCTTTGTGGGTGTGAGATTTCCTCCCATTGCCTGTTGTTGTTCTGATGCTTTGTTTGGCTCTAACGCATAAATAAAGCTGTATTTATTGAATGCGCCGCGGTGAGCTTAACGCCTTGGCACTCTTGACCGATCTCTCCCCAATGTTTCGGATGTGATAATGCATCTGTGATGATGTCACAGTGGGGGTTTTTGCACGTTGTCTTGTATCCTTTGCGGGGGGAGGGGGAGGGGGTGTCGGCCTGTCTAAGCCTGTCTTGCGCTCTGCTACGAGTGGGCTGATTTATGCTAAACTCCACATTACACATCCACGCACCAGGCAGTTGATTGACAGACAGTGGCGTGGAAATTGAGCTAGAGTTGTAAAGGCGGAGCCACGGACAGACTTATTATTATTTATTTTTTCCCTTACGATGTTGGTGCACTGTGTTTTTTTTTTTTTTTTCAATGTTGAGCGAATCTGAGTAATAACTCAAGTAAACTACAAAATAACATACTGTATAGATACATATCTGCTTCCCTATGTCTTATAGTCTGATGCAGTGTTCTTATTTAATATTAAATGTGTTTCTCTACTTTTTTTATCGTGTAAATTCTTCGCCAAACCTGCGCTCTTCTGTATTGTGTAGTTCTGTACACTACAACACCCCATGCACACCACATGTCTCACCAGTGTTTTATCCTCTTTGAGATTATAGAGGATTAGTTGGATAAACTTTTAGAACAAACCAGCTTTTTGGTTTGCGCTCAGAGAGCATATATCCACATGAATCGTAAATACACCAAATGAGCCCTGAAAGCCCCAATCCAGACATAAGAATGGAAATCAATGCATGCGTCGTTCCACTGTGTGATTGCTTTTCTTCTTTTGCTGCTTTTTTTATTATTATTATCCCCACATTACTGTAACATTTTCAGCAGTTTTTGTATTTTTTTAGTATTTTTTTAAAACTTTTCATAAAATATTTTTTTATGCTGTAATGTTCTCTCAGAACTGCTATCATGGCAGGTTTCCTCTCCTGCTGCAGTGGTTCGTAGTGCATTCAAGTAATGGCGGGGAGGGGTTATTCATTCAGTAATGGTAGACACGTTTATTGGAATAATAGAATTGTTTAAACCCTTAAGTACGCACATTTGTCTGTGATGTGGCGCCTGGGCCCTATACCCGATAGGCCGGACCATTCGTCACTCAGCAGCTCCCGAGTTCAAGCATTTGCCCTCGCTGTCAGTCTGAAGGACAGCTGGAGATAAAGAGGGGAATGTTGATTCTCTCAGCAACCCGTGGTAAGGTCAGCACCCCCACCCCCCACCCCCGGCTCATCTCCTGTCAGTCACCACTGGCCGCCTATGACACGGGAGTCAGGGTTCCTCCTAACGGAGCGCCACGCGTCAGCCGCCTCGCCCGCGCCCAAACCCACGCGGAGCGACGCGTCTCTAGCTCAGCCCCCGTCCCCTCCACCTTCTCTTTGTGCTTTCACTGGTGCCATCAGGACCCTGTGAGTGAGAACCCTGCAAACATTAATCATACATCTTGTTTAAAGGGAAGAGTTCAGCTAGCGGATGATGGCTGTAATGGAGGTTTTGTTTGCTCTGCACTGTAGGGACTGCAGATGTCATTAAAGGCAGAAAGCCTTTATAATAATAATAATAATAGCCTATAATTTGAAGTCAAGAAAAATGTTTAGAGAGAGTAGCTCTTAGTGGCGTAAACTTTGGCAACATTTTCCGTCTGACACACCCCAGAACAGGGATTTCCACCTTCCAGTAGTGTATTTATATACTGCTAATTATTTTGAATGCATAATTATGGAGTGATGTAAATTTAGCTACAGCGTACATGGTGTGACATTTCAATCGAATCGCATGTCGATGATTAACAGTCAACATTCTTTTGGTTGTGGACTGCAATTCGACAGTAAACGTTCAAACAGAAGAGGGGGAAAAGGGAGAGAAAATGCATCAAAGATTGTTATTTCACTTTTTACATTCCTGCGGGTGATGCGCAGTAATCATGCGTGACTGAGGTTTCAACCTATCCTTGGGGTGGGCTCTTTTTTTTATTGAATATGGCTTTGACCAAACATTCGTAAGATTATAAAGTTTGGTATTCTCTCTCCCGTACGCTGGGAACTCATGCTTTTCTCTCTGACAGATGTAAGGAGAGGCCGTGTGTATTGGGAAATAAGATGTGAGTTTAAGTGTTCCTCTGAAATCCTGCTTCGGGCCGGCGTGTCGAGCAAATCGATTATTCACGCTTGGCTGCCAATCTCTATTCCAGCTCTGGATACCCTTAAGATGATTGCTTACATGCATCTTAACTGTTCTATATTTAAAGTTTAATTGCCATTAACGTTGAATTTCACACTTAGATCAGTGCAGAGTGGAGGTTCTGCCAGGGGGGATGGGGGGGGAAGGGGTGCAGAGGAGACCTGACAGCCTTAATCTCTGCCCCAGCCGTCAGCCTGTCTCCCGAGGGTGGCCCCCTGACCAGCACTGGGGGCCCCTGGGTCACGGAGACTCTCACCTCCATGTTTGTGACGTCCAGCCTCCAAAGGCAGCACCGCAGAGAGGGGTGGCTTCTCTGCCATTGGTGGCTTAATTTGTTGCCTTTGGAAAACTGAAATTAGATTTTTTTTTTTTTACATTAAAAAAAATAAAAATGCATTATATATATTTTTTCCCCCATCACGCTTAAAAGCACCCCTGGTGTTCTCTGTAAAATAATAACAACAGCGTTGCGATCTTTCGTCTGTCTCCTGACGAAATGCTTTAAGCACATTGCTGTCGCCTCACCTCAGTCAGTCATACTTTAGGAAGATGTGTTCCTCATCTCCCCTTTGGCTACCTGTTTTTTAATGTTGGGTATGTTTTTATCCTCTTTCCCCCCCCCCTCTTTTTATTTATTTATCTGTCCTTTTTATATAAAAGAAAAATGTTTTTAAATTACCTTTTTGACTACCCTTGTTATTTGAATGTTTTGTCATTATTATTATTATTATTTTTTTAACAACACTGGCCATTTTTTTAATGACTATGGCATTAGTAAATCACCTCGGCGACAGACTACACATATGCTTTCTTTTACGTTTCCCTCCTCGCGGGGGTTAGGTTTGTAGCCCCTGTCATTTTGTAGATATCAACATTAAATCACGAGACCGTACAGTGGAATGACCTCTGACGAGGCTCGTCCCTCGGCGCTCGTTTGTCATCCTTTGTGTTTCCTTTTATCGCCCTATAGTCATTGTTTGGATGGACGCCTTATTCTGTTCAGCACTCTGACCAGGGCTCCTCATTGGCAGTTGAGCCTGAATTATTCATTCCTTAATTAGCAATTTAACACTTTCTGCGGTGGATAGGCCATGCTTTAAAGGTTTCATAATGATTTGAGGAAATAAAAGAAAGCATGAGAGAATTATGGATGAGGGTTTCCCCCCACCTTCGGCCCTTTGCTGGTTGATATGAGACGGGATAGAGAAGCTCTGGGCAACTTACAGAAGCATTACTGAAAGCCAATGCTCAAGTGAAAACTGAAAACCAGGGCTGGCAGTGTGGTGTAATGGTTAGGGAGCTGGGCTTGTAACTCAGAGGTTGCAGGTTCAATTCCCAGGTGGGGCACTGCTGTTGTACCCTTGAGCAAGGTACTTAACCTGAATTGTTTCAGTAAAATATCCAGCTGTATAAATGGATTGTATGTAAAGAAATGTAAGCTGTGTAAGTCGCTCTGGATAAGAGCGTCTGCTAAATGCCTAAAATGTCAAAGTAAGTCCGTCAGTTTACAGCAATGCTACTGTTATGTGTCTCACGTTCTTTAAGGCTGTGATATTTAATGGAACCGTGCACCTTCTATGGATTACTTTCATAGTGAAAGGTTTATGATGTACAGTATAATAGTTATATAAAAGATATAACGGTAACACCTTGCATCTTTACCTGTGTAGTTATATCGTAACTACATTGGCAACAAGCGGTTACTAAATAACTGCAATATAAGCAATATGTAACAAGAGTTAGCGGTGCTTTTTTATTACACCTGTGAAACAAGGTCAGCCCAGTTATATGTTAGTTATCATTATAAATGTTATTATAGGTAAATGTAATATAATTAGATGGGTAATAATAATAAATTTACATAATGATAACTAACATGCAACTGTGCTGGCCTTGTAATTAAGAACACTGTTATTATTTTACATTTACAAATATTGGGCCTGGTCTTGATTGCTACATGCTTAATAAATTGACTTGTTTCTAGTGAAAATTCTGTAATTCAGAAACATTCTGTTCTGTTTATTACCAAATCTATCACTGGCATTACGCAGATATATTCTGCAAAGCCTGACATAATTGACGTAACTTACTGGGTCGATAAATTGTACTTTCAGCAAAACAAAAGTCCATTATTTGTCTGGTTAGGACAGTACCCTTGGCATTCAGATAATGGAACTGTCATCCTTTTCGTCCTCATTGATAAAAATCTGCTTCTTCTCCCTTAACTGCTCCTCAGTCTTTCCCTGGCAGTATTAAAAAGCATTATAAATCTAGAGGTGGTGACACTATTATTGAAATACTTTTTTAAAATTGTTTTCTTTATTGCTCCAGGATAATAATGCTACGGAGCTTCCCAAAGGGAAAATGGAGAAATGTATCAATATAACGGAGCCAAATGAATGTTTTCCCTCTTGGCTTCGAAGAAAGGCACGCGATTGCCGGGCGCCCTTAACCTACAGCCGGGTCGATCGCGTTCATCTGTGAGGAGTTTGCACCAGGATTTTGACGGGAGGCTTTGAACGGGGCTAGGTAATTAGTGTGCGTTTTCACAGAGCGTCATATTTGAGGTTTTTAATGCGATGCGTCTGTTGAATGGTATGAAGGAGTAACGGCGGGTGTCCATGTGCCGCCTGAGTGAACAGCTGGAGTCGAAGGGCCCAGGATTTAGAGAATGTATGGAGGTAACTCCCAAAGTAAAGGAACCGCCATCATAAAGTGTTTTAATAAGGCGGTGGGCCACCCCGAGCTGCCAGAAGAGCTTCAATGGGCCTTGGCATAGGTTCTGGTGTCTGGAACTCTATTGGAGGAATGCGCCATTCTTCCATGAGAAATTCCATCATTTGGTGTTTTGTTGATGGCGGTAGAAAACGCTGTCTCAGGTTTCACTCCAGAATCTCCCATAAGTGTTCAATTGGGTTGAGATCTGGTGACTGAGATGGCCATGGCATATGGCATTATATCATTTTCATGCTCACTAAACCATTCAGTGACCACCCGTGCCCTGTGGATTGGGGCGTTGTCATCCTGGAAGAGACCACTCCCATTAGGATAGAAATGCTTCACCATAGAATGAAGGTGATCACTCAGAATGGCTTCACTTTGTATTTATCACTTTGTATTTATTGGTATTTACCTTGCACTCTAAGGGGTTGAGTGGACCTAAAGCATGCCAGGAAAATGCATCCCACACCATAACAGAGCTGCCAGACCCCTTCATTTGCTTCTTGCAAGTGTTCATTTTATTTTGTCAGTTACCTGTATGTTTGCAGTAAACGATGACACAGCTTTCCTCACCATTTCATTAGGCTGGGATTCTGCACCATCACACAGTGGCATTAAGGCTAAAACAACACCGCCGCCATTCAGATCACACGTTCTCCGCTGAATATAGATATGGAACAGGGGGACCTGCATTTTAGAATACGTGAGAACATGAATGACCTTTTGCGCATCATATACACGCCTCTTTGGAGTCATTATTTCCTCACTCTTCGTTCCTCCACAATTGCTAACGCACATCTGTACTCTCGAGCCAGTGACATGACACCTGAAGCATGAGCTCAACAGCAAACTAGTGATGCAGCCTATCTCCCAATAAAGCCAACCGGCGGTAATCCAAATAGATTGTATGTATTTTGGCCACGCATGTTGAAATTAGCAGGGGCCTTAGGTGCAGTGCAGTTATATGAATGTGTAGTGTTTGTTGCGGGAGCAGGTGCCCCTCTGTAACTGCCTCCAGCGTCAGCCATTTTGATTCCCGTGTGGAGGACATGTTCAACGCCATGCCCAACCTGGGCGGAGCCGCACAACCGACGGCTTCGCTGGGGAGCTATCCGCTGCGGTTCTCCACGGTTTCCAGGAGAAAGAAAAAGGTAGTGTTTCAGGGCTATTTAACTGGTGCCCCAGGGGCCAAACGCATCGCACTATAGATGCGCTCTTCACTGAGAAAGGAGTATTAGTAGTAGACTATGCCCAAGTCTACGGCTGTGTTCGAAACCGTTTCCCTATTCCCTAAATAGTGCACTATATAGTGTGTTCGCCA
The DNA here is from genome assembly GCA_029706075.1 of Aldrovandia affinis. Lineage (NCBI taxonomy): Eukaryota > Metazoa > Chordata > Actinopteri > Notacanthiformes > Halosauridae > Aldrovandia > Aldrovandia affinis. The sequence continues at coordinate 4,448,167 of JAINUG010000006.1, forward strand.
ATTTGTTCAACACACTATCCATCCATCCATTATTTAAGCCGCTTATTCCTGGTCAGGGTCGCGGGGGCTGGAGCCTATCCCAGCATGCGTTCCGGGCGAGAGGCAGGAATACACCCTGGATAGGTCGCCAATCCATCACAGGGCACACACACCATTCACTCACACACTCATACCTACGGGCAAGTTAGACTCTCCAATTAGCCTAACGTGCATGTCTTTGGACTGTGGGAGGAAACCGGAGTACCCGGAGGAAACCCACGCGGACACGGGAGAACATGCAAACTCCACACAGAAAGGCCCCCGGCCTGGATTCGAACCCGAGACCTTCTTGCTGTGAGGCGACAGTGCTATCCACTGCACCACCGTGCCGCCCTCAACACACTATATAGTGCACTATTTAGGGAATAGGGAACGGTTTCGAACACAGCCTACGTCTGCACATGGTCACCCCCCTCTAGAGGCAGGATAATAAGTTATCACTATGCACATTTTAAGAAGGCATCTACTTTGTTTACACATATTTGCAATAAATCATTTTAGATATAGTATCTGAACTTTTCTATATAAAAGTTTTTGTTATATATATGTGGTGTGAGGTAGAAGGGGGGACTGCAGAGATTAGAGAGGAGCGCTTGTCCATGATGGCAGGTGAGGATGGTTTCGCCCTGTTACAACGCTCCCCTCTTCTGCCTTGGACAGAGACGGAACTGACCTGGCCTCACCCGCAAGGCGGGGGTAGTGTCAGGTCACATGACCCGCTTCCGCCTCTCTGGGTTCTATTTCAGGAGCGGCTGGTAGGCTGCGGTGTGTGTGTGTGTGTGCGTGCGTGCGTGCGTGCGTGCGTGCGTGCGTGCGTGCGTGCGCGCGTGTGCGTGCCCGTGCGCGTCCATTGTGACAAAGCGGCTCGAGCAGGCCCACTGGAGTGACCGCGGTCACCGGGATCTCTTCCAGAGAAGCTGTGCTCCGGCCCGCACAGGGCCACAGGCCAAAGGGAGAGGATCCATATGGACCGGCTTAGCTCACAGCACCGGGCCTCTTTTACCTAGCGGGAAGGGGGCCGCGTGTACATTTCCCATCCACACATTGGCTCAGGAAGTGGCGGCCGCATGACAGACAGATCGAACAGCTCCCACTGATTATATTGTAGGCCTGACAGCATTTCTCTCCACCTCAGTTTTTTCTTTCTTTTTTCTTTTACTTAATCGGTTACAGAAATGAGAAAGGGGGGGAGACACACAAACACTTGCTGTAGTTTAGAAGATGTCTGTTTTACCTTAAAAACAATTATGTGCATACAGATTTAAAATCGTTTTTACATAAAATGTAAATATGAAAATTACAATAACAGCTTTCAGTAACTGACATTTTAAGATTTGGGAACACTGGGGTAATTTGTTGGACAGGTGTTGCAGGAATTGATGTTTTGTTCAAAACGGCGTATGGAGATCCAGTCTACCTACTGGAGCAGTGTTTGCCAAGGCTTTGCTGATACGCCATGTCTTCCATCTGGTAGTTCATATGTTGGCCTGCGTATCTGATCGGCCGCGCGCCGCGGTCTCATTTCGCACCAGATATAATATGCGGCATCTTCTGTCCGCGGCCGTGGCTGGAGACCGGGCATTTGGCTCTTGGCGGGAGCCAGGATTCAGAGGGAGGGCTCGCCCTTTGTGAACAGCATGGTTACAAATCACTGGATACATGCACAGATGATATGTATTTGCAGTGCATTTGGTGGGATGGCAAAAAGGTTCGAATCTGCTAAACTCCAAACCTATACATATCTAAATCACGAGGCTCCGTGTATGAAGTCCGATCGAGTCCAAAACCGGGATGGGCCGAAGCTGAAGTTCCTGAGGTGAAAGAACTCCAGTTCAGCTTTTAATTAATTAATTCATGCATTTCTTTTTTAAATAACCTGTATCTGGGGTTTAACAGTGTTTAATGCCTTGCATATCTTCACGTCTCTTCTCTCAGCACGCATTCCTCTGCCCACTGTCTAATACATTCACATTATATGTAAAATGTCCAAGTCAGTCAAAAAGTAACGTTTTCTAGAATTAATCTTTTTTTCTATTACAGAAACGAGGGTCGATAAAAGCCGGAATAAATCCTAGGCTAGTTTCCGTTTAGTTTCTTTTTCTTTTCTTTTTTTTTTCTCTTCCCCCCCAAATACATTCTCATTACCTGCTATCTCTGTGCAGTTATTATTTATTTATATTTGTAAAAATAAACAGGAGATAAATGAAATCCCCATCTCCCTGTGCTTAGGCGCAGACCTGCAGCCTCTGATAATGAATGCAATTAAGGCTCTGCTGCATTAGACCAGCGGGTAAACAGGGGGCTTAAGTGCTGAGTAATATTTGTGTTTTAAGGAGAAAGGGCCGAGATGGGAGGCTGCTGCCTTTAGAAACTGTTTCTCGGCAGAAGTGGTCGGCTGCGCGGGGCGAGGAGTTTGGGAAGTTTGCTGGAGCAGGACCCTCCAGGTGAAGGGTTCACTCCGCTGTTCCCCGGTCTACTGTCGATACTGTCCTTTCGACCTTTACCATTACAGGCCGCGCAGGCATGTGCAGGCTGAATGGACACGCTGGCACTGTGTACGACTGAGGGTGTTTTAATATTGGGTTCCATCGACAGTACAAGGTAAAGAGAAACTAAGGACACAAAAAAAAGTGTGTGAGACTATTTGAGCTATTTGTCTTCTTCTTTCTTCTTTATTGTCTTTGCCCTAACAATTATGCTCGTTCAACGAGCATATCCTGGGTTCGAGTCGGTATTTTGGAAAGTCATTTGACGTTTATTTTTCTTAAATGCAATTGTAAATGCATAATGCTTTAAAACAGAATCTAAAAGCAGCAGAATGGTGAGTGTGTTAACGGCAGGGCACTGAACTGTGTCTTATCATTCTATAGTAATTCAGTACCAGTTTTGTCAGGTAATTTGATAATGGAAACGTGCATTTTAAGTTATGATAACCAAGTGACTTGTTCACCCAGAACCTTAACCAGCCACTGGTGTCCTTCAGTTTTTATGATGTTGTAGCACACAGCTTTTAATGTGATTCATCTTCTGACAAAGTGTAGGTTACGGAAGAGTTTGTTGACGTCCCAGATGGTTAAAAACAGAAATGTCAGCCAGTAAGTGGAATAATGATTTTGATTATGTCGTACAGTCGGGTTACCGAGCGTGACTTTGAAACACATGGGCGCCCTGGCGTTTGTGACGTCCCCCATCTGCTGCATCCTTAAATGTGACCCGTCTCAGGGCCTTAGCCTTACCACTTAATCATCATTAGACCTCCTCATTTCCAGAGCGATTCAGCAAGGGCTAGCACGTGAGATTGGTCCCCAGTCCCCTGCGCCGGGATTGGACAGAGCGCTACGCCGAAGCACACTGGACTCGACAGGGTAGGCCCAGCTCTTCTGAGTCCTCTGCAACAGGCACCGATCTGTCCCAGCTGTCCTTCCAGTGGCCTTAATTATCCCAAACTCATGATTTGACCCAAAAAATTACAAGAAATAAATTAATACATAAAGTGATGGCCGTTTCCAGACATCTCGAAGGAACGAACTGGGGGCAGAGGGAACAGGGAGGAGAGCATGAATCCCTCGCCTAGGGAGACGGAGACTAATTATAAGATTGGGGCCCCTTTGGTGTGAGCCTAATGAGCGCAGGAGTCTGGCTGCACCGCGCAGCTGTCCTACTCCTCACTTAGGCGAGCGGGACACAGTGACGAAGGAGCCCGGAGACACGCGAACCTGCCGCGCGACATCAGCAAGTGATAATTGGCGCAGGTGAGTTGCGACTGCGCTCTGTAGCCACGATCGCCGCGGAAATCGGCCAATCCGAGACCTTATTAAAAGGAGAGGGGGCCACGAGGGGCGGGCGATTAATCACACGGAGGGGAGGGGGGGGAGCACGGTGTCGCGGGGGCCACCACAGAGGCACCAGCGCTGCCCTAATCAGGGACACCGACTCAACGGAGTCTGCGACTGTCATTTCAAATCCACTGTGACACTGAATTGCACTTGCAGGCTTTATTTCAGACGCTAAAACCTTGGTGGAAATAGAGCCAAAATGGCCTCCCGCGCGATAAAAAAACTGCAGACGCGAACAGAAAATAACTTCTTTTGACATTTTTCTTTATTTAGTCTTCTACACTCCCCGTAAAAACTGTCCATTCTAAGACGGACGGCCCCAACCTTGCAACTTTTCCATTAACCTTGGATGGTACATGAGGACTGTTTTTAAAAATATGTTGTTAAACAGAACATTCCAGTACCACATACCTCCAGTGTCACTACAGAAAGGGGTATGTGTAGTGGTGGTGGTGGTGGTGTAGGGGGGGATAGGTATTGCATTAGATTACCCCTAAAACTGTTAATGAAAATCAAATGAAGGCTCCTACTTTCACAAAATCAATAACGCGAAACAGGCTGAGAAAGTTGCTCTTTTTCCAGATGACAAAGTGATGGCAAAGATCATTTCAGCTGTCGTAATTTCATCCCCCCTGCTAATTCAAGGCACGGGTCTGCTCTCTGGCGTCTCTCCATTGCATAGTAATGAGAGAGGGCTAAATAAAAGCCATATTAATGGGTACGGAAAACAATCAAATTAAGGTAAATGACACCTTTTGGGAGCGCTGGCGTGGAGGCTGTCAGTCAGACGGAATGCTCATTTCCTCGCTTCATTTGGCAGCGAGCTTTCGCTCCTCTCCCGTGTTCAGCCTTAATGGCTACACTGACAGTGACATGATATTGTAAATAAAATAAGCAGAGGAGGGAGACACGCTCCCTGAAACACGAGAAATGTTCATCTTCGTGCGAAGACGACCGTCCTCTGAAGCCGAGCGCAGGGGCTTGCCGCGCTTTAGGAATAATAATGCGGTCACTGAGAGAAAGATGTAACGGTGGTTGGTTTTGCGTCACGAGCCTTTGGATTGATTTGATAAATGTCAGTGTTTGGTGCCGGACAATAGATGTGCAGGTGCGCGCGTGTGCGGGTGTGTGAGTGTGTCTGCGCGCCTGTGTTTGTGTGCGTATTGGCATGTTTGTGTGTATGCTTGTGCGTGCGTGTGCGTGCGTGTACGTGCGCGTGCGTGCGTGCGCACATGTATGAGTGAGTGTACACCTGGTGTGTGTGTGTGTGTGTGTGTGTGTGTGTGTGTGTGTGTGTGTGTGTGTGTGTGTGTGTGTGTGTGTGTGTGTGTGTGTGTGTGTGTGTGTGTGTGTTCGTGTTCTTGTCCGCCTGAGTGTACTCTCTGTACTCTCTATGTGTGTTCTGTACTGAGTGTGTTCTTTTCCTTCAGGATAATCCTGTTGGTGAGACTGGGACATGTTAATTGCGGCCGTCAATCACACGTCTCCCCGCAGTTCATACCTAACCGGTCCTGTCCACATCCGGACACCCACGCCGCCCAGAGCTCACCTTACCCTTACTCTTTACTAACAAGACAAGACAGCACTGCGCGCGCCAGACCATTCAGGCTTTGTGAGAATATCGCTCTGTGCTCCTCTGATCGCCCTTCTCCTGCACTGTTCTGTGTGCAGGAGGAGGGCGATCAGACGTCTGCTCCAACACGTCTGCTCACTGGCATCATTGCCATTATTGGAGATCTTAATGTTTATCCTGTTTTGCTTCTGTGCATACCCCTGGTTTTCATTTGCTGATTGTTTACCTGCGCTACCCTATTTGTTACATTCGGCTTATGTTCATGATTGAATTTTATGGTCACCATTGAATTTTTTGGGAAGGAGGTAGCTATGACTGTAATAGGGTTTTTATTCAAATTTAGAAAATGTTTTTATTTATTTTTTATTTTAGTGAAGGTAGGTTTTAGTCCCTACTGGGTGTAGATCTGCTAGATTCGTGTACATGACTGTCTGTTTGTGAATGAATGAATTTCCTTTTCTTTAAGATATAGTTATATTCACCAGTGTTCACCAGGCCCCATCTCATAGCATCCTCTGGGATGTCCTGCTCTGTCAGATGACAAAGACACCAAACGGTGTAAAAATCCTTCAAACTATTTTTTTTTCATTTTTATTTTCACAACAAGAGGGCAGTGTTGTCCTTCCTTTTTTTAATATCCCATTACACTGGATTGTGTTTGATTTAGATTTTCCGGGTGTGTACTCATAATAACGCACAGGGTGATTTATATGCGCACGGGCTGAGTGAGACAGAGCCTTGACACCGGTGAATTAAAGCCTCGTTTTGGAAAGAGCACCTGTGTGTCTGGAGAGGCACGTCGAACGGCCCAGGGAAAAGAAAAGGGGCTGAAGTCAGCGCTTTTGTGAGTGTCGCCCCCTGCAGGTTCTTCCTGGAACGACGCTCACGTATTGTGGCAAGGGGGTGGGTCAAGGGTGGCCCCAGCGCTTTATGGCGTGCAGTGGTGATCGCGGAGGGTGGGAGCTAGTCCTGGGTGATCGCTTTCCCCTCCCTCTCCGGGCAGGTCCTGGAGCGCTCTAGCTACCACGCTAATGTCTGCTTATAGAGAGGGAGGCGGCTCATGCCAACCTGCAGGAGCCACTAGTTGGATTCTCCCAGGCTGAACAAGGAGGGCTACGTGTTCCTGCGTGCTCACCTTGACGTTTGTGAGCTTTCTCCCTGTGTTAAACATGCTCCCACACACACGATGGTTACCGTAAACCAGGGCTATTCAATTCCAGGCCTCGAGGGCTGCAGTGTCTCCAGGCGTTTGCTCCAATAGCTGTACAATATCAGAGGCCATTAACAGAGCACCTTATGCTAACTATTTTAAATCTGCAAGGATAGGATGTACAGTTAATACTAGCAATGTCTACATCTTAATGTACTGCCTCAGTGCGTGAAATACATTTTAGGTGGACCCCACATGTTATGAAAGGTTTATAGGTTTCTGTAGGCAAATTCTTCCATGTCCGAATATTAAGTGAAATATTTAAGCTGAGTGGTTATTTTCTGATGTAAGAATTTGTATTTGTATGCATACAAATGGTATGGTACAAAGTACACATTTCATATCAAATAAAATCCAAAGAATAGTATCTTAATTATGGGCTGACTTATAATTTGTTTGCTCAGAAATCAAAGAAAATAACTTGAAGCACACATAGAAATTGGTATACTTTTTTGTATATTCTATGTGTAAGTATAAAAACATAATTAAAATGTTGGAAACTGTCTGCCACAAAAACGTTCTAGAATAGAGCATCATATTATTGCGTCTATACAAAGCTAATCTAACACGTGATGCAAATTGATTCATATTACGATGCCGGCGATTTGCAAGTCTGTCCGGCGAACTGAATTTACACTCGAGTATCGATACGGCAATGATGTCATCCCTACTGATGTTTTTGTTCCCTCCTTCACCCCCCTTGTAAAAGCCCAAAAGATGGTTGTCTTCCTGTCGCGTCAGCCGCCGCCCCGTGGACAAGTGGCACCTGGGCTCTGTGTTTTCCAGTTTTTTTCCCGGACGGACAGCAGCTCATTTGTTTTGCAAATTCTCTTAATTATAGAACGGAGAGACCGAAAGCTTCCCTTCCTGCGCCATTGTTCTGGGGAGCTAAAGGCAGCTCTGCTTTGACACGAAGAATGCGAAATCTGGCATTGTGCACGTTGCTGAATCGAAGCCGCGTGCGTCCCGATGTGAGCGAATGTTAAAACTAGCCCCCAAATCGGTTGACGGCCTCCACTTTCTCAGTTCTCTTGTTCGACTGTTGCTCCACACTGGGAAGGTTTTCTCAGTTTTGTTCTAGGGGTATCCTGCAGTGATGTGAACTAACAGGCCCCTGACAGTGTAATGATTGCCTTCTCCCTGGCATTAAATCCATGTGGAATAAAAATGATACCTGCATATGAACCGTCATTTATAAGGGTAGGCGTTGCTCTTCGTCAATCAATATGGGGAACAGATTTTTTCCTGGAGGAAGGAGGGAGAATATTTGTCTCGTGGGTTCGCGGGTCTCACGATTCTGAGCGATCCGTTGTGGATTCTTCACTGTGTGAGTGCACGCGTGCGTAAACATAATGTTATAACCACAGACGTTGTTTTTTAATGCAAAGTAGATTTTGTGAGCCTTCATGCAGGAGCTGAATTCTTCAAGGCTTCTCCATCAAAATAGGGGCGTGCGTACTTCCAGTCAGATTGGGCACAAGCGTAAACTTGGAACAAAAGCCACCCCCCCACACCCTCTTCCCACACCCTTTGCTGAATGTCACTGAAAGGGTCTGGCTTGAGTTCTGGAGCCTCGCTAACAGACTGCAGCTTGCAATTCTTCACCCAAACAGTCTCATCGTTATTGATTGTGGAGTCAGATGCCCAGAAAAGACGTGGCTGTGCGTGTCGGGGTGCCGGTGCCGCGCTGCGCCGCGTTGTGTCGTGTGATATATGCGGGTAATGAAAGTTCCGCCACTTGCCTTTAGGACACCGCGTGCCACCAGAACACATAAAGGGCTGTGTTGTCCAGTTAATCCCGCGGAGAGAGGGATAGAGCGGGCAGACCCGCCGACCCGACCCGACTCTTCCCCCGCGTTTGGCTAATGCGCGAGAGCGACTATCAAGACCGTCAGGGGAGCTGGCAGTATGAATGATCAGAAGCTAACGCTATGCCAGCCCCTTTTTTTGCGTGCCATTTGTTAATAGAATATGCATGGCTGGGTTTCCTCAGGGCCCTCAAAGACACGCGCTGAATGAAAATGTTACATATCCATCACGTATTCCCCACAGATGAGCTTTGTTCTGTTCCTGTCTCCATCGCACACACACACACGCACGAACACACACACACACACACACACACACACACACGCACACACACACACACGCACACACACATCACTTCCCTTCACTAAGGCTCGACAGAGAGGTGGAAGCGATATGCTGAGCACCTCTGTGTATATCTCTCCATCTCCATCACCCGCGTTCCCCTTTCGTGTGTGTGCGTGTGTGTGCGTGTGTGTGCGTGTGTGTGTGCGTGTGTGTGTGTGTGTGTGTGTGTGTGTGTGTGTGTGTGTGTGAGAGAGAGAGAGAGAGTGGCTGTGTGTGCCGGTTCAGAAGTGATGAAGTTGAAGGTGACACATGCCTCACTCCGCTGTCACACAACACTCCTCGAGGTTTATAATCACCGCCCGGGACACACTTGGGTACAGTCAGGTTGTACGAAACGCTTTCCATATAAAACAGTGTTGATGATGTATGATTCCATAGCACTAAAGACGTGCGCCTGAGCCGGGTGCAAGCCGAGCCTCCCCCGCCGACAGTGTGAGAGCAACAGGAGTCTCCTTATTGACACTCCCTGATCCGCTTTCCTTCTTATTATTTCTGCGCTCCAGTCCTTCCCTGAAGTTTAATTTAAAAGGTGTCAAAAGGAGGTATTGTATGGCTTCTTCCCCCTCCAATCGACAGCTGCTGCAGTTCATATTTGTTCCGGAGCACTTGGATAAAATATTTCTGCAAATATCTTTCCTGACAGTCAATAGATCAGACGCGTGGCAGTGCGCGAGCGAGGGAGCCAGACTTTCACTGAGGATGGCAGAGCCCTTCTTCCCCCTCTATTTGTGCTTTCCTCTCCTCGCTGTTTTCTGTCTGCTGAATGAGTGTTTCAGCATGGCATATTAGTCATAGCTGTCCAAAACTGGACTCTTTTTTTCTTTCCTTCCCCCTCTTTTGTCTTTTCCTTTTTCATCTTCTCCCACCGCCTTCTAATTCTTATCGCCACGAGCATTCGCCGCGTTAGAGCCTTTTTGAGAGGGTGCGAATGGGTCCCGATCCGTAAGAATTGTTAATGCAACTCTATTGATTTATTGTGGCGAAGGTGCCACGGACTGATGCGCGTGACTAAATGTTCGGGAGCTCCGTGGAAGCGTGCGACCGTCTCTCGTTTTTCACGGGCGATGTGGCGCGCCTGCCTCGCTCCGCTGCACTCGAGCCATTTTGCGAGCCGCTCTCAGCGCAGGTACGAGGCCGCGGGCAGTGACAAACTCCAGCTGTGCCGCACTATTTTCTCCCAGCCTCCTCCTCATTGGGCATGGGGTGGGCGGGTTAGACCTCAAAGAGAATGCAGTGAGGTGAGCTCCAGTTTCAGGTGACAGATTTTAAACTGGATCCGCAATGAGTGGCGCTAACAGCGCTTAGGTTGTGGGTTCGATTACCATTGGGACCATATGCACTGAAAAACGTATGCGTTCACAACTGTCAGTCGCTTTGGATAAAAGCGTCTGCTAAATGGCATATATACATATGGGTTTGATTCATAATGAGAAGCAATTGGCTAAATGTTAACTAAATCTTAGAAATTGGCTAAATCCTAACAGTGCCTGAAGTTAAGGATAAATCGCCAAATTGGTTTGATTAAATCAGAGCCTAAGGGCCTGTGCGTTAGATCTTATCTTATCTAGTTAATATGTCCTACGATACTTCTATATAGTGGCAGGCAGAATTATGCTAAGTGAATAGGAATAATATTAGTTGGTCTTCAAACTTATGATCATCCATGGTCCAGGAGCCTGTAAAACACCTCATTCAAGTGTCTCAGATTACAGGGCACACAACATGAGGTTTTCATGGAAACTTGGCCCAGTGTGTTGAAAACCTTGCACAGGATACAGCCTGTCTACCTCTCACAGTGTAGTCAACGGCACCTCATTCTCTTAATGTGTATCAGACCCCAGGTATCGGAATGCAGAATGGTAAGGTGAGGAGTATGGAAAGATTTTAATTCAGTCAGTTTAGGATTTTACTGGAAATTCAAGTAATTATTTACAGAAATCTACATAAATCATACATACATCATGGGTATTTTTTCTCTTCATAACTTCACTGAGTTTGGGTTGAAATGTGCGTTCACGCTATGTAGTGCTTTGTGTTGCACCCTCCCCACACCAAACACTCTGGGCCCTATTTTGGTGAATTAGGACGGTGTCAGTAACGCAGACGCAAAGCAAAGATGGTGGCGCTTTAGGGCGTGTCTAACGCAATTTTGGTAATTTTGTGATTTAGAATGATAGCGCACCTCCAGCACAGTTGTAAAAGAGGTTGGATTAACTTTTTTTTAAATACATGTGGGTGTGGTGGGGGTTTGGTTTCATAATGGCCAATCAGAACACCTATTTTCTATCCCTTTAAATACCAGTGCGCTAACGCTATAGCAAATTGGCAATTTCCTCACATGGATGACAGTTTTGTGCGCTGCGCCAGGAGCGCTTCTCAAAAGAAGGTGCGGGAGGTGCGGAAAAGTTGGCGCGCGAATCAGAGGGGGAAAACAAGGGACACATTCATTTGTTATTTTCATGATTTGAGTTTATATTTTGAGACCTACATTGTTAAAAGAAAGTGTTTTATTTTACCATCTCTTTTTTTCCTTATTTGTAGGCTTTCCAACTTAAAAAACAACGTTTATTTTCTTCTAACTTAATGTAATTGTTAAATGGAAAGCAATAAATAACAAACTCACAACTGCAACTAGGCCTGTTTAATTTATGTTCATCATGCAGTGGGCCTACATGCGTCACCCTGGAGTGTGCATCACAAACCACCTGGATATTAATGGAGTGGACCTCCTTCCGATTCACATAAATGATACCGTGATCAGATGGTGCGTGTAACTGCACGTGTGCAGTCAATGGCACCCAAGACCCCAGGGAATCCACATTGCGTATACAACTCCTGTTTAGTCCTCTGCTGGCTGTCGGGTGTAGGAAAAGTAATAAACTACTTTGCATGTTGGACAAGACTGGAAGAAACTGCATGTACAGCCGAACTGATAGCCGTCTGTCAAACACCGGCTACTAAACCCAGGGTATTGCTCACGGTATCGCCTTCAGCGTCCAATTATGTACTCTATTTTCTGTAGTGCAAATGGAAAGAATAAAACCCTTTCACATAAGAAAAACCATGTGCATACAAACATATATTTATTTAACAGGTGTATCTTACTGAACGGTAGCGATGTAGCCTGTAGGTAACTGTAGCCTGCTGGCTTCAGTCTTTCATGTCCGTGCATTGAATAACCACAAGCTGTGGTGAAATAGTTTTTAGCTTAATTGATTACGCTTGCAAGTTACCCATGGATTGGACGATTTGCCTCAACGTGGGGGAAAATTAACAATATTCACGAAACATTCTCATGTGATTTCAGATATTGTGCGCATCAATAAAGTCACCAAATTGCAGCGTGCCAGCGTTTGTCTCGTTGGTGGTCTAGTTGGACGTTAATGCAAACTCATTATTTGACACCAAACTTGCATAGCGCCCGACTGTTTTCATTGTCACACTGCCTATTGCGCTGCCCAACCCATAGTCGCGCAAACGCCTTCACTGCGCACCACGAAATTGCCAAACTCAGCGGAGATGGGAAATATTCCGCTTGCGACAGACGAAACTGGCAATTCGCCTGCGTTAGGGCATAACGCTGGCACGAAAATAGGGCCCTCTCTCTCTCTCTCTCTCTCTCTCTCTCTCTCTCTCTCTCTCTCTCTCTCTCTCTCTCTCTCTCTCTCTCTCTCTCTCTCTCTCTCTCTCTCTCTCTCTCTCTCTCTCTCTCTCTCTCTCTCTCTCTCTCTCTCTCTCTCTCTCTCTCTCATGTTAGTGCCTTTGTAGGTATATGTGTGTTCCATGTTATGATGTATTTATTTGACCATGAAGTACAAGGCATAAGCCAACAGCAAATGGAAAGGGAGAAACTCAAGCACAGATCTGTGCCTGTGTGCATTCGCACTAGGCTGTGGGAAGGCAACCTTTCACATAGCATCTGCCTTCTTTTGAAAATAATGGCATAGTGACCTTGTGCATCTTTATTTATTACAGTAACTCATATAAACACATGACTTTTCTTTGCATGAGGGATGAGCCACACTGCACTTGAAGGCTTCAGCTTCAGTAACACCGCACGATTGGGGATGACGCAGTAGTCATGCTGAAGGGATTCCCATGTTCCCTTACTTGCTTATTCATAGGCCTTATGTTTAACGCATGCCATAGAAAGGCGATGAAAAAGTAAGTACCTAATTTAAGATCATTTCTATAGATAAAAGGATCTTTCGTCCAGGGCCTTCACCAGAACGAGCTCTGATATTTCTAACGCGAATGAAATTGCAGTGAAGTTAAACGAAGCGCGGCACTTGGTATTGACGCAGACAGAGTCGAGCAACCTTTTATCATGCATGAAATGGTCAGCGCTTTGCGAGCCAAGGGCTAGCGAGGAAATGGGTGTCAGGTTGAAGGCTCGGTGAAAAGTTGAAAGGTTTAAATTCTTTGAGACAGTCGGTTTTGGGTGCGCTAACTTCGCACGCTGCAGCTCATCACTTCCAACCGACTAATAAAACGTTATGCGGCCAGAAATATCTTCGCTTCTCCGAATCACTTCACGTTCGGCGATCCAGTATAAATTTGCTCGCGTTTGCCTCAAAGCTTTCATTTGTCAGGAACACTTTGTTACGACAGGAGGGGGGGGGGGGAGACTGCCGTCAGACGAAAAAAAAAGAAAGAATCAAATTGCACAATGGAGGCATTGAGGTTGTGCTGCAGGCTGTATGTTTTGTGACAGACTGCTGAAGGGCTCCTTGGTGTGTTTAAGGGCATTGCGTCACCTCAATTTGGGCTGGGGTACGGGACAGCTGCCGGCGGGGGTGAAAAAGCGGCACCTGTGCCTGAAGAGGGAGCCAGCAGACGTTCCTCCACCCCTAAACTCTGGAACGGCCTGCTAGGTCAGGTGAAGCCTCCTCCCTGCACACCAGCAGATTGCAGTGTCATTACCAAAAAAGTAGGTCTGTAGAGGGGGGGGGGGGGGGGCATAACAGGACTACAGCTTTATTGTATTTGTCCAGTAGAGCATATTCAACACTAAAGTTTTTTTCTAATGTGGTTTAAGGAGAACCTGATTGGTAGATAGGTAGCTTAGCTAAAGAGGATCATTAGATTTGTGTCCAGTGGTGAGGGGTCTTACCAGCATGAATATCAGTGCAGAAGGGAAACGGCTGTGCCAGAGTACGGTGTGATGTTATTCTATGGGAGCTGAAGTGCGGTAGTACTTTTCTCCATCTGCAGCGAAGCCCCTCAGTCTACTGAGTTGGGTGCACTGCCCATAGGTACGCCTGCTGAATTGTGACCAGTGTACGAGGGAGGGAAAATAGATTATATTTTAATCAAGTCATGCCAGGAATTGGAAATGGTCATTTTGCTTTTATTTCTTGAACTCGGGTGAATTGTGCATAGAGAAAGTTTCACTTGTTTGTGCTTTCCATTTCTCTCTCTTCCTCACACACACACACACACCCAACTTCTAATGGCTACTTCCAGCAGGATAATGCGCCATGTCACAAAGCACACGTCATCTCAAGCTTGTTCCACGAACATGACAATGAGTTCAATGTACTCCAATGGCCTCCACACTCACCAGATCTCAGTCCAATAGAGCACCTTTGGGATGTGGTGGAACAGGAGATTCACAACATGAATGTGCAGCCAACAAATCTGCAGCAACTGCGTGATTCTATCATGGCAACATGGACCAGAATCTCTGAGGAATGTTTCCAGCCACTTGTTGAATCCATGCCATGAAGAATTCAGGCTGTTCTGGGGGCAAAGGGGGGTCCTACCCAATACTAGAAAGGTGTACCTAATAAAGTGGCTACTGAGTGTATATACACAGTATATGTTATCTGATAACTCAATGGCGGTTATCAGTTGTTGCATTTCTCAAACTTCTTATGAACTTGTTTTACTTCGACTTCAACAAGACTGAATAAGTCTAAAGTATTCACAACAAAACTACATTTAACTAACAACTAGTTAGTTCTAGAAATTCCTGCTATTTGGCAATATTGAAAAATGAGTCCCAGACAACCAGACTATAAGTGTAACTCCCCCCCCCCCATAAGATTTTGCTTCCCTTGCCACATTATGAAGTGTTTAACTAAGGCTTTTTGTCAGATAATTTTTCTTAAGCACTGTGGGAACCATAACAGCTAATTATGAGGCACCAGATACATTTGACCTGCACAGAACACACCCTCCTGCCGTGTCCTCAGCTCGTGATGCCCAGCTCATGTAAACCACTCCAACTCCACGGCTGCACAGTAATGACAAGGCAGGCCCATTATTTACTATGTCGATAAATGTGTCCGCTACCCCTTGTGTGAGTCATTTGTCTGTGAAGCACCACATTTTCACAACACTCAAATATAACAATGTGATGCATTGTGTTCCTTTAACACAAGGCCAAAAGCAGGACAATTTTAGGTGAATTGCTTTGATTAGATCAGAACTCCACAACTGGTGATTGGTACCAAACCACAAATGGGCCGAGATGAATTCATGAATGTGGGCATGTGTTGTTGTTTTTTTGGGGGGGGTTTAACCAAAAACATGACATGATTTTTAATTTTTTTTTTTTTAAACCTGCGTACAAATGAAATGTCTGAATGGGCGAGCCCTTGGACTGGTGTGTCTGATACTGCATGATTATCGACTCTGCCACTAGGGGGCAAAATGCTGAGAGAACAAGTGGTCATCAGTCCAGTGTCCAAAAGGAAGGGTAAGCGAGGAGGTCATTGTGCAGTTAAGCCTTTAGCAGTGTTTCATCATGAAGGGATCTAAATTTAACAAAGGTCAGGCCTAGGTTTATATTTAGGGCTAGGTTTAGTTTAGCTGGGCATGCCAGAGTTCTTCATTAGCTTAACATAAGTACCATCAGTACAGTATGCCCTGCAGAGAAAGAGGAATTGAATCGCGGGACTTTTATGGTTTCCTGTTTCCGTATAATAGTAATCAAAACATTGTTACAGTGATACCGCATCATAAGAATGAATGGAGGCCAGTGTTCCTCCACTCAACAGAGTGCCAGGTATCCTCTCCCGCGGAGAAACAACTTTGCGTTATTTATGGCGGTTCGTAGGACGGCTCTCTGCAGTAACGTTGGTGATAAAAATCGCATTAGCGTCTGTGCCGATAGCGCCGCGTCGCCTTTGAAAAATCTCATCACATCAAAGATGCACTCATCTATATAACTAGTAGAAAACAAAATGTAATTGGAAAGGCTTTGGATGAAAGACACAGGGATGACCTTAAGGCAGTCAGGGCTCTTTGCATGAGATTTACAAATCACCGCCACCATGACAATTTTTTCAATGTACTTCCCCTCTCCCCATAAATCCTCACCGGGCTAATGTACTTGCCCAGGTCCAAACTGCCCTAGTTTCTCTGTGTCGGACTGAGGAGACAGTAATTCTCTTAAAGAGCTGTTTAAGAGAGCCTTTGTCATTTTGTAGCCGCGCCAAAGTCCTGGGTCCCAGGCCATGGGAGTCAGGAGGAGATGGAGGAGGTGCCGCTTCTCTCCATGGCGACAGGTTCTCCATCACGCAGTCTCCTGCAAGGATAGTCATCTCTCCTTGATCACTTCCACATCACGCGGTGCAGTGCAGGGTTTTATTTGTGTATTTCCACGTTATCGATCTCCGCCGGGTATAATCATGATTATCGGTGGAAATCGTTGTTAAAGTTCATGAAGCAGACTGATCCTCTGCAGCTGTCCAGGTTCCTGGTGAAAAGAGTGAGATGAACTTAAGGAGCAGAGGCATTCTTTTTCAGATTTTTATCCAGTTTTTTTTCCTGCCAGTTCGGTGGCCAATTGTCAACCATCCCTTTACTTCATGCTACGAGTTCGCCTCCACAACATACACGCAGTGACAAAGGCGAACCGAACTGCCTTGTTCGAGACTGAACCCACCAATCCGTCTACCATTACGCCAACGGGGCAAACTCATGCCGGCTTCCCTCAGGACAACCAATTGCCACCCCTGAGCGGGACTCCTGGCCAGAGCCGGGCCGGCGCAGCCTGGGCTTGGACCTAGGTTACAGTGGGCAACGTGCGCTTAGACCAAGTGCCTCTACCGGTTGTGCCACCCAGGGGCCCAGAAGAGAGGCGTTCTTATGGTAGATCTTATGTTGTGTTGTTTCATCTGCTCTGCGCTTTGAGGAAGCTGAAAGAGCCCTTGCCTTCAGTTTGTACAGGATTAGTTTGAATATCAAGGTTTGGGCTTGTCGGGAGGGAAAACAAAAAAACAAACCCTTAGTATTAAGATGAACCCTCGGGGCAGAGGCCTTTGTGGTGTCCCAAGTCCAGGCTTGATGCAGTGCTCTCCAGACAGCAGGTAAATGACGGGCGCAATCTCATCATTATGCATTCTTGTACTCTTCCTGTGTTCTCATGTAAAACAAGAATGTACCCCGCTCACTCACACACCTATACGCTCAATCACCCACAGTATGTGTCATTTGGGCTGATTTGCCCAGTATTTGGGAGTAACGTTCACCATGGCGACAATAATGCATTTAACCGGTGTCACTTCTGTCTTTAAATGGCCAAAGATGGTATTTGCCATGGATTTGGTGTGATTGAAAGTTTTCTACAGATTTACGTCTGCACCAGTCAAACTGAGCGCTGCCGTTTCATTCTGTTAGCTGCGCAATGCCATAAAATAGATGTCTCATCCCTCTTGCCAAATTTTGATTCTGTCGACAGTGCGGCCCCTCTGTAACAAAGGAAGCCTACTTGTGTGCTGATAAGAAGCTGTAATCATAGTACTACAGAAGAAGTAATCGTGATTTAACTCAATTTATATGTAAATGTAATATTTGCGGCATAATGAGCTTTAAGTGTCATATCTGCATTGGCTGGATTTGTTTGCTTCGCTGTACAAAATGGTAACCACAATCAATGTCATTACCTGATTCTCTAGACTGTTAGAGATTTACATAAGCTTATTCCCTTCATTCTCTTCTTCTGTGCATAGTTATTAGATAAGTGCAAAATAGCTTGTATAGCACCAGACGTTACATTTGTTACATTAACTCTACTCAAGATTTATTTGTCTATGCGACTGACACGAAATAATTCACAGTTGCATTATTAAAATCTTCCAGAGGAACAAAACCCATTTCTAAATATGCACTTTGGCTCCCGGGGTGAATCCTGTTGTTTGCTGTTTCCCCTCTCTTCATTTTCCTGAGAAAAATGTGATGCTCAAACTGTGTGTGTGGGACCTTGCTTTTGATTGGAGTTTTGTGGCCCTGTATACACACATATGCATCATTGTGCAATAAGCCAATGGCCTGTGACTTGTTTACAGAGACCGCAAGTCAGCACTTTGAGGGGCTCCGGTCGCCAAGCGTGTGGAGAAGCTGACACTGACTTGTTGCCAGCCGCATAATGAAACAGCCTCTGAACGCCCCATTCCGGCTCTGTCACACCGTGCTAAAGCAAGTGCAGAAAAGGTCAAAGAGAGCGTACCTTCGGCTGTGTGCTAGATCAGACATATCCCATGGTGAAGTGTCAGGTTTAGCTTTTTAAAAACTTTTTTTTTTTATTTTTTTTTTTTTAAACTTTATTTGGTTTCTACTCACAGTTCAAGAGAATTGGAAAAAATGCCGTAATTTACATGAGGAGAGATGATAATTATATTTATGTGTGTATATATATATATATGCCATTAATGAAACACTGAAAAATCGCAAATAAATACTCATGACATTCATGAAGGAAAAAAATATATAGAAAATATGTACAATTTAAAAGCATCAGGGTTGGCTTTTTAAAAACTTTTTTACTTTATTTGGTTTCTACAGTTACAGAGAAGTGAAAAATGCAGTAAATTACATGATAAGAGGGGATAATTATATATAATTATCTTACATATAAGACATTAATAAAACACTAAGAAAGTGCAAATAAATACACATGACATTCACAAAAGAAAAAAGAAAAACAGAAGGTACAGAAAATATGTACAATTTAAAAACATATCTTCTGATAAAAGAAGAGTAGATTAAAACATAGCATTTGTAGAAATAACATAGCGTTTGATAGAGCAGATTATTAGTGGACAGCCGCGGTCATTCAAAAGTCTGATGCCGATTGGTAGGGTGCCATTTTGCAGATGGTTGGTTCTGTCATTGGAAGCGGGAGAAGTCATCTTTGTTTCCCGGTGTCTGGGTGGTGCAGTCCCCTCTCTTTGGAGGTCATGCAGTGCGTATTGGAGTGTTGCATGTCTTTAACCAGCTGTGCTGCTGCCTGCTCTCTTCTTTTGTGTGGTGAGCGGAGAGCGATGGGCGCACTGCACTGTTTCTGTACATTATCTTCAGTGCCATTTTTTGCACTTTGTCCAATTGCGTTTTGATATTGTGGTAGTGACAACCCTGACGGGAGTGAAATGGGTGGTATTGCCCCACCCGAACGGCATGCCAGGCCGGTTTGTTGCAGGCACGTCTTTGCTCCGTGCGAGTGGTCACTATGCCAGTTTAATCAGCTGTTCTCTAAAGTGGCATTTTTACAAGGAAAGGTTGTAACGTGTGTGCCCACAGACGTGTGTGCCGAGGACAATTGAGAGTTAAGTTCTGTGACATAGAAAGACCTGTTAAATCAGGTTTGGGAAACCCAGAGGAGAGACTAACACAGCTCAGTATCCACTTTGGCCCCCTTCAGCACTAGAAGATGGAATCTCCATGTCCAACAATCCATGTGAAAAATTATTTTTCAGAATGTGTGCCATCTCCTGAGCAAACTTGTATTAATTTCTCCGCCCCCCCTCCCCCTCCTGTAAATGTACATCAGTCTGTCTTGTAGACAAAGTCCAGGCAGGTGACTTAAAAAAAAACCATATACTACATTTCTACAGCTGGATATTTACTGAAGCAATTCAGGTTAAGTGGTACAATTCAGGGCAAGAATACAATGGCAGTGCCCCACCTGGGAATCAAGCCTGCAAAAAGTTACAAGCCCAGTTCCCTCATCCTTACACCGCACTGCCTGGCTGGTGAATCCACTGACCCGTCTCTGTCTCCTTGCCCGTCCTCTAGTGCAACTGCAGCAAAGACATGGTGAAGATCTCCATGGAGCCGTTTGTGAAGAGGTTCCAGCCAGACCGCTACCAGGTGTGGAAGCAGGGAAAGGACGTGGGCACCCTGGACCACACCCGGCCCACCCCCTGCTCCACCCCCGAGCTGCAGAGCTGGCTGCAGCGCCGAAAAAGGGCCCGCCCCTCCACCCAGAGGTATGCCCTTGTGTTTGTCCATCTGAGAGGCTAGTCTTAACACTCTTTATTTATTTGTTAATACAGTAGGCAGGATAGTGTAGGATACAAAAACAAAATGCATTCCTTAATACAGTTATTCAAAACAAGAGGCACCAAGAAGACAATGTAGCCACCCTCCTCCGCCCTCCCCCACTTCCCACAACACTTTTTCATTGGCGTTATTCCTTTGCTCGATGGACGCCCGCATCCAGGGTCACTTCCATAGGCAGTGACTGTAAAAATGAGGTTTCATGAAACAAAAATGTATGGAGCTGCCAGTGACTCACTGATTTGGACCAATGATTGTGGTTTGATTGGTTTAAACAAAATAATGATTGACAGCTCATTTTAGCTCCACCCATTATGGAATATATGAACACTCCCATCACTTCTCATTGGTTGTATTTTGTATCTGATCTATTTATACAGCCATGGGATTGCTGAAGTGGTTCAGGTAGGCCTCCAAAGGGTATGATAGCAGTTTCAGCGCAGGCGTAGAAACATGGGATCTCCTGGTTAACAGTCGGGTCGCTC
This sequence comes from Aldrovandia affinis, assembly GCA_029706075.1. Taxonomy (NCBI): domain Eukaryota; kingdom Metazoa; phylum Chordata; class Actinopteri; order Notacanthiformes; family Halosauridae; genus Aldrovandia; species Aldrovandia affinis. Next base: position 4,468,750 of record JAINUG010000006.1, read on the forward strand.
ATTCATAAATCTTCTCAGAGAAGGAGTGCCAATCTATGATCGCTTTTTCCTTTTAGCTCATAATGATTTAGGCCTGGATGCGTACAGGGGGGAAACCTGATCCTAGATCAGCGCTCCTACTTTGAGACGCTTTCTGAATATGGGCCCTGGTTTCTCGAACTGATAGCTCCCCATCCGACAGGTGTGCTTATTCAGGGTGACCCACAAAAAAACAAAATTTCACCAGGGTAAGGAAAAATAAGCTTTGGTGCGCCATAATTTAGGTTACAGGATAAGAGCGTGTGAATGTGTAGAGTCCAGGAGGCACGTGCCTCTTCAGTAGAGGCATGCTCTTTGTGCTAATGCCCACGCAGGGGAGTCAGCAGATCTGTAAGGTCAGCGGGAGGGCAGACCAATGCAGGAGGCCGCGCGACGGCTGTGCGAGAGCGAGGAGAGAGATAAAGAGAGAGAAGGAGAGAGAGAAAGAGCAAAAGAGCCAGAGAAAGACCAGAGAGAAAGGTTGAAAGACGCAAGAGAGTTGGAGAAAGAGAGAGATAGAGGATGAAAGAAAGAGGGAGAAGGGCCACGCGGGCAGGGAATCCATTTGGATGCAAATGAGGACCGTGCCCTCCGCCTCAACCTGTGGCGATGACGTGGAGGTCACTGTTAGATTCCACCGTACCTGTTCTGTCTCCGGTCATAAGGTCGCTTCTCAGATTTCATCCTGTTTCATCATCTCATCTTTCATCTTTCATCAATTTCAGTTTGTCACGCCCTCTACTGTGTAATTACATTGCCCTTAAAAGACGAAGACCCCTAAACGAGCGGTCCGGTAAATGGAGTGGATCAGGGATGCTATTGGTGCTGTGGAAATCCCTGCAGGAGTCAGGGCCTCTCCATCTCTGTCAGGCTGCTCCACCTCCCTGGGTGTTCATTTTGAGCTGGGGACCAAGTGGGTTTAGACTGTGAGTGAAAGCTTTGCCTGTATTTAAGCAGGCCCCATTTGAGGAGAGTTTCCTCGGCTACAAGTGCTAATCCAGACCCATGAGTGCTTGAATCTCTCTCTGTCTCTCTCTGTCTATGTCTCTCTCTCTGTCTCTCTCTCTACCAAATATACAATGAAAGAATAGCACACTCAGTTCATTGGCAGTATATGAAGTTTCAAAATACCTAATTTACTGTCGATATCTGAAGGGAAAATTGCTCCTTTTGCACGGCTCCAGTGAAGCTTGGTGTGTCACGCCTGAGCCTTTGATGTGAGCTTTAGCTGCTCCCAGCAGACGTTCAGTACTCACTCCTCAAACAGATGCTGAGCAAACTCCCATGTCTCCTCGTCAGTGGAACGTCTCTCTTCTGCCTGAGCATCGCCACCACAAAATACCAGTAAAATCGCATGAGGAATTTAAAAAAAAACACACACAAAATAAGAGAGGCCTGGCATCTTTGGTTGAATCCCCCTGTCTTTATGGCCTGCAAAATGCCACAAAGCCTCAGGTTACCATAAAACGAGACAATTAAGCTCATTGGGAAAAAAACTACAGTGCGCCTGCCAACGCTCTGCTAAATGTTCCAGAAATTATCACGCTTTTCTTTTTTTTTTTCTTTTTCTCTCCCCCGTTGTGAACTCAGAAATATATCGTGAGAGAGGGTGCAAATCCCTGCGGAGCTTTATCTGACACTGCGGTGTAATTACGTTGGCGGAGGCCCTGCTCTGAAATCAGGCGGCCGGGAGAGAGACGGTCCATCTCACAGAATGTTCTGCTGTCTCCCCTTCCCTGATTCACATTTCCCAGCTCAAAGCAGAGGCATCATTGCACGAGTGAGAAAACTGGCGGCATCGGCAAATTGGTGGCATTTAAAATCTGGAATTATTTTACACGCGCTTGACAAACTGCTCCTGCTGGTGGAGAGCTATCCCTCTTGTGTTCCTGTTGTCCTCCCCTGTCTCTGTAAAGAACATGAAATAAAAGCATTAATGAAGTACGTGAACATGTGAAAAGTCACAGGTCCCTGGAGGGAAAGTCCCATCTACATCAATATGTAGTTAAGAACACATTGAGGGACATGGCTTCCTGCTGCATGTGCACTGAACTGTTAAAAGCTTAAGATCACAGTTTTAATTGCTGTAGGTCTCTGGTATCAACGATGGCTGCGGAAACCAAACTGAAGGTCAAACTTTTATCTGCCAGTTTCTGTTATTCTCAAAAACATACAAGTGCTTCTGTCTCCCTATGTTATATTTCCTCTGGATTTATTTGGACAGTTATATTTTATTTTGTTGTGTTATGTTTTGTATAGGCTTCTGTTGGCTGACCATCTGTAGTTGTGTTGTATTTATATAGGCTCATGTGTGCTGGTCATGAGCAATTCCAGCATTATGGATGTGACATTTTCGCTCAAAATGAGAAACTAAACGTCACTCTGAAGAAGCAGTGAATATATTTAAGATAATGTTACTGAATATTTTTCTTGTACACATTGGGAGGATCATAGTCCTTCAAGATGACACTGTTGAGTCTTGTAGTTTTGGGGGAAAAATGCGTTATGGGTGTGACAGAAATGGACAAGCATTTTTGAGTGACTGAACATACCATTAAAAGTCTGAATTGTGCTGTCTACAACTAAAATGTTAATTGTCATTTTGTGAAAAGCCAGCATCCGACCGTCTTGGCAGGTTCAACCAACCATCACCTCGGCGTTAGCTAGGAGATACGTGTGACGAGCGGGCAGAGGCCATTAATATTCTTAAATAAAAATCTGTAGATATATGGATTTGCCGGTTATGAGGGCCTTTTCATTTCAAGATGGAATATATTTTTAAGTTGCTATACCTCAGCTATATAGCTTTTTAATTTTGTTAACGTTGGTCAGCTGCAAGATGGTGAGTGCAAAACTTACATTATTTATTCTCCAATGTTATGTTCCTAATTAAAGGTCATCTTTTGAATCTGTTATCTTGTAGCAGGTTCATTTTAGTTCATTGAATTGCATGGGAAGAGACAATGTGCAATTGCCTGAACCATATTATCCTACCAAAACGGCCTTCATACTATTTTTATTATGCTATAAAATATGCATATTTCTCAAATTTTCAATAAAGATTTATTGAGGAAAAAATGTGTTTTTTATGTCATAAGCTATATTTAGTTAAAGATGAATCGATTATTGTTTATTAAGGGCTTTTAAACATTAAAAGTAAAGAAAAATGTACTGTTATGGAAATGATACGTTCCGCTATGAATGTGAATTTTGGACATTGAATTTATTATGCTGCATCAGACAGCTTCAATCATTAATTATGAGTAATTATTGGACTAATAACATTGTTGTTATATAGAGGCGATTATTGTGGAAAAAATATGTGTGAGCAAGAATTAACGTTTTTTGGAAAGGGTACGCAGAACATAGTTGGAAATGGTTAAGCAATTTAAACGTTTTGGGAATCCCTGCAGTAGGAAAACAACCCTGCACTGACTTTCTGGGATCTTATTTTCTGTTGGGTCATGGCGCCTTACTTAAGCACACAGGTTTGTGAACTAGTATGCTTGATTTACCTCATTTACACATAGCCCGACTCATAACCAAAGCTAGTGGCAGTCAACCACTTTCAGACGACTATATGTTGACTCATATTATGGGATAGCTTCACTTATAAATATGTATGTAATTCGTTATTTTTTCTCTCCAGGGGAGCAGCGTTAAGAATCTGCATTTTAGTGAGGGTGAGCAAGAGCGTTATTAGATTCCTAGTCATCATTGCCCACAGCACCATGCAAGTACCTGTATTTCATATGGATTTTAACTTACAATAGTTAGAATCAACACATTTTCATTGTGTACATAGTATAGGAATGTACTTTATACTTTATTGCCATGTTACACAAGGTCATCAGAATTGGTCTTTTTGCATATCTCTCTTAGATACACACACATAGACCACTATACATATGTATTCCATCAGAGAGGTCTGAGGGGGGGTCAGCCATAGTACAATGCCCCTTGGGGCAGTTTAGGGGTTCAGTGCCTTGCTCAAGGGCAATTCGGCAGTGCCCCAGGAAGTGAACTAGCCTCCCTCCGGTTTCCAGTTCATTGTTTTTTTGTTGGCCTTCCTGGGAATTGAACCAGCAACCCTCCACTTGCCAGCCCATGTCACAAACACTGAGGCACTGCTGCCCTGTATAGGTTTTTATTTTTATTTTCTTAAGCTTGTTTTGAAGGGGCCACAGCGGTAACGTCTGTAACGGTGAATAAGGAAATGGACATTGAAGAGAGAGACCATTTTTTAGACCATATTTGACCTTGATAAAACTTGGCTTTGCAGAGAAAGTTTTATTCAGATCGCATGCATAATGCATCTTTTACAGAAACCTTTCCTTAAAATTGTTGTGGGTGAGACATTGTCTGCCCCAGTCAGGACCCTATATTTATATGGCTGATCAATAATATACTGTAGCTACATTCTTAGAGATTCTTTCCACATGGTATTATTAACCTCTCAAATATATAAAAAAACACTTTAAGAGAAGCCTGAGTAATGCACAAATTCCTAAAATAATGAAAATTGGGAACAAAAAAACCCTTTTTTTTTTGTTGTCCCTCAATGATAGATTCAATGGCAATAACATGTATTTTATGGAATAAATTGTTCAAAGAAGGCCACTTTGTCAAAATATACAATTAACGGTAAATGTGAAAGAAGTTTCATTAGGAAATAAGTAACTTCATCTGCTGGTTGACATTGCTATGGAATTGCCCTCATCTGTAGTTTGTTATCTTTTGTCTGTAAGCTGAGTGTCAGTAGCTGTGTTATATTTTGTATTTGCTCCTGTTTGCTGCTTGTTTGTAGTTTGTATTGTATGCTCTTTTTGTTGTTGTGGGCAGTACACTTTCTCTAGGCTGATGGGGTGGGAGGTCCAGTATTACTATTGAAATGCCATGTGAACTATATACACACACACACACTCACGCACACATTCATTTATATATACATGTCTTGTAATTCTAGCCCGTTCTCTGTTTGCTGCTAATTGGAAGTTAGAATGGGGGGGAAGAAGTGGTAATTGTGAGGGATTTAATTTCATTAATAATTGCCTTTGTCCGTTCTGCTCCTGTAAACAGCATGATTCTGATTCATTAAGCCCAGTCAAGCATTGCGTCTTACAGTCTTCATAAGTATAATGATGCTTCTTGATAATCTGTGGAAGAAACCCACCATCTGCAGCATTGCTGGCCCTCCTTTTTGCTAAATTAGCAGGAAAGCCCCATTATCATTTGGAAACTTATCTCCTTCGCGAAGAGAAATTGTCAACATCTGTCTGCATTACTTGATTACTGTAATTGCAACATTGTTGGAAATAACATAGGCGTAGGACATTCAATCCAGAAACGATTGTAGGCATCTGTGTTCAATGCATGTGTTTTATTCCTAGGAAAATGGATTCACATTGTGATCCACCGCACAAATAAAGCCTTTTGAAATAGTGTTATCAAAGTTCTAGCCTTAATTCACCATGGACTTACTCATTTATTTATTTTCGCGTTGCAGTAAAATATGGTTCAGACATGAACCATCTAGCTCTAGGCTAAGGAAGTGCAAATATAATTAAAATAAAAGTGGTCTGAATACTGTAGACTTGGGTAATTTTGTTTCATACATTATTTTGCACGTTTGCATAAAACAAAGAAATAAATCAAGATTTTGCAGAACTACTGGTGTAGTGAAATGTCCATTTAATGACTTGCATGGTAAGGGGGGGGGGGGAAATTGGCATCCGGTGTCAATTAAGTCTGGAAATTTGTGTGTATCATAATGTTACCACAGTTTAATAGGACAATTTTGTGGGCAAATGGCATCTCTACAGAGTAGACAATGAAGGCAGTCAGAGAGAAGTAGAGGGCAGGACGCCTTTGTCTTTCATGAAGTTCTCCACGGGTGGTAGGCTGTTGCCAGCTTGTATCGGTAGACGTGCTTTGAAGCACGGGACGGGGCGACATCACCGGATCCACCCAGGGCCCGTGGTGTGTAATTGAGAGGTTGTCTCTTCCTGAGTACGCACTGAAGACCGCACTGCAAATGACTGACCCGCATCATTCCCGGGCTGTGATTCATCCGTCTGCCCGTCCTCCGTGAGCACGCTCGGTCACGACGCCGCGCACTCGCCAAACGCGGTCCCGGCCAAGGCTCTGCTTCCCCGTCGCGGCGAAGCAGTCCCTCAGCTCCCCGCGTCTCCGTCATGCTTTTACACGCTTTTATAGCCAGGGATCCTTTTGTAAACGTGAGGTTTCAATTCCACAAAGTCATTTTGAGACATTTTTCAGTAGTTTTCAGTTACCCTTTTTTGTGTGTGGGGGGTTGCTCACAGAAGAGCTTTAAAGTGGCTGTGGCTGGCGCAGTAAAGATTTAATATCATTTATGGCTCCAGTGGTTACGCCTGGGAAATGCAAACATTTCTGCATTTCATGGCAAGACTGTCTCACACTGTTACTCTATTACTGTAAAAACCGGTGGACCAGTAATGCATTGATTTGTTGCTCCTACACGTACAGAATACTTTTAGTACCCCTCTAATCGTTTGAAGCAAACCAGGTTTAAAGCATAGATCCTCCACATCCCTGGAGCTCTAAAACATGATCTCTTAATTATATAGCTATTTTTCAAAGCTCTGGTCTGATTTTCATTTGGGCCCAAATCTGCCTAAGAGCATTTTCAGGTCTTTCCTGTTGAATGTCAGTAGAACAAAATGTTATTGCATGAGTTTTTGCGCAATTCTGGTTACAGTATTTTGTGCAATTTATAATTGTGTACAGGTGTTCAAAACAAGTCTATATCTGCTCTCCATTCTGGGTGTCACTATAAGAGATGCAGCGGGTTCGTGTGTGATATTTTATATTTTTGTCTTATACGTATTCCTTTACCTTGGCATTTCAAGTTCAAGCTTTGAAATATTAAAACAACCTTTTATCTCCAGGTCTTGAGAACTCCTTTGCAGTTTCCACTTCCAGTCAAATATCTTTATTTTATGATGTGTGATGTGTCTGCAGCTACATATTTACAACCTGTTAAGACTTTACTCCTCTTACGCTGAACTTCAGGATTATCATATTAAATAAATGTTCCTGCCCAGTAATGTTGATGTCTCCAACACCCAAAAATGTTTGTTTTTGCTACAGTGTAGCCAGAATGTGTATTGTGAGAAAGCAAATGTTGGAAAAAAACTTGAGCGAAAAGGAAAGCATTATGTCACAGGGGCCCAGATTAGCAGTCGTCCTATCGTCTCTGACGACCAAAAATTAAGAAGGACAACCTTCGATTTCCAAGTGATCGTCCTGCTGATGAATGTGAATTTAGGATTTTGGGTATTTTTATTAGCTAACTGGAACTATTTCTGTTTTACACTCACATCGTAACAAACACGTCATGCACGGATATTCAAAAATATTTCTGAAGTTCCAAATGGGAAAAGTGGCACATTGTCACTCGCATGCAGTCTGTGCTCACCGCGTTTGTTGTTATTGCTATGCCAGACTGCAGCAGTCAAGCAAGTTCACGGAGAGCAGCACATAGACACAACAGCGAGAACCATCTCGTTAGTTAGTTAGCTAGCTAACGTTAGCGTTCACGGACATTGGGTATCAATATCTGTTGTTGTTAGTTGCTTGCTAACACAAGGCTTAGTAAGTGATCATGCATTTATCACTTACCAAGCCTTGATTTAGCAAGAAATATCCGTGAACACTAGCTAGCTTGTTACTGTCTATATTCAGTTCAGTGAGCCCTCCTGCTAGGCTGAAGAATCGCTGTGATTTTCCTGCAGTGATTTCTCATCTCCGTCCTACAGTCCAAGCATAAATGCAAGTCCACCCCCCAATAAAAAGGTTAAAGCCAAAGAAGATCAGCTAAAAACTCATAAGACTAAATAAGATTCAGAGATTGCACTTTCCAGGAAAATTGGAAGGTGAATAGACCAAGGACAAGTATCTTTTCTAAGATACTTGCCCTTTGACAAGTATGACTTTTACCCTAATCTGGGCCCCTGATGTCAGTTGTACTGTTGCAGATAATAGGCAACAATGAGCATGAATGGTTGGCTGGCTGGATTGGGTGGTGATATCTGAGGATGTCAAATGCTGATATCTAATGCTGATATCTAATGCTAGAGTGCAATGAGTGAATGACAGAGCTGTTTACATTGCTGTTCACCTCTTAACCCCCACAGGTCCGTGCTTGTGTCCGTGTCGTCTGATATTTATCTACATTTAATCAACTTAATACACTTACTCTCAAAACTAAGTGTTTGATATTTTCACAGCTGCAGCTGAACAACAAGCAATCCAAAACTCACTTGGGTCACAGAGACTTTGGGTCTTTACATCAACGTGGGCGTGCAAAACAGTTCCCCACTAAAAAAATTAAGAAATTAGCTCATTTTCTGCATGCAGCTGCACCCCTAGTACCCTCTGAAGGATTTACAGTAACGATTGTACAGCACTTATGATGAACTCTCTCTCTCTTACTGCAACCTTCATGCAATGACCCACACATACCTGTTGGGAGCATTGAACTTATTCTGTGCATTTGTGGAAGTGAGGCAGAAAATTATGTACATTTATAGACACATTCAGAAGCTCCAGGACAATAATCTCCTAGAGGTGGACAAAACCTGTTAATATGAATTGAATATTTAAAAGAAAATATGTGGCTGTATGCTTGACTCGCAGATTGTCACATACCCCCCAAAATGTATGTTTTATTTGAACCCCCCACAGATTTTACACTAGCACATGGCACAAATAACCAGGCTGGTAAAAAAAAACGATTAAAAAAGAAGTGTTGTTGTCCCTTGTCTTCCCCCCCCCTTCAGTCTGGGGTAAAGTATGGGTCTGTCCTGCTAGAGGAGATAGCGGCACATCGGGGCCGGTGAAAGGCCTTATCCAGGGCAGCCAGTCCTCAGCCGCTCGGTGCTATCTCTCACAGCAGCCTCCGTCACCCCCGATCCCGATCTAAGAAGCTGAAAACGGCAAAGCGGGGAGACGAGGAGGAAGATGAGGAGGGGGACGAAGGAGAAGGAGAAGGAGAGAGGGCGGCCGGCAGAGCCACTGCCACCAGGACGCCGCAGGGCCCCAAGGTCAAGAAGGAGGCAGAGCGGGTGGGCAGGAGAGCAGAGCCGTTGGCACGGGAACGGGAAGGCACGGGCCCAACGCCCCAGCCCGGCCGGCCGTTGGACGCACTCCAGTTCTCAGGTGAGATAAGGGTTGATTATGTGTCAGCCATAAATTTCCACCGTGTTCCCTGAGCTGTCTGCAGAGCCATAAATCCACTCATGACAAACTCTGCTCTTCTTCAATCAGCCTTCCCGTTTCTCCTGCTTTCCCCCCAGAATTTGGAGGCAGGGTGAAGGACAAGGGGATTACGGGATGCGCGGAGGCGCTGGGGGAAAATGGGGGGATGCTGCAATATTGATTTAATAAATTGATCTTCCCTTCACTTCCTTTTCTGATGGATATGATTGTATTTGTGAATTTCACAGTGAGTGATTCATAACTGGATGGAAAAGTTAAATTGTCAGCAGATTCAAGTGAAGTTTTCTGAAGAACAATTTTGTCTCTACATGGTATAAGATGACCGTATTAAAATCATATCTCCTCAAAATGTTGTCAGCAAATTATCTCCTGTTAAATGCTTTTAGCACCTATTAATTATATTAGGAAGCCAAATTGGGCAGCCAGGGTTTGATTTATTACTTGTCTAACTTGTTTTGTCACTCAGGGAATGGCCAGACAGAGGCAAGCAGGAAGATGTGCACCGTGAGAACGATGGGGAAAGACAGCCCTGCCAGGTCCACTGACCCCAGAGAAGGGCTCCACGCGCCAGATCACAACCCCTTCTCCTCTGAAGCAGCAGAGCAGGATCCACGTCTCTTTACTCCTCCTGAAGAGGAGGTGGAGGAACTGCCAGCTCCTCCCATCGGTACAGATCACCAGCCTGGTTCCTCGGTCACTATGACTCCAGGGGTTTGTGGACCGCCGCGGACACTGTCCGCCAAGGAACCCGCTCAGGGCCGCATGATTCCCCCTAGGGCCCGTTCCAAAAGTGCCATGCCAGCCTTCTCATCGTTAGACAGTCATAGCAAACAGTTGCATAGCAAACAGTTGCAGAGCAAGGCGGTTCTGCCCATGGCAGAGTTGAGCGCTAACACAGATCTCGGTGCTAACGCAGACGCTTGCGCAGAGAGCGCTAACTCGGAACTCGGTGCTAACAGTGACCTGCGCGCCGTGAGCACTTGGGCGTCTGAACATGGTGCTAACAGGGCCACACGTGCACACCAAACGGACACTGGAAGAGAGGGCTCTAACTCCACTGTAGCAGATGTCACAGCCGGCCGTTTACTAGCGGAGAGGTGTTCCACTCCTCTGTTGGGCAGAAGTGCCCGTGCTCCTCGGGCCACCGCGATTCCCGCCGGACTCGTGGAGCAGTCCTGCCCTCCCCTTCTACTCCTGTGCCCCGCAGCCCCGGGTCCGGACTGGCCGGTGGCGAAGCGAACGCGGAGACACGAGATGCCCTCTCTGACCCCAGAGCTTGTGGACGAGGATCGGTCTCTGCCGCCCCTGCTAGTCCAGGAGATGCCCTCTCTCTCGCTGGCGGTCAGCGCAGAGCACGCACCCCAGGAGGACCCCAGTGCCCCCGTCCTCCACAGGGAGGTGTGTCTTCCCCCCACGAGTTCCGAATCGAATACCGCCACGCTTCATGGTGCTACCTTCGCTCAGCCCACAGAAGACCCGTTCGCCCTAATCTCAATACTAACCCCAAGTCCTCCATCCAACCAATTGCTTCCTACTACTTTAAATTCACCTATGACACTACAGACTCAGAGTCCAGCTCCTAGTGGGCCGATTCCTGCCTCTCTGCAGCACCTTTATCCTACTCCTAGCTGTGGAGTTAGGGCCTCAAATGTAGCATCACGCACAGGTGCAGACCCGCTGATCCCAACACTAAAGATAAGCCAGCACTTCCTCACCACTCCGCTCAGTCTCTTGTCCCACACTCCAAATGATAACGATAGCATCAACCCCTCAGGGGAGGAGGCAAAGGATAGAAGCAACACTCCATCTCAGATCAAACTGACCACAGGGCAGTTCCATTCCCAGCCAGGTCCCGCAAGAGTGCTACCAGGTGGCTTTGCGTCAGTAAGCAGCGAAGATGGGGGCAGTCTGGAGAGCCTGAGTGCAGAGGTCAAGCCGTTTGCCGCGGGCATCTGGGACCACCTGAATTCCCAAGGCCCAGCGGTCCTGATTGAGAACGTCCACCCGGAAATCCCTGCTGTCCTGACGGAAGACAAATCAATCATGTACTATACCCTCAACTCCCCCCTGGATGCCCTGTGGGCAGAGGAGGAGGAGGCCCCTGATGAGGTTAATTCGCATGAGTTAGGGTCAGGGTTGGGAGCGGGGGCAGTGTTGGGAGCAGAGCCCAGCAGGGTGGGGAAAGCACTTACCGGCAACGGGGACCGCCGCCAGATGGAGATTGATGCGGCCGAGGCACTGACCCTGTGCAGGGAGCTTACACCCCACAGTCTGGGGCCGCGGGGGCCCGAGGGGCTGTGGGGCCACAGGGGCCAATCGCCTCCGAGGACCTCCACCGCTCGTGACTGTGATTCGGATGCCGACCTCAGCGTGTCCACAGACGGGAACGACCTGAGTGACCCCGACTGTGAGCAGGCCGACCTGGAGCCAGGGGAGATATGCACTGTAAGGCCCCTCTCTGCACTGTAAGGCCCCTCTCTGCACTGTAAGGCCCCTCTCTGCACTGTAAGGCCCCTCTCTGCATTGTAAGGCCCCTCTCTGCACCGTAAGGCCCCTCTCTGCATTGTAAGGCCCCTCTCTGCATTGTAAGGCCCCTCTCTGCACCGTAAGGCCCCTCTGCTGCACCGTAAGGCCCCTCTGCACCTGCCTCTCTAAGGCCCCTCTCTGCACCGTAAGGCCCCTCTGCACCAGGCCCCTCTCTGCACCGTAAGGCCCCTCTCTGCACCGTAAGGCCCCTCTCTGCACCGTAAGGCCCCTCTCTGCACCGTAAGGCCCCTCTCTGCACCGTAGGGCCCCTCTCTGCACCGTAAGGCCCCTCTCTGCACCGTAAGGCCCCTCTCTGCACCGTAAGGCCCCTCTTTGCACCGTAAGGCCCCTCTCTGCACCGTAAGGCCCCTCTTGCACCGTAAGGCCCCTCTTTGCACCGTAAGGCCCCTTTCTGCACTGTAAGGCCCCCTGTCTCTTATAGCTGCACCTCTTCCTGAGATTTGATCATAATTATATTAATAATAATAATGGATATAGTGCTTTTCATCTCACGAGCACCCACCTAGGTGATGCACAGCAGCCATTTTGCACCAGAATGCTCACCACACATCAGCTGAAGAGGGAGAGAGGGAATTTCTGAGCCAATTAAACTGGAGAATGATTAGTAATTATCATAGATGTCCGCTCTCTCCCCCCCTCAGTATCCCAGGCAGATGGTGATCAAGGTGGGTGGGAAGAAGACCACCAAGAGCTGGCGCCACCCGCTCCGGAAGCCCACCGCCAGGGCCGTGCCCAGCGCTGTCAAACAGCAGGCCGCCAGCGACGAGGGTGAGTCTGGAGGGCGTAGCCTCGTTTCGCCTCCGCTCAGGGCAGTGGAGCTTCACTGATCGCCCCGAGCCTAATTCACTCATCTAATCCATATGGATGCGGAACACTGCAAGGTGAACGAGTCGGGTTCATCTCAGTTCTCCAATACGTGTTTCTAACCTTGCAAAATACACTCTTGCCAGCCCTATCGGAAATGGCCACCATGAGGTATTATATTCAAATGCACAGGTGACTTCCAAAATAAGGGCAATACTTGAGAAAATGAGGGATCCTAAACTGGTGCAGTACCACGAATGTACATTGGGGGCTACCCAGGCTGGTACCGGTGTATAGACCCGTACCTCCCCCTTCCAATATCTGCCCAGCCGAGCTGGGACTCTCCTAGCCTGGGCCAGGGCCTTTTGAGCGTCCCTCCGGGTTACCAACGTGTTTCTTTAATTTAGGCGGTTATCTGTATGAGGCCATTGACTGAAATACCTGATCTTGTAAATGAGCTGAATGAGGCCTGCCGTTCCTCTCTCAGGCCGGTCTCCATAGAAATACAATATGGCTCGTTTCAGCTTGAGACCCAGATGCCTGTCAAACAGAGTAAATCATGCATCGTGAGCTTGTGTTTGCTCATAGGTCTGCATCCAGTCATAAGGATGGAAGAATTCATCCAAGCGCACCGAGCTGTTGGCTCCATGCGGCTTGGGGGTTGAGAAAGCCAGAGTCGGACAGTTATCTGGCCCAGGCTTATTAGGCAAGACAGCTCGCCTTGCTGTGCCTTGTGTCTGTGTGCTGTCTGATATACTGTACACTCCACTACATTTGAGCTCATATCTCCTGCTTATTTCTCGCTGACATCTTTCATTAGATTACGGCTTTGCTGCGTCTAATTCATGCTATCCCCTTGGTCGTACATGTGGAATGATGCTTTTAGATCCTTCAGACAGTTTGTTGAGAAAACAGTAAATTATTTTATTTTTTTAACCACACCACAAGGCACAGAAGATGTAGTCCCAGGCAAAGTGTGTTTAATCTTGTTCGTGTTTCGCAGTCTTTCAGTGCCAACCCCACACGACCCCTAGAGCAGTAGAGAGCAGAGTAATTACCAAGGATTTTGAATGTTTTAAACACGCAGGGCATGAGAAGTCCTACTTTCTGTCAAAACGGCAAAATATAAAAAGTGGAGAGATTGTAAACTCGTGTTCTTTGGAGCAAAGCCTTTTTTTCCCCCACTTTCCAGAGTCTTCAAGGTGTAGCTCATTAATGTGCCTTGTTTTACGCGCGTTGAAGGCTCTGCATGCACAAATGCCCCAGGACAGCTGTGATTTCTCATTTGCTAGGTTAGGGGCGGGTTTCTCTGCTCATGTTTGGAAAACCGTGAGGGTTCAGCAGCTCGAGGAGTTTTAACCATGCTACATTATGGAGCACCATTATTAATGTTGTCAATATTAATAACAATGTAGCCTACACAAATTAATGTGTGTAATGAGCGCCAACATAGAGGGGAAAAAACAACAACAATTTTGCGTGTGAAATGAGAAAGTTGCGGGTGAGGACAGAGAATTTCTAAATATCTTTATGCTGAATACCTGGTGGCTACAAGGCATCTGAATTTTTTACCAGTTTTATAATAATACAAAATTCCCTTCAGAGAAAGACTGGTCCGTGGAATATGCATACTCACAAGAAAAGGTTTAATTTATAAGCTGCACGTGCAAATGCTGTGTATGTATCAAAGTGGTATGTAATATAACTGGCCTTGGTGGTCAATTTATATATTTGTCTTGAATTACGATGGCTGGTGGGGGTCAGCCAGTACGTTTCATCTTTAAGTAACCCCTCAGAACTGCCCCCCAGTCTCTCCTGCCCTGTCCAATAATTCTTCTCGCGTTTAACTAACGCTCATGCCCAAAAGACAGATCTGAGATCACACACAGGGGGGTCATAAAACGAACTGCGTGTCGTACTAAATTTGTCAGAATTTCCCACCCGGCTCCAGAACCGTTCTTTAACCTTAAAAAAAGGTCAAAGCCTCCCAGAAACGGAGCCTGTACTGTAAAAAAACACACGCAGGGACTGAGAAAAGGCCCTAAATTCATATATCTGTTCCAAGCTATGGCAGCTTAACAAATGTCAGGCCCCTGCTTTCTGCTGCGTTTTACTGGAGTCCAAATGGCAGGCTGGCACGGGCCGATCCGCCTGTGATACAGTGACCCGCCGAGGACGGGAAACAGGTCAGCGCCCGGCAAGCCGCGCAGTGGTAACCGGGAAAGGCCCTTTCGCCGTTTTGTGACTTTGTTTTATATATGTGACGATTCGCGTCAGATGGCCCGAAGCCCGGTTGGGGGCTTTCAGTGCCGAAATGCACACCTGCACCCGGGTCACAGGGGCCCCCGGGTCCAAGTGGGCCATAGAGCACCAGCTTTGTTTTGGAGGCTCTCCACTTGCTGCAGGCTAGGGCCTCAAATAGTCAGTGGCCTATAGCAGTGCACTTGCCAGGTGTTAACATACCGTAGGCTATTCTGGGAAAGTAGAACGCAGCATGAGTTTCAGTCATGCTGGATCCAGTATCTGCTAAGAAATGAGCTGTCTGTATTTTGTTTGGCCCTGACGTTGCCTTCGGAGGCCTCTGGAGATGGAGATTTATTGTCCCGCTTTGTCCAGCTGACTGGGGATGAGAGCTCGAGGCAGGAATTCCCTGGCAAGCACGCGTTACCAGCTCCTTCGCTTTCCAACAGGAATGCGGCTCACGACTGTCAACTCTTGAGAGATTCCAGAATCGGCTCTTCATCCGTCCCATGACCGGAGAGAGAGAACGAGCGTGGATCATGGGCTTAGGGAGGTGCTATTGGGAGCTGATATAGTGTTTGTGTTTCAATAAAAATAATTTGTCTGGTAGGACGACTGAAAGCCGTATGGATCACGAAATTCTCTGATGGGTTTTGAAGATCAAAACGTGTGCAGATGTCTGTGTCCTGTGTGTTGGACTTAATACATAATACATTATAACAATGCAGAAGTCACAACATGCTTACCACTAAATCAGGCATATCCTGCTACATGCCTGAGAATGATTTGAGCTTTAGTGAGCCACTGGCATCGTTCATCGGAAGCCTGCAGGTGTGACAGGCATATTCCTCTTCAAAGGCTTCTATTGTGATTGTGTTTGTGTGAGGACGTTTTGGTAAAATCCGCCTGCACAGGGAACCGGCTGCACTCTGGTCAGTGAGTGAATCACAGACACGAGCTATGCAAACATTCCTGAAGCAATGTAGAACGGTGTACTTTATACCTTTCATTCGCCATTCTGCTGAACACGAACATATAAAACAAAATATAAAAAAACATTCTTGTGTGATTGCTTCAGTTGTTGTTTTTGGTCATAATGCAACTGCTTTTTCCAGCAATGATGAATAACGATCTGTTAGAAATGGGCTAGCGGTTGTCTTCCAATTATCATGTTTTATTATTTTAAAAATAATATGATTAATAATATTGTTAAAATAAACCTGACATTTTCCGTATTTTGAAATTGTATTTATTTTTTATTTATTTTTATTTGAAATTCAAAAAAGTAATGGTGTTTCCAAATACAGTAACAGATGCTCATTTTGGTTTGGGTCTGCCTTTGTGAGACTATAGATTGGTTAGTGCTCATAACTTTTTTTTCATGTGGTAAAAATGTCACAAAGCTTAGTTTTCTTTCTCTAACATTGCGTTGGGGAATGTGTGCAAGTGAATTATTTTCTCATTACCAAAGCAAATACTGATAGAGGTGTAATTAGTAATTAATCAAAATAAACTAAATAAAATGGTCACGTCCAAAGAACTTTACGCATGACGTTTGTCTTGCTGTAATTGAATCAAGGGGAAAATAGAGATGAAAAATAACAGCGTGTCAGAATCAATGCATCGCCTTCGGTTCTTGACTGTGATGATTTCTTCCAAAATAACATTTAAACATGTGAACTAAAGTTTTGTTTTAGCTTTTAGTAGTAAAATAAAAGTCAAAAACATTTTTGTTAATGTCGTTCATTCAAACCGCAGCACACAGGCTGTGATTCTATTCCCGGTTGACAAAAGCCTGTTTGCTTGCCAATTCCGGTTCCGCGCTGCATTGTTTTGTGTGGGGTCCGTGCCTCTGGCTGCTTCTGGTCCCACATCGGCTCCACAGCCTGCGGGGGCCAGCTGGAAAACAGGGATGAGTTCCTTTCGTGTTGTCCCACACCAGCCCCGAGCACTCTGTCCCAAACTGCACCCCGTCCAGTCAAAGCCAGGCTACAGCAGCTCCATCCAATTCACCCCCCCACCTTCTGCTCTTTGGGAGTGAAGCTGGTTCCGATCATTTCCTTCACACAGTCCCAGCCTGTGCATTCAGCTCCCCTCACATAGAACTTAGATTGACATCAGCAGTATTTACCGGGGTTGCAACATGCTAAGGCTACCTGATCGTGTTTCACCACTGTGCTTCTGCAATAATAGCAGATGCCTCCAGCGCTAGAGCTTGATATTTTTGCCACGTCACATATTACATATGTGTTTATATGCACATTTTTCTAAACTAAATTAAGAATGTTATATAGCATGTTATGAAAATCTCAGAATTGCATGTTTCAGGATGCTTGCTTGGTTCATACTCATGCAGCATGTATACACTGAAAACAACGCTAGAGAAATACAGAGAACTTTACGCAAACCTCTGCATATTGCCACAAAACAACGTTGCTACACCACGTTCAGCCTGCTTGTGTCCAAAAAGAAAAATATCTGCAAAGGACTTAATGGCTGGATTATTCAAAATAACTTTCCCCCGTAGCAAACAGCTGGTACTCCGGGCCCCCGTTTTCTGAATCGGGAATCTGTTCCGACAGTCTGGGCCCGACTCATCTCTTATGCCTCTGATGTTATAAGGCACAATGTCTCCCAGTACTGAGATAATGCGCAACCACCCCTAAAACACCTAACAGATGCTGCTGTGCGGTGTGCTCTTTCTGAAGGGGGGTTGGGGGTAGGATGTGTACACAAACTGTCCAATAGAATCAGTGCTAATGTGACCCGGAGCTTCAAAGCGAACATTGTTGAGATTGGCACACAGATTTATTTTGCTCCGAACCTGTCTTCGGCTTCACATCTGCTCTGCGCGGAAGGCAGGGGCTGGCCCCGCTCCACACGAAGCATGGCACCATTATTTCATTTATTTATTTCATTTGCGCTATTTCAGAGGCTTCCCGTTGAACTGAATACGTTGAATTGATCCGCGTCGAACAGTGTCGTCGCTCTCGCCTTCTCGCACCGCACGCTACCGTTCTCGCCGGGTGTCTGCTCTGTCTCAGATTGCCACCCAGGGTTTTTTTGGGCCCCCTGTGACCCAGGCATCAAAGATTGTCTCTAAGGAAAATGCTGCTCGCCGAAAGCCATGGCGTTCAGAACGAATTTGAAATGTCACTGGGGAAGTCTCCCAAAATCAGTGCTGATGTTTTCATTAAACCTGGTTTGTCTCCCCTTAACTGTCTGACTGTAGTATGACATGTATCATATCCCTGTTTGGCATTCTGTAGATTCACCTCCTGAGACTAAGCTCAGGAAGCCATATGAGCATAACCAGGAAACGGAGTCATTTTGAACATAATGCAGAACTTTTATTGTGACCAAATGTCCGTTATCGACCTACCGCGGAAGTATTCATTCATAACAGGCATTGTTTGTTTGTTTGTTTGTTTATTCAGTTATTTATTTTTAAATGACCAGATGAAGCCAGGGCACATGTTTCTTTTAGTTTCAGTGCCAGTGTCTCCACGTTGTTTAGCAGGAAGAAAAACCTCCCACTTGTTCCTTCCTGTGTGCACGGCAACAGTGGAACATTTTTTACACAGTGACAGTGCTATTTCCAAAGATGTATTCCCTTTGTTCCTCTCCCAAGATGGGGGGTTAACACTGAGCCTCCTCTCTCCCAGAACTCCCAGATGCAACCATGACAGAGGAGGAGGCTCAGGAAGCAGAGCCATGGGCCAAGCCGCTTGTTCACCTCTGGCACAATAGGAAGTCCAACTTCTCAGCAGAGAGGGAGTACAATGCTGCCGCAGCCAAGATCCCGCCGCACTGTGCGATCTGCACTCTCTTCATGCCTTACTACCAGGTACATGTTACATTACATTTACATAGCAGACGGCCTTACCCAGAGCTATTTACACAGTTTTACATTTTCTTTACATACGGGTAACTGCCAAAATAAAGCAAGCACATTAAGTGGCATAAATTCTACAAGTGTCTAAGACTGTGTTGGAGGGATGCAACACCATTCTTCCATGAGAAATTCCATCATTTGGTGTTTTGTTGATGGCGGTGGAAAACACCGTCAGGCGCTGCTCCAGAATCTCCCATTGGGTTGAGATCTGGTGACTGAGATGGCCATGGCATATGGTTTACATCGTTCTCATGATCATCAAACCATTCAGTGACATGTGCGTTGTCATCCTGGAAGAGCTCATTCCCATCAGGATAGAAATGCTTCACCATATGATGAAGGTGATCACTCAGAGCGGCTTTGTATTCATTTGCACTTACTTGCCCTCTAAGGGGGAAGTAAAGCCTAATCCATGCCAGGAAAATGCACCCCACACCAGAGCTGCCAGAACCCTTCATAACAGAGCCGTCAGGACCCACCATTTATTTCCTTTATTTTGGCACCTGCACAATCCATGCACACAGTTGGATATTTACTGAAATAATTCAGGTTAAGTACCTTCCTCAAGGGATACAATGGCAGTGCCTCACCTGGGAATCGAGCCTACACCCTTTGAGTTACAAGCCCAGTTCCCTAACCATGATACTACACCCCAGAGCACAAGGCCCCATTCACATTTTACATTTTACATTTGACATTTTAAGCATTTAGCAGACACTCTTATGCAGAGCGAGATTACGCACAGTGGCCTGAGACGTAAACCCTTTCCTCCCCACTCCACAGCCCGAGGACAGACCAGAGGCCAGCAGGGCGGCGATAGAGGCACAGAGCAAACTCAAGTCCAAGCCCCTGATCCCAGAGATCTGTTTCTCGTACAGGGAGGGGAACACAGAGTCGGCCCCCTCCAACGCTCTGCTGGAGGAGGATGGCTCTAGCCCCCTCGTGTGCTGCCGGACCTGCTCTGTGCAGGTGCATGCAAGTAAGTGCCTGCAACCACCTGACCTCAGGAGTAAACACACTTTTTCATTCATTTATTAATTTATATGTTTGTCTGTTTGTTCATTGCAATGTGCACGTATCAACATATCAGCGATTACTTCAACACACTATGCCATATTTAGCCACACAGGTCATTTTCATCTTTCAGTCCCTTGGTAGGTGAACATAAAACAACAAGAAAACAACTTTTTAGCTGGAACTGGCCAATTGCACCAAGAGGAATTGAACTAACAGACAGGAACCACACAATCCTAATGGCACAGAAGTGTTTTGGTTTTCATTATTTTTCCTTTCTCGCCACGATTTTGGGAGGAAAATGTTGCTCAGTGATGTCAACACATTTGTACAAAAACAAACAAAAAAATCCCTTTTTTAATTTTGTGTGGCTCATGTTTTCTTCTGCACTCTGTCAGATTCTGAGCAGCACAAACAAGGACACTGTATTCCACTGTAACAAGGAGGCCTCGTAAGGAGGTTCTGGTGCTCTCCAAGCAGAAACCACACATGATTCAGCCATTGACCAGAGAGCCTTCGCTGTGTGCGAGGGCCCAAATCATTTAGCGGTTTTGTATTTTTTTTCCATTTCCCTAAACCGCCTTCTCCCTCGGGTGAATCTTCTACACAAACTGCACACTTCTTCTGTGAAATTGATTGCCAATACCACACTCACACCACTTTCCCAGCCTCTGTCTGGTTTGCTTCATTTCTGGGCTCACTTTGCTGGGTGAACGGGTTGAATGGGATTTAAAATTACTTCACGGAAACCAGTCATTTGCGACCTTGCTTATAGAACATACATTTTGTCTGATATATATATTTTCTCCCCTCCCCCCGTCTCCCAGCACTGTCTGTTATTTGAACTATGGGATGGCATACAGTGTGGCCCCATATGGTTGCTGTTGTAATTAACAACAGGACTTGTTTACGAAAGGGAAGCATTTCAAATTGAGAAGCTTCTGGGGAAACTGTTCTGCTCCTCCATTTTGTCCTATGGGTTGCGGGTTTTCTCCGGTTGCCAGGGCAGAAATTAAACCCATTTGTCTTGGGAGCTTATAAGAAAAATGCATTTTGGCGAATGGCTTATGGAGATGAATCACCACAATACGTGACCTCTGTGAACTGGAAGTTCTTGAGTGTGTCCTTTTGCTGGTGTCTGTTCCACACCCCCGAAGCTTCTGGTCAGTAGGGTCTATTGGTCAGCAGTGGGTTGTGACATGTCTGTGGCTAACCTACACGGGCGGGGCAGACAGGCTCAGTTTACTGATGCTGCTAAATTACAAGCGGCAGAACTGTTCAGTTGCCAAAACAGACATAAATGTACTGCATTTTGACCAATACTATTACTGTAGACAAAAACAAACAAAAACATTGTTACATTTTACATTTTGACCTGGTACAATGACCGTGAGAAAACTGCTGCACCTAATGTTTCCATTTATAAGGGTTACATTGAAATCACTCACTGACGTTTGTTAAATTGAAGCTGGAGATGTGATTTAACTGCTCTCACAGTCAGTGTTCTAGACACTAAGTGGGCGTGTCTTTAAACTGCGCTTGTTTTTCTGTTCCTTTCTGTAATGAGATTGTCATACCACGCGATGCCATACAAGTATTGCCCATTGGCTTAATAGCAGTAATGACCAGGATGTGGAACGTTAACAGGTAACCGTAATAACCATTAGTTTTGTCATATGAGGAAAGCAAATATCTAATGCTTTCTGACTGATTTCCCAGTAAAGGTTTATGTTAAGGTTATGACGCCCTATTTTGCTTTTTTTGTCTGTGAATTGAATGGTTTGTGGTTAAAGGGCATTTGCTATCTCAGTACCACGCTAGTTTCACATGTGGCGGCAATTGTGTATATATTGCATATATGTCTCATGCTGTGCATCACATGTCATGCAACACCTCTGATGCCAGTGCCAAAACTGTAATAGAGTGGTTGATGAAATATGTATTTTCTTGTGAAACACTCTAGTGCCAGCCTTTCAGATTCACTGAAGTGCAATATCCTAACTTGAATGGTTAGAAAATATTCTCACCCCTCCGTTAGTGACAGAATTCCAAAAATATACATAGCTCCATCTTTTCAACCACCTGAATGCATTCCATTGTCGGACCGTATTGTCCAGATTAATTTTGCATCGTAATTTGTAAGTTCCCGTTAAACTTAAGGCATATCCTTTAACTACTGTTTCTATGGAGAAAGCATTTTGCATTTTGTTTATATTTGACATTACTTGATACATGCCTCGTGGGAACGAATTACTGTTGTGGTCCAGTGTTTGTTTTTCCACAATATTCTGTCATATGTTATGCATGGTAAAATTAGCATGAGTCATTAACTTCACATAACTGAAAGCAGAATGGTTTATTAACTGCGGAATACATTATTCTGGTGTGTGGACTTTTCATTAGCAGTGCCGAGTTTATTAAAGGACTACTGATAAACATGGCTTCTCCAAAATGTACAGACACTAATGATATTGTTAGTGATGATTTATTAAATTTTGGTCAAGGGAAGAAATATGATACTTCAGGTTAAGGTGTATTTGGGTTTTTCAGTTGAATTATTTAATTTATGCAGACAGCAATTAAAATATGAATGCTAAGATGGTGATTATTGCTGAGATGGTATTATTGATTTAATTTATTAAATGAATAGCTATAATATACGATTGTGGAATGATAATTTTAAAAAATGGAAATGAAAAAGGGAAAGTAGCTATTAAATATTATAATACTCTTAATACTATGTCATGTTTTCTCCCCTGGTGAAGTGCAAATTAGTAAACTGAGTGATTCCAGAGGTACCGTGGTCCTATCATTATTACCAGACTAGAATATTAAATGCAAAGGTACAGGTTTATAAGTCCAGTGGGTTCTAGACACAATAATCACATTCTCCTGACAAACCAATTGTACTGTAACAAAAACACTGTCACCAGGTGATTAAGATTCACAAAATTGTAAAGTTGCATACCAATGAAGTCTGACATTTTACATGTACTAAATTAAAAATGAAGCCAACACTACTGTATGTGCTGATTGTTGTCATATATTTATATTTTTTTTTGCATTTGTAGGTTGCTATGGCGTCTTTGCACAGGATGTCCATTGCAGCTGGTCATGTGATCGATGTGTGAGCGGAGATCTGACAGCTGTAAGTCCAGTCTTCCTTTATCTTTGTGTGTTGAGCTCTGTATATCTGAACTTATGTCTAACAAGCCCCAATCCAACCTGTCTAATACCTTGTCTTCAAATTGGTCCTTACAAAGACTTAGGTCTGGATTTATTCAACAATTGTCTTTTACTCTGACTTTCCTTGATGTTTTTACTTTACAAACACAGTTTGGCAAGTCCAGCAATAATCAAAATTAACTTAAAAGAGCAACAATTGCATTTTTTTGCTTGTCATAGCTAAGGACAAATATTGATTGAATACAGGCCTTGGAGGTGTTTCTTTATCAGAAGTGTGCCAGTCCTTATAGGCCGTTTCAGTGTTTTAGGACCTATATAGAACAAATGCCTTAATAATCCAAAAGCCAAATGGAATAAATGTAACGTTTTGATTAATGAGTGAATGGCATGACTTTGTGAAAGAGTCATTTTGATACATACAGTAATAAATGTAGATTGGGACTCTTGATTTAGGGTTGTAGGCCATCATCCTCTAGAGCAGGGGCGGAGACGGCAACTGCATTTGGCCACAGGCCAAAACATTTTTGAGCATATGGTGGGCGGCGGATTCATTACAATAATCATGTTTTTTCCCCCCTCTCTCTCATAAGGCCATCATCTGCAGTTTAAAAAGAGAACATTTTTGGGATGGCGGTAAAACGAGGATGAAAAACTTAGGCGGTTTATCACAAATTAATAACCTTTTAGTGTACTTTTAATGTACATTTTGCCTCCTTGTTGTGGTTAATAGGCTAGTAGACGTATTACCCACATTATTGTTTGGTACAGCGTGCATGTTTTACAGCAGTCATCGAGGTCCGCTGCTCTCTCCTGTCTCATACTGTGTGTAGCCTTTCTTCTCTTACTAACACATTAGAGATAACATGTAGCGCTAGCTAGCGCCGCAGATCATGTATGAAATGACACAGAATCACAGGAATTAAAAAAAATAATGTTTCATGTTTCATTATAAAAGTGGGAGGCTGTTTGTGAGCCAGAATGTATTTTTAGCATGGCAAAATTGGCATGCAGGTCTCTAGTTGCCGATCCTTGCTCTAGAGTCTGTTATGAAGAGCAGACATCTGTGTGTACAGTGAGTCAAGGCGCCTAGGAATACCTATATGAATATCTACTATTCATACTGTATTCATACAGAATTATCTGTTTCAGGCCGACCTTTCAGTGCCTCTGTGGGGAATCGCTTTGCAAATGCCATTGGAAATGACATGTATTTCACATGAGACCTTCATACGTGTGTCCGGGTTTCCAGAAAACACATAACCATGGGGCTTCTGGGTAGTCTGTCCTGCTAAAGGAATCATTCTCAGCATAGAGATGTGGCTCGTAATACTGTACCAGATCCTGACCAAGCCAATAGCGACTATGGGCAGCGGCCCTGCAGGGCACGCAATTGGCTGTAGCATTACCCAGTCTGCAGGGATAACTCCTCTGTTTGATCGAGCACCTGCAGTCGTACAGCGGTGTAGTTTACCCAAACAATTTATTTAAAAAGCGCAGCTCAGCTGATGGACTGCGGAGCGCAAAGTAGCGTTGGCTACACACACACACTCGTCTGTGCTCTCATGAACTGACATGATATATATAATTGGGTATTCCAAATTGGGGTAAAAAATTTAAACTACAGGGTTTTTTTATCACCAACCCATCTTAGCTGAATGGACTTAAGACGTTGCTAAACACAGACTATACAGGTACTCCTCACTTAACGACCTACCTGTTTAACGACCGCGCAGACTTACGACCAGCTCTCCAACCAGTCGGTATTGTACGCTGCACGAGAACTTTGGTCGTGGAAACGGCAGCGCGGCGTCTCAGCATCAAGCATCTCATCTTGCATCACCCTTTCTCAGTCTGTCTCATTCCAGCAGTCGGTCAGTATTCACTACACTACCCACTAACAGTTCAGTATGCTTGAAATATCGGTAAGCGACGGCTCCTCGCTTATCGACCAATTTGCTTAACGACCTAGTCATAGGAACAGAACTCGGTCGTTAAGTGAGGAGTACCTGTATGTGCTATATATAGATAAAAAATACATATTTTTACATTCTAAAACCCATGCCATGTTTGAATGTTCCGTCCTCTTTTGTCCCCAAGTAGTTAATTTCCTGTTGAATTAATTATTAAAATAAAAAAACCTAGGAACTAAAGCCGGTTACGCTCCAAAAGGGGGAGAGGGGAGAGTAATTTTATTCATGTACGTAAATTAGAGATACAAGAAAAGTGCCTTCAGGCAGTTATTAACAATTAGAAAAAATAATAATTCTGAGTAAAATGGTAAATTGCATTTTTTTTTTATTCAAATGAAGTGAGCTGTTATTCATAAGATGTGGAGATCATATCTTCGACATTTCACAGAGGCAGGGGGCACATATTAATATGCATCAGCCTTTTTTATTAGGAAAATATTTTACATTAAAATGCTGTGTTATTATTTTATTGCTTTACTTCGATTGTATTTTTTAATTAGCTTTGACTAGTGCCTGAGGCAGGGTATTGTCTGGTTTGAAATCCATTGTAGTTTGTCAGAACAGAGACAGTGGACAGCCACAATTGAATGACCCCTGAAAGGGGAAAAAATGGAAATCAGAAAATTGACATTACTAGAGCCTTATTGTGAATTCTGTTTTGTGACACATCATAGTAAATGTATGTTTGTGTTTAGTTTGTTTAGTTTAGTAATGTGCCATTCATTGAAGAAACATTGCTATGGAAATACTCCCCCAAGCCCTCACATAATATGTCTTTAAGAGTGCTATGGTATTAAAATGATATCTTACCGCCTTCTGAAATAATGCTTAGGCTTGGTGTTCTACAAATCATCTGCAAATAGATGTAGATTGAACTACTTTGAACTACAGTTCCCAGCATGAAAATACTGTGCTCAGAATCATTTAATAATTTTTTTAAAAAAAAAAAAAAAAATCAAAGTATAGTAGCAGAGGTTCTAAAAATGCACCTAGTTCATCAGATACATATCTGGCATTTTTTCAAAAACATTTTTTAAATTGTTTTATTTATTTTTTGGATGGATCTCAAACTACCTTCAGAGTCTTCTACAGAACTTGCTGCTCAGAATTCTTTGTTACACATTTGTTTTGCAAATCGTTTGTGCTCTAAAGTATTAGGAGAAGTGTTCGACTAACCAAGAGCTGATCTACCCCCTAGACAAGCAACCATTTCAAGTAATATCAATGTTTTTCAGCCTAACAGCCTGAAGAATCACAGCCACCGTATTATTTCCCTGAAGAATAGTACTGTGCAACAACAGAAGCATTCGCTACTGTAATTAGGTCACTGCATGTGCAACAACTTGATGAACAATCTAAAATAACTTCAGGATCTACAAGGCTTTTTACATCAATCTTTGGCCAGCCATGCCAGCCAGTTCTCTCTGCATACTCTTTTTCTTTTTGTCCTTGCTCTTGGAATTTCATTCCATTACGATTTCCTAAAGGGTCATATGGATATTTGAAAAGGTTTGAGGTGGTTGCATGGAAACATTTACAATGGCAGAAATTACAGCAGCGTCCAGTGCGATAGCACTTGAACAATGAATGAATAGTGTTTAAAAATGTTCAACATGTATTGTTCTTCACCCAAAAAAAAAGAAAAAGGAAGGGGGGAAAAAACCTTGTACTCCTTATTTGGTGTACATATTTAGTAGCTATGCTGCCTTTGCCGTGGGGACATTATGTGCAAGCTGTCACTTCAGAGACATGGGGGACTTTATTTTACAGCTGTGTGCGATTCTAAAACACAGCAACACCAGCTCACTTCATTTATGTCCTATTTAAATCAATAGCTCTTAAATGCCTGCTTTGAGCCAAGCCATTTTGCTTACATTTATGCTTGCAAATCTCTGAACCTACAGACTTTGTTTTGTTGGTCCCTTCGCCCACACCTCTACCTCTGCCTGGAATAAATCGCCATTGCTGACTCCAGCAGTCTTGTTTTGTGTTGTTTTTCACCGTCTAAAGACTCTCTCCAGGATTCCACAGCCGCCTGTCATTTATTTATTTATATGTTCATTGAAAAGGGACAATGGACCATTACTTAACTGTCCCAGAATTAGCTGTAAGCTACATTTCATCTGTAGTGCCATTAAAAGAGTAATGTAGGACAGGCCCATTTTCTGACTAGGTCAATATTCAAAAGGATTAGAGCAACATGCTCAGGGATTTCCAGTAGGCCTGTAGAACATTTTGTACAAGCTGTCCCAGATAAAGCCTCCCCCCATCTCACATTTGAAACAGCATGAAGTCATCTTCTCGGTGTCCGGTGTCTGACTCCACCGAGGCCCGGGTGAAGACTAATGGCCTTTGATAGGCAAGAAGAGACTTTAAGACAGGTTTATATTGGCATCCGTTTTAATGAATGTTTGGTAAATGGCTCTTTTTTCTTCCCCCCCTGGGTTTGTCAGCATTAACACTACACGGTCTGCCGAGAGTAATGTCAAACGGCCCCGGTGACAGCCCGGTGATTTGTTGCCCAACAAATGCGGAGTCGGTGACAGTCCAGTAATGGGCAAGTGTTTTTTACGCAAATAGATGACAGTATGAGCGGCTTGGTATGACCTGTTCACTTTTTTTATTTTTTTATTCAGGAGTGCTGCCTGTGCAATCTGAGGGGCGGAGCGCTGAAGCAAACCACCGACAACAAGTAAGGATCCACACCGATGACCAATTAATGGAGAGGAACAGAAGACCCCAGTTCATATTGGCTGAATGCCAATGAGCAGTTGCCAGTTCTCCCTTTCTTACTTAATAACTGGACAACTTTTCAAAAATATATCGTCGCTCTGGATTTTAATTCTGTGACTCATCCCCTGAGATTATGTTGTACAATCATGTGGTGAGCCACTGCACACACCAAAACAAAATGTAGGACGTGCTCTTCAAACATCTGTCTGAAATACCCTGTGGACTGTTTTCTGCAGCACTCTGTGCTCTGTATTTTAACTATTGCTCTCTGTCTGGTTCTGAGGCAGCTATAGGAAACTATGGAAATGACCCATTCTGAGCCTGCTTCGGATGCACTAGCATAAAAGCTGTGGTACTGGCAGGGTGGAACCTGAATGCACCAAGATAATGCTCTAAAGAAATGTCTCACCATTGTTTTATCAGCACATTGTTCTCTCGCAACTATCTGTGCTAGCTAGGATAAGGCTACTGCAGATGGTTTGATCCAAAGTGCCACCACAGGAAATCAACAGGGTTTGACATCACATCGCTGTGGCCTGGACTCAGTCAACGTTTCTCCTTAATTTTGACTTCAGTAAATGCAAGTGTTTTCAATGCAAACTTTTTTTTTGTTGCTCTCATTAATTTTGGTGGCTGCTAGACTGAATGAATGAAAACAAAATATTAAATGTAATTGCTAATAAAGTTAAGGATAAATGTTGATTGAATTCAGGCCTATAATTGCGTATCAGGTTTGCGGTCAATTCCTTTTATATTCAGGAGATTCAGTGAAATTTAATTCATTCACTGAAAATCCTCGTAGAATATTATAGGCATTTTTCCATTTTCAATTTATCCCAACCTTTGTATGTATACATTATGTGCACACACATTACAATATGACTAAATCATTATCAGTGCAGAAAATTGCAAGACTTGCATTTAGCATATTATTGCATTATAGAGCTCAATATTTTCTGAAGCAGCTCAATTTTGCCACTGTTCTCAAGAGGAGAGCAGTAAAGGCACCCATTAGAATCTAACCATCAGCTTCTCAGTCTCAAGCCAAATCACTTGACCATTACAGTGCCACAGCCCTGTAGTACAAATCATAAAAATTGTTATTCTGGTGAACGATGGGCTGCAGGTGGATACACCGCATGGTGACTAACAAGAACCATGGAATACCTCTGCTTCTTACAGAGGTCAGGTAGGCCAGGTAGTCAAGACAGGAAATACTATTTATGTAAAGGATATGTAGACGGGCACAGAATGTAGATAGTACAAGCAGTTTAACATTTTTGTTCATTCGAGTGTTTACCACTTTTGGCTTTAATCTGAATGATTACATGTGTGGATGCTATTCAGGGAGCGGTAAAGCAACATAGACGTCCCCTGCCTAACAAGCTGTCTAGAGAAATTTGTCTGGCATATGTTTAATATGGTGGAGTTTCTGCGCTCACCATATTAATTCTGAGCGGTGAAGCAGCTCTTTTAGGTCTCGCACACAGAAAGCGCGTGTATGTGCAAAACCTATCCAACTCTCTGCAGCTCAAAGTTCAAAGAGTGTTGTCACTCACAAGATGGTGGGGTGTCTTTACTGGCACACCGAAAGCAATGTCCATAACTTTCCAGCAAACAGCTATTTTACTGATTCATGAGCACATGGTTGGGCTGGCTAATCTCAGGAAAAATGTAATATGTCAAAAGCCAAAAGTTCAATAGTATATTTCTAAATAAACATAAAAGTAGATACTATCACAAAAATATTGCATTTAACTTTAACTTTTCTACCAGTAGATTGTCTGCCACCTTAGGATGTTTCATGCTTCTCAGTTCAACGGCGATTGGTGGGTTGCATCCACGTAATCAGGCGCAACAATGGAAGTTCAAATAATTAACACGCATAATTTGTGTGCCTCTGTGCTGTTCTCTCCATTGAAAACCACAAAGGCTAAGTCCCATCACGCTGCTGGTTTACCTGTTGGACAGTCCCTCTCTGACTGGTGCCGGAGAGGCGCCCATTAATAACGACGCTAATTGTTCCTCAGATGGGCCCACGTGATGTGTGCCGTAGCCCTCCCAGAGGTGAAGTTCAGCAGGGAAACAGAGCGGAACCCCATCGACATCAGCAGAATACCACAGCAGAGGTACAAACTGGTGAGTCAAATTCACGTTCCCTTTCGCCCTCTTACAGATGCTGGACAAAAAACTACCATCATGGTAGGAGTGGGGGGGGGCACAAAGTATTGAATTAAATAATAATTACAATGATGATTAACAGTCTGTGAAATGAACACGTTTGAGGGTATGTGGAACAGCACTATAATTAAGCTGCTGTCTAGGCTAAGACCAATTTGGATGCTGAGTGAGGAGTTTTACAGATATTGAACTGAAGCCCCGTCATTATCCACAACAAACACACAAATAACGTGACAGAATTCAGTGGCAGAAAGGGCAGCCTTTGGGAAGATAGGATGCTGTGGAAACTGGCTGTCCCTGTTTTATGTCCTTATAAAGGCAAGAAGTAGTTTTGAATTCAGTGAAGCAACGAGAAAGACAACAGATACGATTAGAGGAAGATTTACTGTATGAAGTTTTTCATAAAATTTGAATGCAAGCATTTTCATTTTCAATTTTCACCAGGCCTATATTTTCCAAATTCCAAGGACATATTTGCTTGATATATAACTTGGATATCTTCCAAAACAGTGCAATATTGTTGAGGCCTCATGCCTCTTTAGCTCATGTACTGTAGCTTTTCTCTTTGACACAAAGCTGTTCCAGAAGCTGGAATAAATTTAAACCGATAACTGTGCGGTTTCAGAAGCTGGATGATAAATGTGAAGTATTGTGTGTATTAGCATACATGGTAATGTAATGACCTAGAAATTCAAGTTCGCGCACAAAGTCAAATTGACAGAGAAGTGTATTAACCACGCCTCAGAGGTCAGATAAAGTTTATGCTATAAAATTAGACTACTGCTTCCGCGTGCTGTTTTTTTTACCTCCTTTGCTGCCAAAAATCTTTCATCCATTTTGCTTCCAGAAAAGAAATACATAAAAAAAAGGTTTCATCCGCTTACGTAGATGTGCAAACAAGCCTTTCATTGATGCGTGTGTATATGGTATTACTTGAACTGACCAACGGCGTGTTTAATTGAAATGACTGAAAATGACTTGGCTGCCTAATTGAAAGTGCTGTTAAATTGAGGGCAGGGACTGTAACTAAGCTGTAACTGCAGTTTTAAGTTTGAGCACACAGTTCATTTCTGTCTAATTAAAAAATATATATATATATTTCCACAGCATATTTGTGTTGTTTGCACTGGCCCATTTTCCACTGTAACACTCATTTGCTGGCTGGTTCACACACAGTGCATCAGCCGTGTGCCGTATCTGAGTCACAGAAGCATCGTAAACTTATTTTTGCATCATAAACTTACTTTCCACTGCATTATTTTAAATGTCTCAATGAGCAATTCTTCCATCGAAGCCGCTGAACAATGCCAGATTCCTTGGCCGGCCGTATAGATAGGAGAGGTTTGAGAAGCTCTCACGGAACACGCGGCATTGTAATAATAATAATAATAATAATAATAACCTTCAAAATAATGAAATGCAGCTCAAAGTGCCTCACAGACTAAATAAAACAGATACAAAAACAGGGACAGAACATCACAAAGTAGTCCTTGGCTCTGCACTTTTCCTTTATGTCCTGGTATTTGGCTTGAGGATCAAATGCCTGAGATAGCCGGGAGGGGTGGTCTCACTGGGGTCGTGATCCCAGCCGAGCTGAATGCTCGACGAAGAAGTTGCCCATAAGCACTGGCACAGGACCAGCTAACTCTACCCAAATCCTAACCTTAACCATTGGGAAGAAAAACGCAAAACTGAAAACAGACTTCTACTCACGGCTACTTACACCCCTCAGTACTGGCGTCAGGGCTTTGATGGCGGCCTTCTCGCGTACTGTATCCTGCCCGAATCGCTGCCCCCTGCTGACAGTTTGCATTGGTGTTAGACCTGACAATCACAGATCCGCCCTCTAATTGTAAAGGAGTTTGAAGCGGTGAAAGTTTGGAAGTTTAAGAACGCTAATGTCCTTCAGTGGTCATTGAAATACTGACGTTGCTCAAAAGAAAATGATTGTCCCCTGTGGAGTTCAATTCTGTGATGTGTACCCTCTGTTCTGTAGATCTCAATCCCAATCCACATGTCGGCACCTTTATTCGAGCTGTATAGACTTCTTTTGGCATTTTTCCCGGCCCTCACAGTCTCATTCAAGGGGTGGGGGGGGGGAGCCAGTTCCTTTGCCGGTAACCTGATTACGACCCCATGCGGTGATCGAATTGAGAGAGTGGGGGGAAAAATGTGCAGCAGGCCTTGTGGGAACTTATTATAGCTGTGGAAAAATGCTTGTGCATATTTATTGCCATCCAGACACCATGTAATGCTGCAATCAACAGCATGAGGAGGAGCTGAAGTGCATATTTATCAAAGTGCCATGTACTTTATTGACAGGAGGGCCTAAACACAAATAAATTCAAGGCAGAATGTGGACTATTAGTCTGTAAAAGCCCCAGGCTGCCCTTCTTGTACCAATCAGGGGGTGCCGCGGAGTTCTTAGCGCACACATTTTCTGTTGCACTCAAAGGGCCTGATGTTTTTACAGTAGGCCCATTTTTACAGCCTATACACATTTTTTATTTTTTTTTTGGGGGGTTGTGAGTGTTTTATTTATTTATTTGTTTTCGAAAGAGCCCGTGTATACGCCTGTGTAAGACGACATCTTGTTTATTGACTCCCAAGCTGATTCCTTTAGATAACGGATATCAGATGCCCGAGCGCTGATGGCTCGATTGTTTTAGTTTATATTACACCGGGTGTGTTAAATGCATTTTCAGACAGCGCACACTGTGAGCGCGCTCCGTATTTAGTCTCCCCTGAGGGGTTGGTGCGGAGCTGTAAACTGTCTGTGGGTCCGATGCGTGCGGAGAACGCTCACCAAGCCTGATCAGCGGAGCTGTGCTGCTGTGTCGTGAAACCCCACCAATCACGTGCCCGAGGGGGAACGGGGACACAAACACAGCCAGCTGCACCGAAGCCTAAAAACCTACCCTCTGTTAAACATCTCAATTCCTTTAATGTTATAAACCTTACAAGTTGTAAAATTATAAGCCTACAGTTGGGGCGGGCACAGAGGGGGGGGTTTCCCTCAGAAAAACTTTGACTGTGTATTCCTCTTGCGGTGACTCACTGGTCTTCGTGATTTAACGAGTGAGCGAACGCAACCGTGCAGTTCACGACCTCGGCCTCAGGTTCGCCACCCCTCACCAGACCCTCCCCCAGGTTTGATGGAGATGGGTCTGATTTTATGCTAAACTGATGTCGCAATTGCTTATGCGGTGAGCAAAATAAAATTAAACAAGCAAGGGGAACACTACAATTTTTTTAATTTTTTTTATTTTTTTTTTATAAGAAATGCTGACATTCCCCTGGCTTGAAAAGCAACAGGAAAGTAGAGCAAGTAATAATTTTCAATTTACAGTACGTTTACTTTTAGTATATGGAGTAGGAAATGTTCTGCCAGGAAAGGGCTTGAATTCCTTTCACTCATTTTGGACAGAGAAATGATATGCAATTTAAGGGACCATTTGCTCGTCTGTGTGGCATGGATATTGGTCATGGGTATAGGTTACATCTTCTCCTCGCTTTTCTGTATTGTCAGCTCAAAATTGAAAAGGTTTTCCTTTCGTATTTTTTCCTTCCCTCAATCCACATGAAGTCCGGAAATGAGGTTTCAGAACAGCGGTGAAGCCAATAGGCTCCCGCTGGCCAGTAATTTGTATTTGACAACTGAAGCACGTTAGTCACAATCGTGTATTTTGTGTGCGAGGGCCATTGTTGGTCAAAGGAATTCCCTAACTGGATCAAGGGTGAGAGCCTGAGCCTTTCCCAGGCCAGGCTGCGACTGGAGCATCCCCCCTTGCCTTCCGCGCAGATAAGAGACGGGGAGAGAAAACAAAAACTAGAGAAAAGACAAACGGATGAAGAGGGATGGATGGAAAGAGAGAGGGAGAGAGTGAGAGAGAGAGAGCAATCACCTGGGGGGAAATATTAGCAAGCTTCAGAGGGCCAATTTGTTGGTCTGAAAGGTACATCAATTTTTAAAAGCGAATTCCTTTCGAGCAGGGGTGTAGTAGCCAAGCGCAGGACCGTGATGAAGGCGATCGGAGCATTGTACCGAGAGAGAAAATCAGAATGACAGCTGTTCTGATTTCATCTGGGGGGTTTTAACAGATAAACCTGTGCAGTGGAATGGGAGGAATCGATTAGATCTCACTCGCTCCGGGTTCAGCTGAATATTTCAATCAAACGGTGGTGGGGAAAAAGACTTTAGTATTGGATGGCGGAAGATTTCATGGTGAAGTCGTTTTAAGATCCACCACCCCCCCACCCCACACACACACACACACACACACACACACACACACACACACACAAGCTAGCTCAGTCTTTGGTGTCCCTGCAGATTGCAGTTCCATCAATCGCATTATAATCATTATAAAAGCATATATAAATATATCAATATAATAAGCATATATAAAGCATTATTTGATTTGTTGTCACATTGTCCTCATAAGCCTCAGAACATGGACCGTGTCGCTAATGAAATTCAGTTTTGTGCTTTGCTTTTGAAGTAAATATATTGATATTGTAAAATGTTGCAATTTGCAGTTGTGTCAGGTATGTCAATGCCGTGCTTCCATCAGATACGGTATCCAACACTGCAGAGATAAATAATTCTTTATTTTATTTAATGAATGTTATTTCATCAGAATTACTTGCTGCTCAAAACGTGCCGGCACTGTTGATTGATTTATCTACTGTGGGTGGCTGTCATATCGGTAAAAAATTTAAAATGATCGCACTGCTGGTACATCAGAAACACTTGGGGGTCACTGTGCTATTAGAGGCCCTAGGATGAGAAGAAGGGAACATCACATGTCTTCTTTCATTAGAACGTAAGGGAACCAATTGTATCTCTCATGCAATATTGTAATATTGTTAGAGTCAATTTTCATTTATTTGCTTTGCACACAAGGGAGGCTCACACAGAAGGAGACACAGATGAGCCAAATTGCAGTTTCTCAGCTGGGATCATAAATCTGCTATATTCTAGTTAATAGCCCACATTCTTAAAACCTTAAGTCAAGACTTAAGTTCATACTTAGCACTTTGGTTTTGCCCAAGGGAAAAAATGTTTTGTTTCAATATCCTTCTTCATGAGAATCACATATTTAAGACTTTTCTTATTTATTTCCTAAAAACATCTGCCTGTTTTTGACAGTTGTTTTATGGGGATGATAAAAAAATGTTGGATCAGTGGCTTGGAGCAAATCCACTTATCGGTTTTCTGGTTGCGGCAGAAATGTTGGTCATTTAGCAGGCACACTTATCCAGATTGACTTTACATTTTTCAATACATTTATAAGGCTGGATTATTTACTGAAGCAATGCTGAAGAATACTCAAAGGTACAACAGCAGTGCCCCACCTGAAGATCAAACCAGCAGCTCCTAAGCTAAAAGCCCAGTTCCCTTACCATCCCTTACCCTGACGCTCATACAGTGTGTGCGCTACACAGCTGCAGCCCTTTCCTTCGCTCGAAAAAGAGTTACAAGAGGCAGCACAATGGGAGCTATGCCACTGTCCTTGGGGGTGGATTATGTCAGAATATTTTAATTCGTGCTTGGTTAAGCCGCGGCTGGCCATCGTGCATACAGGATTTGGAAAGGAGGCGAAGGCTAGGTCCCCAGGGGATGGAGATAGTGCAGATTGGGGCAGGACCAACCCCACTCCCGGAGCCTGGGACAGGGACATGTGCCACCACACCACACCGTCCTCACAGGAGCCCTGCGCATTCATAATTCAGAGTAGAGTGTCCTTAACATGCTCCTGAGTGAGCATAAAGCCCGACAAATGCTCAGCAACCCTCTTTGCGGAGCTGGGAGGGGGTGGGGGGGGTTGCGGGGCAGCTGTAGACAGCTGGCAGCATGGCACTACCAACAAAAGTAACGAAAAAACCTCATCAAAATGATTGTCAATTCAAATCAAACGGCCAAGGTACCCGCCTGAAGCCGGACCCTATCCATGCACAGCTTTTTCCAGTTGTATACCTTCGTTTACAATCCGAGGCCATCAGCCACTGTATCAAGTAAACTACCATTGTCAATGTGCTGGTCTTGAAATCTACTGTTATATGTTAGCGAGAGATTTACTTGTAACATATAACATGCATTTGCTTTCTAAAGTGCTCATTTGAATTGCGGAGAAGCACTGGTTATGGAATAGGGTTTAGACATAAATCTTGTACATAAATAAATGACACAATGTTACGTAATTTTATTCACACCAGCCTAAAGACATAGATATTAATTTCACATTTCATAGAACACTGTTTTTTTTTTTTTAAGTGTTCAATCTAGCGGTGACAGGCCCAGAGATATCTTCTCTCACCTCAGGTGGTCAGGGGAATATTTTTGGGGGCTTGAGTGGGGGGGTAACAAACGCTGTTGTTCATTAGAGAGAACAGTCAATAAAGAGCCTTCCAGCGCTTATCATGTTTCAGAGATTTTACATCTTGCGTATCACTGAAGCTCTTTCTCAGGGCTTTTCGCTGCTTCAACTGTCTTTGTTCCGGCTTCTTCTTCTTCTTCTTCTGTGGTAGGCTCCTTGACGTACTGTCTGTTTTTAGACAGCTGACATTGAGATGCTTTGTTTTCGCCTCTGGATTTTGCAACAGCGTAGTGTGCATTTAAAGGAGACATCATTAAGTATTATTACTATCTGCAGATACCCTGCTTTGGCTAGAGAGCAGATTTAGCTCCTAAGATTTAGACAATTTTCACCCATGATGACATAGACAAGAAGAGCACCCCGCTTGTATGTTATACGAAAAGTACATGCACAGCAGCATTCATGT
Organism: Aldrovandia affinis; assembly: GCA_029706075.1. Lineage (NCBI taxonomy): Eukaryota > Metazoa > Chordata > Actinopteri > Notacanthiformes > Halosauridae > Aldrovandia > Aldrovandia affinis. Next base: position 4,505,386 of record JAINUG010000006.1, read on the forward strand.
TCTCTGCTGCTTGTCGTTATCTTTGCGATTTCAAAATCAGTCATCTGCCCATGTGCGGGTACTTGTACTCAGTCAGTCAAGCAAATGTCAATGTCAATGTTTCTATCTTGTAAACCTTATCTAGAGAAATAGAGAGTGAGTGAGTGCAGCCATTTCCGCATTCCCCTTGTCTCAAGCTCCCAGAGTGCACTGCAAAGTCATTGCCTGCCCATGTTGTCTATAAGATGAATGAAATGGGAATTGTATTACAATGCCAAATCGGAAGACTGGCGTTGTCAAGCATGACAGAATTTAAAAAAAGGTTTGACTTATAACTTATGAAAACAAGCAAGCAATAATCGTAAGTAAGAACATATGGATTGATCTAAGTGCGGTGAATTTTTCCATTTCGTCTTTATCAGTGTAAGCCCCACATTGCTGGTGTCTGAAGTATCCTCCAGAATTGCATCCATGAGCTCTTGGGGGCAATATGTTTAGCTGTCCGCAAAGTTATACGGCCTGTACAGTCAACATTTTCCCTGAACTTTATCCTGACTCACAATTAAATGCAAGTGTTCGTTTTTGTCTCCACACATACAGGTTTGCATGTGCATAATATTCACTCGCCAAAATGTGTTTGTAATGCCAAAAAACATACGTATGCTTATATTTTTAAGTCAAAGTTGAGGACAAACATTGTTTAAATCAAAGCCTATGTAACACGAAGTCAAATAAATGTATTTGCTAGCTATTCACCCATGGCTAATGTAATCATATGCTGAAAACATTCATGGAGAAGTATAAGTGGTGTAGTGATTGGGCATATTTTTATGGCTTCGTTGCCACTTCCTGGTTGCAAAAGTATCTGTCTAGTCATTGAGGCAGAGCTTGATAGAATTGTCATTTCCATTTGAATGACAGACTGATACACCATATACTATTGCTACATAGGTATAAAACTTATTCTTAAAAGTCAAAGTTATTTGAAGGGGAGGAAAACGCGTTCTTCAGCAAAGTTGGCAGAGCATCCTGCTTTATTTCTACAAAATAATTTAAACCTGCACGCAGAGGTCATTCACTCTACGGTTGAGGTAAGTGCCCCCACTGTCAACGCTCAAAGCTCTCCCTCCTTCCCTGTGGAAATGCTGATAATGGATAGGGTGCTGGTCCTCCAGCTCACACTGGGGTGTACACAGAGTACAAATGGGGGGGCTTACTCACTTGCACTTACTCTCTTCTTCCCCAATTCTCTGCAAGCCAGAGTTGGATACTTTATTACATTTTAGATGTATAAAATTCCATACAAAAACCTCAGTTGCTTATATTATTATGAAGACTGACAGGACATGGCTGAAACATAAGGCATTCTCTAAGCAATAAGTTGCAAACTTTGCAAGAGATGCAATGTTGTTGTGTTTTTTCTCATTATATTATGTACCAACAATTGGCAAAAAGTCACAGGCTTGCTCATGAGGCTTATTACATCCTGAATGCAGGCGTTGAAATTGGTTCCAGTCATTAGCGAATTGTTAGACGAGTCTCGCCGCGCCTGTCCAAAGCCTCAGTGTCTCACCTTGTTTGTGCACGAAGGAAAAAAAGCAGAAACCAATCCAGCAAGGCCACAAGCAAACAAAAAAAAACAAGTATGTCTCTACGCCATAAATATGAATGTTGTTTCTTATTCAGTTCCTTTGTGGAGGCGGTGAGTATTAGCATTTTTCCTGCTGCCAGAGTGTTTTTGGTCAAGGCTATGGTGGGGCAGTCAGTGGAGTGACATTCCAATGCAAAACACTTTGTCTTTGATTATTCTGATTTTAAGCTGGATTTTACATTTTAAGCATTTAGCAGATGCTCTTATCCAGAGCGACTTACAAGATGTGCATTAATACATGGTAGGAACAATCATAGTTTGCACAAGATGTACAATTGCTGATGATTACAGAGATAAATGTTCATGGCTGCATGGTTATAAATGTTCATGGTTATACTCAAATGTGTCATAATCTAGGTGTGTTTATTCATAGTTTTAATTGTGAACTGCACAAGAACATTTTTGTAGGTATATTCTTATGTTCGCATACAGGTACCTGCCAAAATAAAGGAAACAACATAACATAAAGTGTCTTAATAGGACGTTAGGCCACCAGAAGCTGCCAGAACAGCTTCAGTGCGCCTTGGCATACGTTCTACAAGTGTCTGGAACTCTATTGGCGCGATGCACCATTCTTCCATGATAAATTCCATAATTCAGTGTTTTGCTGATGGTGGTGGAAAATGCTGTCAGGTACCATTCCAGAAGTATTCAATTGCGTTGACCTTTTCCATGCATTTTCAATCAGAATTATTTTGATATTTTATTCAGTAATTCGATTTTAGTGGGGAAAATACGTAAGTATGTAGGTAGTAGCCTTGTACATTTGTAGAGTCACACTAATTAAATTGGAAAGACGGGAACACCCTGTTTTCCATTCTGTGTTATTTCCATGTGTGATTTGACGAGGGTACACTTCTTACCTGATTACTAAGACTAATTCTAATTCTTGACTGTTGCAGTTATGTTTTTAGAGCTTTTGATTTGGCATATCTACAAAAATAACTTATTTTTGGCGCATCTTACAATACCTTACAATCACTGTTTTATTTATCTGAAATGTGTGTACTGCATACATACATTTGGGGTAAATACAATACAAAATAAAGGAAACACCAACAAAAAGTGTCTTAATAGGGTGAGCCGCCAGAACAACTTCATGTGCCTTGGCATAGATTTTACACCCCACACCATAACAGCTGCCACTATCCCTCACTTATCTTTGCAAATGTAAGTGTTTCCTTTATTTTGGCAGTTACCTGTACATATTCCCCATTGTAAACATTTTCTGATTCAGTGAAAAGAACAGCTTTTTAAGTAAAGTAAACAAAATGCACTCCTACCATATCAATAGTTAAAGGCTTCAAGTTCATGATGACTTCATATCATGTGCACAATATTTGTTTTCTTCTTCATTTTTATTACTTGGAAAAGCTGACATGGATATGTGGTTTCATAAGTAATACTCAAGCTCTTGAATTATAAAGGAGAAAAGCGCAGTTTTTTTTCCCCAGCCCTTTTTCCCCCTCACTGTCGAGAACCACTGCATGCATTCCCCATGGTGTGGTCTTGGAACTTCTCTCTGTGAGGAGCAGAGTGATCAAGGTTCCTTTTCCTTCTTCGATACATCGCCAGTTCTCTTGTTTAATAAATGAGCATCGCTATTAGCGTTTATTTTATAGCAAAATCAATATCGCGCTGCATTGAAAGCCGTTGGTGGACTAGAAACTAGAAGAAAAGAATCGCTCTCCTCCCATCCTCCACCCACCACAAATGCGTCATCACCATGAGCGGAGCGTGTGACACCATCTGAACTTACCCATAATCCTCCCTGCTGGCCAGCTGGTGACCATTTTCAAGGCTGGAACATTTCTGCATACATTAAAGAGGGAATACCCTGACGGTGGGCCTGGCTGCCCCTCGTGGCGTGAAACGAAACGCGTCACTCAGATTTTTCCTGTACAGGAGGCGGATATCTGCAGATATGTTGACATTGGTGGACATAAATGTACCATTAAAAATAGATTTTAGGGTTCCCATTTAAGAGAAAATGAGACAAGCAATCTGTTGCAATGTCTCTATGCCTTGGCCTTTTTTCTTCATTCAGCACCTCTCCCTGTCATGATTAGATATGACCATGGTGACCAGGGTAGCCCGTGAGAGGTTGCGTGTTTCTTATCACCCCTGAGTCCCATGCAGTGGCTTTGTGAGATCCCTGCTTTGTGATCTGCAGCTGTTCATTTTCTAAGCTGCGCTGGCACTCATCGCCGAGGCCCTCGTTTCACGAGAGCAGGCACAGGAGGCAGCGTGACTATCCTCACCGCTCCGCCGAGATCGGCCCCCTCCGTTGAGATCCGTCATCTGCAAATTTGCGGGGAAATTGCTCTGCCATTTTGTGTTGAGCCGCGCTTTCGGGATGACACCCACGCGACTGTAATGCGTTCACTTCATCGAGACATTATGCCACGCAAGGCGTTTCCACCAGACCACAAGTAATGCGAACGGATGGGGCCTGAAAGCGAGGGTTGCGTCGTGCTCCAGTTCATTTCGCAAACCATTTCACCTCATCGCTCATTATTTCTCACATTTGCTGCGTGCCGTTGCATATGAGAAGCCACCCTCGGATACCGCAGTCCGACATAAACTCAGACGTCGGAAAGACCCGCGACGATGGCACAGCCAAGCTCTCTCTTCCTCTCTTCCCCCTCCCCCCTCTTTCTATTACACAGACATGAGTTAACAGTGGCGGTTTGTAGCGCGATTTCCATAATGACGAACAGGGTTCTGTCAGGTCCCGTGAGTTGGCCCCGTGACACATTTCCATCGTGGAAAATCTTAACTTTCCATTTCGGTAAATGGAAATGAAAGCGACAGCGGGCGCGTTCAGGGGAGGCCCTGTCACCTTTCCCCTGATGGATGATAATGAACATCGCCCCCCGGATGCACGTTCTGATCTCCCTCTAATGCTCCCCTACACGCCGCGCCGCGACGCGGCCCAACAAGGCCGCCCCGCTTTGTCACATCGCTCGCGTTCGTGATCTCGTCTCGTCTGCTAATGATTTAAGAGCTCCCCCCTCCAAATCTGCGCAGTTTATTTCTCCTGTTTACGTCCCCGAGCCAGAGCGCCATGCAAATGCGGGGCGGTTAATAGACTCCAGTTTCGTGCTCGCATAAATGTGTTTCCAGCAGTCTTGTTTTGATTTAGAAAGGGATACATAAATCATAAGCAGAAGTCCCTGCTACATTGGCGATCGTAGCGAGAGCATTGTGAATGGAAACCACGAGCGTTATTTTCACAGGCACAAATTTGTAAAGTGACAGCTTAGTGAGTGTCTGTGGTTGAAATGAACTGCATGGTGACACAGCCACTATATTCTGGATTTCTGTCAATATTCAGCTCTTGATTTGTCTCATCTCTCATTCACTTTCAACACTCGCATTTAATCATGTCATTTGGGTTACGTCTATTGCCACTATGTTGTGTTATGGATAAGCTCCACACTGCTTTGAATGCCATGACTTTCCCATGAAGCAATGCTTTCATTGTTTGATTACGGGTCTGTTGACTTCTTCACATATTTCAGCTTCAGTCGTGCAAAGCCGGAACCTAAATCCCCGAGACAGGCCTGTGCTACAGAAGTATGGAGACCGAAAGCTTGCGTGGCACACCCACCAATTTGTACATGTGGTAGGGTAGTAAAGGTGACACAAAGAAGCCATCAGCTGGGAGTTTGTGTCATTTAAACTCAGGGGTCCCATGGTACCATATTTCTTATTTCACCTTTTACTAATTAGCGCCCTTTGTGGTTTTCATGGTTGATATGGCCCCATCTGAAATGGCTAACCTGGATGGAAAATTGGACTGTAGTGAGTGGTAATCAAAAAAAGGAACTAAGCTATCATTGCTATAATGTCTATGCATATATATATTTTTTTCATATTGTGTTTACATCCCGGTTTAAAAAGTCTGAGCTAAATTCGTTATAAGACGCTGTCCCCTAAACCAAGGTGCACTGGAATGGAAAACAGGAGTGGGCATATTTTTCTGGGGCACAGCTGACTCTCTTTTTTTCACTGCTGTTCATTTTAGGACTTTCTCCTGAGCTAATTCCAATGAACCTGAAACCATGGTGAGCATAAAACATAATGATATGTGTAAAGACCTCATAGAACAACGCTGCTTTGTGCTGGATCAGAGGGGAGAGGCACAAAACGGGCCTGTATTGGAAAGCACATGATTTGGACCAATTATTTATTTTATTTTTTATTGAATCTTTATATTAATCTGGTAGGTCAACTGAGAACTCAGTTCTCTTTTGCAGCGACGACCCGAGCAATCAAAGTGGGTAGGGTTTATGCCAGGGACTGTGTAGCCAATCAGATGTAGGGGGGTGATTAGGTGGCCAGATGTAGAGAGCCAGCTTTTGTGGGAACTTGTCCAGGACACCGGGGTTAACACTCCTACTCTTTCGAAAAGTGTCATGTGATCTTTAATGGCCACAGTGAGTCAGGACCTCGGTTTCACATCTTCACCTGGAACACACGCATCAGCCCAATGAGGAGGCAAGCACTCTAAATCAAGTATAGCTGTAGGAGGGGCATGACGCAAGATCTAGAGTTCAGTTCATAAACATCCTCTAGATTGTGCAATGTGTGCTCACATATACTGTATCATCATACCCAATCATGTTACATATCTCTTTTAATTTATGCGATGCTCTGACACTCCACTTATGCGAGCTCTCCGCACCAATAAAGGGAATGCGTCAGTCTCCCAGAACTGCTTATTGGCATGGCTACTCAAACCTGTTTTATTCTCAGCCTGATTTACATTTTTAATTGAGCTCCTCTTCTGAGTGGTACAGACTCAGAAGAGCATGATGGTTGTTCCCATGGCTACTGTGGGTCGCCCGCCTCAGAATGAAGCCTGAGCTCCTGAAAGGGAGGCAGTGTAGTTTACACTACTACTACTTAGGGAACTGGGCTTGTAACTCAGAGGTTGCTGGTTCGATTCCCAGGTGGGGGCACTGCCGTTGTACCCTTGAGCAAGATGCTATATAAGCTTCGCATAATATTTTAGGCTGTTTGAAAAGTATTTTTACATAGATCTTGAGTGCCTATTGCAATTTGTAACATTACAACAAACAGAATATGTATAACGTCACAAGACGTGGAATTCATATATTTTCACGAGTATTTGAAAACATGGCAAATAAAATATATCTTATGTGTTGGTTGCACTGCGTTTTCACACATGGCATCGCCCCTCCCCGAAACTAGCACCTTGTTACCATGTCAATAGAAGTGGGAGGGCACTTCCAGGTAGACAGAGAGTAAAAGAGAGAGTAAAAGACAGTGTTTACCTTTTGTCTAATTAACCTAATTTTTAAAATCTCATATTATTTGCCAGTGCTCAAATCGGAAAGTCGCGATTCTAAGGTTTCTGTCAATGTTTTTGCCGCGTGTGTATGATAAAATCTCGCGAAGTTAGAAATAGTAATATACTTTTATTGCTGCTCTGATCGGCGGCGATCCAGCCGACCTCAGGGGGTTGAGCAAGGTACCTAACCTGAATTGCTTCAGTAAAAATATCCAGCTGTATAAATGGATTGTATGTAAATACATGTCAATTGTGTAAGTCGCCCTGGATAAGAGCGTCTGCTAAATGCCTAAAATGTAAATGTAAGTGACGGTCCTCCAGCTGTCTGTCCACACCACAACCAAGCTTCAGACAGGGCAGGACAGACGTCCCCAGAGGGGACACCTGATGGAGAACCCTCCGAGTCAGCGACTGCCTCGACAAGACGCTAACTGCGAAAACACATACAGAGAAATCCATGTGAAAATAAAGCGTGTCCCCTTTTCTTGTGAGCGTGGCGGTAGATTTATGGCTTCATTTTCTCTAGCCTTCGGTGGTGGTTCAAACTTTAGAAGATGGCTCTTCAAAGTAAAATAAAACTGCAGGCTGTTTAGAGGAAAAATAACAATCCAAGTAATATGTTTTGGTTTTTTTCCACTTCATATTTCGTCGAAACATCAATACGCACAGGTGATGCAGCTTGGCATGGTGTTCTTGGTGGCGTACATTGATCTGAGTCATGCGTCACCTGTAAAATTGAGCAGAATGAGCACCGTGTTTTGAGAGTGCAGCTTTGCGTATGGTTGCAGGGAGCTGAGTGATTTAGAGTTGGGTGTTTATCAGAAAGTTCTCTTCGCCTCAGGTAGCTGGACCGTCTGTGTGTTGTGTCAGTGCACACCGCGATGATTAATTATAGTGGCAAACAACACGGGCTTCTGAAATGCACGTTTATGAGGAAAACAGAGAGCCCCCAGCTAAAGCACATGTAGCAGATAGAGAGCTGTGACACTGCTTCATTTTGTGGAATCATCCCTTTTCATTTGCACATTATCGTATAATAATATCGCTAGCGTGTCTCGGGCCATTACTGAATCGGACCACATTCGTTTTACTTTATTTTTTGTGTTTTCCAATTAAAACCTGGGATTCTAGAAAGGAGGTGATGTTTCCCAGTCCCCCATTTTCCCAATCCCCCAAGTACAGCAACGCAAAGCGAGGAAACGATAAACAACCGTTGCTCTTTAGTAATGCATTTGTGATGTCAGCAGTTTGTTTTGATCAGCGAGCGATTGTCTTTTCCGCATGAAAGATTTGAGTACAGAACGTGCATTTCTGCACCTCTCTCTGGAGTGTCTTTAGGTGGAGCAAAACCAGGCCCCAAATGTCAGTCAATAAAAGTGCACAAAGTCAATTAGGCAGCGCTGATGTGGTACTTAAATAAGGACCTTCAAGCACTCAGGGAGACCTTGTGTTCCTGTTGACTGAAGCTATGTGGCGTATCGACATTGGGGTAGGAAGAGGTACCAGGCCTGCCCAAGACAATCCAACTCGCATGTATATTTCTTCAGTGTTTCTGACAAATCAGTTTTGAATACATGAATCTCCCCCCCCCCCAATAAGACCAGCTTTCCGACTCATGGGAGCTGTAAGATTCAGTACCTTTTTTTTAAAGAACACAATTTAGTTCCTCGTTCTGCCTGTTCATTCCAGATATCGCACAGGAGGATTGTGGCATTAGAATGCAAGGAGTCGGGCAACTGAGAGCAGTTGCCTCTCTGCACTGAATGACTGAACGATTAGTGTCGTCTCTCTGAACGCAACGTCACAACCGTGCTGTATTTTTAGAAATGTGTATGATTCATAATGGCAATAGAGTGACAGAGGTGGTCACAAAAAAGTGCTTCTCGTCACCGTGCTGCCGTTCAGAGGTCCTGTCATTGGTGGCCCATCAAGGCAGTGTCACGGCTGCTACTCTGCATTCTAATTGGCTATTATCCAATAAATAGCAACTGCCAAATGACCGCTGCAGACATTGATTCATGTCTGTAAAACAACCTCCAAATTTGACACTGATGGAAGAATTTTGGTATAAAAGGGTTAGAAATTGTTTGGATCAGCGCATTTGTGAAAACAACAAAATTAGCATTTAAATAACAGGTAAATGATGCTAGCAGACGTGCTAGGAATTTGGTTTGGTTACTGTTTCTCTCCTTTCATTACTAGCATCTTACTGCTATCCTGTACAATGATATTTTTGTCACACATATCTCTTTTTGTATAAAGTCTTATATTCACTGCTAACAAAAGGAAATAACATAGTTCAATAACTGAGTTACTCTGCAGGGAATAACAGATGACTACATAACAGAATAAAATGGATGTATGAAACTTTTTGTGTGTTTATTGTCATATTTTAGTTATTGAGTTGTCTGTCTCACTGCAAAGCGTTGTCTGTTTGAACCCCCCCCCCTATGTTTTAAGGCCCCCCTCATCCTTCACCATAGGTATAGATTTACTTACATTTTTTTGACCTGCATTCGTAATAGTAGGAAAATGAAATGACTGTGATTAAATGATGCCATGGAACTGTGGTAATGTAAGTCATAGCTACTGCTGCCTTTATGATGTAACCTGGAACTGGTAGCAGATGGAAAATGTGATGAAAATAGTTTGGCCACTGTTGGCTGTAGTATTAACGTATTGAGTGAAAAAATGTTCTGTCATTGTATAGTCAGTACTGCATGATAAAATATATAGTGACAGTTAAAGTGGTTTATATTTATGACCATCTTATGGGTCATACGAATCAGTTGAAAAGAATGGGCAATGTGATATATTTTGCTGTTCTAGGTGGTCATGTGTTATTATAAAGTTATCACTATTAAAATAAAGATATTATTATTCAGTATTAGCCCAATGAAGACCTGCGCTAAAGTTGAGACTTTGCTGCCCTAACCTTAGTAGTATGGTCCATTATATATATATTTTCCACTAATTTGGAATATTGTATTTCTGTTTTCTTGCAATAACAATATGGCGTAACCTTCCAAGGTCCTTAGAAACAGGATACACCTTTTTTTTTTTTTTTGCAAAAGAAAAATAAGTATTTGCCTCTTGATGAAACTGTAGTGTGCTTTGCCCCTGAAGCACTGATGTCGGACAGGCACTTTTGATCAACCCATGTGACTTCAGTGTGATTGTCCACCGCCTAGTGTTCTCAGTGTAAAATGGGAACCGCTTGAGATGATATCAGGGTCTGTGGCCGTGCTATTAAGTGGAGTGCCACTCTGGAAAGAGCCTAAGATTAGTTTCACTCTTCCATATAATGGGGTCTGATACAAGTCTGTTATGTGGCCTCCCTCAGCTAAATATCCCCCAAGTGAAACCATTTTAGCCACTAGCCACAAGTTACATTAAATGTATGAATTCCTTCTTTCCAATCAAGTCTATTATATGCTACCGTTAGTGTATAACTGCAGTGAGCTCTGAGTGGCACAGCACCTGTGTAAAGAGAGATCTGAACTTTGCCAGTCCAACATGGTAAATGTGATTCAGGCTTCTCATCTCCCTGTATTTTCTAGCTGTGTTCTGTATCACCTAAGGAGGTGTATGCACACCTTGATCGACAGGTTAAACTGAAGGCAGTAGGGCCTCCTTCCTTCCAGTAAATTTCCAGTAAATGACAGGGTTTCAATCATTTCGTATGGAAGACATTTTGGTAATCCCTTACTTTATTATTACTTACAGTATTTATTGTTTTCCCAAGAAACATTTTCAACCAGTTATAAGTGAAGGTGCATTTACTACTGTAGGTAGTAAATACAACAGCGCAGGCTGTGCCAGAAAACACAGCCAGCTAAGATCTGTGAGCAATTGCGCTAAATTAGTGACAGACAACGCAAGTGAAACACGCTAAAACTACTCACATAGCAGTCCGCTTCACAAGATTTATTCAACTAACTCGCTGGGAAATGACCTGTGTGTCTTTAGAGAATATCTTGAGAAATGAATGTAATGTAAGGAAGAGGAGAATCATTTGTATTAATGCTAAAGTTCCAATGATGTAAATACTTTGGTTCCCCAGAGGAGAAATTTCAGACAGCAGCACTTTGAAACTTGCCAGCATTGATTAGTCATAATCAGCTGTTTCCACACAAAGGATAATGAACGCCAAAATCTCCTTATGTTATTTCTTCTTTCTGCCTATTTTCCCCCCTGCAACTAGTAATCTAATCCAATTAGCTAGAAATTGAATAACGTTCCTAATTGAGCTAGGATTTGATTTGGATGGGGTTTTTTTCTCCCTCTCTACAGAAATGTGTCTACTGTCGCAAGAGAATCAAGAAGGTATCTGGGGCGTGCATCCAGTGCTCTTGTGGTCGTTGCCCAACGTCATTCCACGTGACGTGTGCCCACGCCGCGGGGGTTGCCATGGAGCCAGACGATTGGCCATATGTGGTGTTCATAACCTGTCACAGACACCAATTGCGGAGCTCAAGTGCTGTAAGTCAACGCTCACAAAACCTGCAGCGCCTACACATGTCAACTTTGATACAAACTGCCTTTGACTCTTAAAAGAACATCTAAAAATACAACCACTTTATTTCCCTGTGTTGTATTAAGAAAAGTATCCATCTTGGCAAAAAATCCATCTTGCTGAGGCCTAGGTGGGAACACATTTGTTAACAATGGCCCTTAACGGCAAGCCAAATTAAGCTTATTTAGTACGCATTAGATTTGGGGTCAATTCAGGAAATTAATTGAAATTAAATGTATTATTATTATTATTATTATTATGGACATTTTTTAAATAATAAATTGAATTAGTATTGATTTCCTAAATTGCCTAGGAATTGACCAAATCCTTGGTCCGCACCGTATTTACAATGGACATTAGGGCTGTGCTGGTATTGAGTAATACCAGGCGGTGGTTGCGGTCCAGAAATGAGATGAAAAGAAACACCTGTGCACAGTACGAGCATCTTCTCAAGAGACAAGCGTATTTGCACTACCCGCTCCAGCGCGAGTCTTTCACACAGTGGGGAATATCTTATCACTGCAGCCCAGAAACCGGCCAGTGGACATGTTGGCGATTCTCGCCAGAGAAACTGAGTATCCCAAGCAAAGCATAAGCTCAGTTGTTTTTCCATATACTTTTCTATGCACTGCAGGTTAAGCTTCCTGTTAAGTGCACTTTTATGGTAAATTAATTTTCTACAGTAAACAGCAGTAGTTAGTCTAATGACTAATCTTAACGTTTCCATGAAGGCTACATTTTGAACTGTCAATAAAAATAATTATTTGAAACTCTTAATTGTGTCAAAAATAAGAGTAGGATAATGATGATTTGTATCCAGCCAGCTGACACAAACCTAAGGAATGTTGCGTTCTCTGGGTCACTACTTGGTTTCACTAGAAATGAATTCACAGTTAACAAGGATATGCATTAATTACATTTACATTACATTTACATTTTAAGCATTTAGCAGATGCTCTTATCCGACTTACAAGATGTGCATAAATACATGGTAGGAACAATCATAGGTAGTGCAAGAGATCAGTGCAGTAATACAGCAATAGACATCATTGCAGGCAGCTGAGTACCATACCTGTAACACTGGGAAGGAAAAGGTTAGTAATTTTTTTAAATGTATTTTTTATTATTAAATGGAGTAAGCAGGGGTATACAGTGTTGAACAAGTAGGCAGTGGTGATGACAATTAGCTAGATTGGTAGTGGTAGTGGAGTCTGAAAAGGTGGGTTTTGAGTCTCTTGCGGAAGATCGTAAGTGATTCCGCGGTCCTGACCGATTGCGGAAGGTCATTCCACCAGCAAGGGGTCAGGACAGAGAAGAGACGAGACCGTGAGGAGCGGCTGCCAGGCGCCCGGAGGGATGGGGCAGTCAGTTTGCCAGAGGAGGCGGAGCGGAGGGGTCTGGCTAGGGTGTAGGGAGTGATGAGTGACTGGAGGTATGGGGGAGCAGTACCTCTAGCCACTTGAAAAGCAAGCACCAGTGATTTGAATCTGATGCGTGCTGCAATGGGGAGCCAGTGCAGAGAGGAGAGTAGAGGGGTGACATGGGTGAACACCAGACGAGCGGCAGCATTCTGGACTAGTTGCAGTGGCTTGATGGCACAGGCCGGTAGGCCTGCCAGCAAGGAATTGCAGTAGTCCAGACGTGAGATCACCAGGGCCTGGACCATGTGTTATGTGTTAACTAGCTAGACCTTCTTGTAAATATATCTAGATGCATCTTCAAAAAGTTTTTCTTTTAAAACTCTAGTCTACCGGGACCTTGTGTTACCTCTTAACTTGATGGGTACATTCAAAAGCCCCTTAATAGTATGTACCCAGGCTCCTCTTTGAATATCCTACTTTTAGAAAAAAGGTGGTCAAATGAAAAGGGCTATATAAAGGAAATGTATAATTATCATTATTATGTTTGAAAACCGTGTACAGTACGTTGCATGATTTAGCCAAATGAGCAAGACTTTGCTAATATTTCCAAGAGGAAAGCATGTACCAGCAATGTTCCAGAAGTATCTGGGGGGGGGTTCCCAAAAATTCATACCAGTCGGTATCATGACACGTTTTACTGGAGGCGAGGTTGCGAATATTGATAATGTGTCTTTGTTCAAGGGCATGGACTCTTGAGAGTGTGCACAGTGAGAATCGCATTATGTCATACGATATCTGTTTCTCCCTCTACAGAAGAGCATTGCTTGCAAGAAGGACATTGTGGTGGGGCAGACTGTCATCACTAAGCACAAAAACCTAAGGTACTACAACTCCCGGGTCACCGAGGTCACTGCCCACACCTTCTACGAGGTCATGTTCAACGACGGCTCCTTCAGCAATGACACATTCCCAGAGGACATAGTGGTAGGTGGAACTCAGTCTGGAAGCGTAACACTTTTATCTTGTTGCTGTTTGTTTTAAATGCCCTTTGTTGATGTCTTTTTTCCCCTCCATGGCTTATTTCTTGTAGCCACTTCATGTAAGGGCTGGGGAAGTGTTCCTGTACGACCACTGACTCACAAATGCATTCTGGTTCTGTGTGGCTCAGTAGGTAGAGAATGGCACCGACAGCGCTTAGGTTGTGGGTTCGGCCACAGATAATGAAAAATTTATGCATTCACTACTGTAAGTCGCTTTGGATAAAAGCGTCTGCTAAATGGCATGTATATAAATCTGTCCGAATGAAAATAATTTTAAAAAGCTCTATATAGGTCAGCATTGTTATGTACTAAAAAAACATCCTTAGATGGTGGCGATTTTGTGAACAAATTCAGAAGGATACAACACATGAAAGTGAGGACAACGTCTCAGGTGCTATCACTTCAACCACCTCCTTAGAAAAACTGTCAGAGGAAGACAAAGCCCCATTCTCCTCACTGATCATTCAGATTTATTTTAGACACAGTGCTTACTCCTTATTTATTTTATCTTATTTTAATTGTAGTTTTGTGTTTTATTTGGGTTGGGTTTTTTTTTTTTAAACAGGGCTTTAGAGTCTAGGTGTGCTGCGGTGGGGTTTTGCACACTTTAGGGGGAACTTCATTTCACATGTGTTTGTAATTGAGATTGATCTTATTGAAGTAGTCCCCCATTGTGGGGGATGGTTGCCCATATAAAATGTATATCCATTTTTGTATGGGACAGTATGTCATCCCACTGAGTCCCTTCTTATTCTACAGTGTATTCTCCAGGATCAGAAGAACTTGAGCTGTATGGAAATTCTAACCATCGTGGCAGGTTACGTTGGAATTCGTAACTGTAAGAGAGTTCTAAGACTGTTCATTTGAAATGCACCTTTTGGCAGGCCGAGGGCTTTTCGGAAATGTGGGTTTGTGTGAGAAATACCATCCTTTACAGTAAAATGTTTGTCCGGGGGGGCAGGTGTTACTCAGAATCCAACCGCTGTGTACGTATTTCTCTTGAAGAATTTCGGAAAGTTAAAGGACAGAACCCTGAATGTTCTGGACTGCAAATAGCCAGGACCGAACTTAAAGGGACTTAAGCCCTCATGCGTGTTAATTAAGAATTAAAATAAAATAAAAATATACAGAGAAAGGAGAGGGGGGAAAAAAATGCAGAAACCTTTTCACGCCAGTAGGAATCGTTCGCTATCGATAGTTCATCCTGAGTTGAAAAGCCTATCGCTCAGTCTGGCACAACGGTCAGGAGCACTGCTTGGCTTCTGTGGTCACCGATCACGTCTGACCCCTCCCTGCTGGACTACCTCGCATTGCAGCACGGTTATCGCCACACCAGATCCAGTATAGGATAAGCTAAGTTATGCGATTCAATTCCAGCACTGGCTCTGGCTCTGGCTCCGACTCTGCCAGCGCAGGCAGGTGGATCACACTGTTTTCTTGGCCCTGTGGTAAAAAGTTCCTCTGAAACTTTCCCGTTTGACAAAGGCTGCCTTTAAATTGCTCAGAAAGTACTGCAACTCTTTTATTGACCCCACTGATTTTTGTCAGCTCTCTTCCATCAAAGGGGATAGGACGCAGGAAATATCCTAAGTGACAGACCTGTGATTGGTGTTATGGGAAATGGTGGGTGTGGGGGTGGGTGGCCCCTGTCTTCCATAAATATATTCTTGCATACGGAGTTCTGAGTTAAATCCAGTGTCATATAGTCATTTACAGAGACCCATTGTTGGATTTCTACAGTGCCTTGCAAAAGTACTCAGACCCTTGGAAAGTTTTCAAATTATATATGGTTAAAAACTCATACTCAAACTGAATTTTTATGAAGAAGAAATTAGTTATGTCAGCAAATATTAAAATATCATTTAATTTTTAACTTGCTTAAGTTGACCCCTCACATTGATATTTGGTGGAAGAACCTTTCGCATGCAATGACAGCATTATGTCTTTTTAAGTTTCTACCAACTTTGCACACTGGTTGGAGGTGAATTGCTCCAGGATCTTGATTGATCTCATATGGACAGCAATTTTCATGTTGTGCCACAGATTCTTGACGGGGCTCAGGTCAGGACTTGGCCACTGAAGGACATTCACCTTTTAGATCTTGAGCCACTCCAATGTAGCTTTGGCCCTGTGCTTTGGATCGTTGTCCTGCTGAAAGGTGAATTTTTGCCCCAACAGTTTTTTGGAGACTGAAATAGGTTTTCTTGCAGTATCTGCCTGTACGTTGCTCCATCCATTATTCCTTCTATTCTGGCAAGTTTCCCAGTCCCTACTAAAGAAAAGCATCCCCATAGCATGATACTGGCACCACCATGCTTCACTGTAGGGATGTTGTTACGTGGGGCATAGGCAGTGTTAGGTTTGCACTTTAGGGCCTGATCTGGGCCTTTAGCTGGATCTCTCACGCACAGAGAGTAATGGCTTTTTTCTTGCCGCCCTGCCAGTATTAGTGCTTTTGATATTGTTGACTGATGCACTATTACTCCATTCTCAGCCACTGAACTCTGTAGCTCTTTTAGAGTCATTGTTGTCCTCACAGTGGCTTCCATCACAAGTCTCCTTGTTTGAAACCGTGTTTGAATCAACATTTTTCCATTTTTATTTCACTTTAAGTATCTATACTTTTTTTTTTCTCCACATTTTGTTTATATACTGTATATATTTTTTTTTAACAACGGTGTGGAGTAGGTTGTATTTATAACATGGGGTATAAAAAAATGGAAAGTGACAAACTGGTTTTTGGGTGAAGCTCTTTTATTCCACCTCTGTTTATCTCAGCAGTCATACAATTATTCTTTCTTTCTTTCTTTGACTGTGCACCCACAGCAGAAAAAACTGTGACATTTCCTCTGCTGGGAAACCAGGGGAAATGAAGTTAAACCTCAGACAGCCGTTTCAGACATCACATGCATTTGGATGAGAACGCTCCATAAAAAACTGTAGAATTCTCTGCGACTTGCCATCTGATCACTTTGTTTGTTTGAGATGTGAAATCTGCTGCCTGTTTTTGTTGTTGTTGTTGTTGTGATTGCAATCCTGTTAAGCAGCCCCCAGGTATCAGAGGACAAACTACCTCGTATGTGCACCTGTTACATTCCTCGTCAAAGTGGAAAAACACCCTGTTACAGCGGGATGGGGTACTTTATTACTGCATGTTTACACAGATAACTTCCAAAATAATGGAACAACTTGAGTAAATGAGGGATACTGTTTCTCTGTTATGGTGTGGGGTGCATTTTCCTGGCATGGTTTAAGTCCAGGTGTAAACCGTATGCCACAGTCATCTCAGTCACCAACCCAGTTGAACACTTATGGGAGTTTCTGGAGCGACACCTGAGATAGCGTTTTCCGCCACCATCAACAAAACACCAAATGATGGTATTTCTTGTGGAAGAATGGTGTTGCATCCCTCCCGCCGAGGTGCATAGAGGCTGTTCTGCGAGCTTTGTGATGGCCCACACCCTATTAAGACAGTTAATGCAGATTTTTCCTTAATTTTGGCAGTTAACTGTACACATCAAGCGGTTCAGATTAGAATTCATTCTTTGTGGGGTTTTTTGAGGTTTTATTTTTACAGCCGTTTGCTTGCTTGCTTGCTTGCTTGCTTGCTGATAGTGAGAAAAAAACACAAACTTTCTCTGTGAAAGTTTCTCACTGGCTTAATGCTTCATGAAGCCACACGCCTTTGACGGCATATGATATCAATATGTCATTAATCTGTTTGATCAATATGCAGTTATGCGACCTCATAATCATAATGGCTTTGAAGTGTTTGTATAGAAACTCATTTTCTAAATTGTCTAGCAAAATACATTTTTAAAAATTTGAAGAGAGTGCATTTCTGCACAGATGTATACCACATTGCTTTTTAATGTAGTAAACTGTCTTTTTTTACATTTTATATACGTGATCTTAATATTTCACGTCAAATTGAGATGTTGTGAGGTTGATATACTTTTCTCAGTGTCATGATCTGTTAAAGCACTAGATCTCAGGAACAGAACTGTGGAGAGAACGTCAAGTAAGATATTCAGGTGTTAATCCTGTGCTATATCTCTGCAAGGATCGGTGTAGGATGTGCAGGCTTTATCTCGCAGTGTTGCTACAGTTATCCCGTGTCCTGACTGGAACTTTAGCACCCCGTGGACCTCCCTTCAGAAAAGACTGCTCCTCACACAAGCCATTAAAGGGCCATCCAGACAGAAATTTTAATTCAATCTGGCACTCTGATCACAATAAATTGGGACTGTAAATTGGCCTGTCATTAAATAAAGGATGGCTTCTGAGTGGTGTGAAGTATCTTGGAGTACAGTTCATCCGTGCGGTGTGGCCACAATTTTGTGTAGGCATGCATGATTTTGGGTAAGTGTACATAATTTTATGTAGGCGTGCATGATTTTGGGTAGGTATACATGATTTTGGGTAGGTGTATATTAATTTATCTAGGCACGCATGATTTTGTCTAGGCACCCATGATTTTGGGTAGGCGTACATGTTTTTATCTATGCGTGCATGATTTTGTCTCGGCATTCATGATTTTGTGTACATGATTTATTCTAGGCACGGATGTTTTAGGAAGGCACTCATGATTTTGTCGAGGTGCTCGTGTCCTTCACTCGGTATCATGGCGGGCTTGACGAGGCCTCCCGCTCCAACCCTTTTTATGCGTATGATCGGACAAAACATTTTTTATGAATATTTATCCCAGCTCGAAAATTGCAGCGTTGGCAGAAGGCAGGGATCTGCATTAACTTTACTTTAACTCCCCTGCTCTCTCCCCCGGTTCTTATCGCCCTTCAACCTTGGTCAGCCAAAAACTCCATCGCTCGCCACCGCAGATGCCTTGTCAATTTATAACCCCCTCAATGATATGAAAGACAGCACCTCTCCTTATAGCTTAATTACTTTCATCTCTCTGGGACACCTCGATTCACCCTGTGCTGCAATTCGAGCAAATAACTCCCCCTGGCACCTGTCCTGTCTGACGTCACTCAGGATTTATCCCAGCCTCATGCGGTCATCCTGTTTTAAGGCCTCCCCGTTGGCCAGAAACCAGGAGTTTTCTTCGAGAGATCCGGTTGCTAGAATTGACATTGGAAGTGACATTTCAAAATGGAGGGCTCAGGACACGTGTCTTTGGAAGACTTTTGCACCGTTGCTACTCTTTGTAGTCTTAAGTTCCCTGTAATAATATTTTGTTTGGGGCAAACAATATTACTGCTGTTTTCAAACAGAAATATAATGCTTATGAATAATCTCATTATCTTGTTTTTCCTTACTTTTGAGTTTCTTATTCTTGATACAGCATTTTATGCGTATGAAAAGTACATAATACAGGTAACTGGCTAAATAAAGGGAATACTTGAGTAAATGAAGGGTTCTGGTGGCTCGGTTACCGTGTGGGGTGCATTTTCCTGGCATGGTTTAGGTCCACTCAACCCATTAGAGGGCAAATTAAACTCCCATAAATACAAAGACACAAAGTGATCACCTTCATCCCATGGTGAAGCATTTCTTCCAGGATTACAATGTCCCCATCCACAGGGCACGCGTGGTCAGTGAATGGTTTGATGAGCATGAAAACGACGTGAACTATATACCATGGCCATCTCAGTCACCAGATCTCAACCCAATTGAAAAGTTGTGAGAGATTATGGACAGTATATTCTGGACAGAGACAGCATCTTCCACCACCATTAACAAAACACCAAATGATGGAATTTCTCATGGTAGAATGGTGTTGCATCCCTCCAATAGTTCCAGACACTTGTAAGATATTCCAGTGTCCTATTAAGGCACTTTATGTTGGCGTTTCCTTTATTTTGACGGTTACCTGTATATCTTGACTAACCACAATCTCAAGTTCCAGAAAATTAATTCTCCCAAATGCCAAACGCTTCTGAATTTCTATTTTACTGTTACTGTTGTTTTGTTTTCTTTCCGCAACAGATGGTTGTTTGTTTTACGTAAAATACTCACACTTGCTGCAGCCTTACAGAGCAGTAAACATGAACCTAAAACATGAAAGAAAATAAAGGTGCATGTGATTTTGTAGACTATAAGGGAAAATAAGGGAAATGTGAATAATAAAAAAATTTAAAAAAGATTGCGTATTCAGTGGAGACTTTGAAGGGTTAACAGCTGTTAAGATCTGACATGATCATTCCGCTTTGGATCAGAAAGTGCTATCTCTCACCGTGTTCCCTGCCTCATGTGGGGGTACAGGGAGTAAGTCCAGGATCCAGGGAACACTGACAACAGGAAGGTGCATATGGAGATAAGAACTCAGTGATTTAGTTTGGAGGTAATCCATTCTGGGTCTTTAAAGTAAGCAACCGAATTTAGAATTTTTCCCAGGCAACACTCCACAGGGGGCCAGTGACGGATGCTAAAAGAGGAGTAATATGCTCAGACAATCCAGCTTTAGCCGACAGCTAGCAGGAGGAATTTAGAGCACGCTGCAAGACCAAGTTTAAATCCACCAGCAAAATACAAATTACAATGACAAAATACTAATTCATGACCTCTGATGGCTTTTACCGTGTCTGTGTGACACATAATAATAAAAACATAGCATTTACCTGACCATCGACAGAAGAGGAGGGGGGGGATATCACTTTCAGTGATGTAAACCTTGAAACTTAACAAGTGGTCCAGATTACACACATTCTTAATTCACACTGCATCAAATAAAGGAGTATTTTCAGTGATGTTTTCAGGAAAAAATAAAAATAAATTAAGACTAAAACCGACTTTTCCCTCTGCACTAGCAGTAGTTAAACTGGCAGTGTGTTATAATACACCATTGTGGCAATGGAATGCAAATCCAATTGCAGTCCAGTTGAAACCAAACAACTGCTGTTGTGTTGGAAAATCCATCGGTAACATCCATAGAATTTGATAATGCCCCATGCTGTTGAATACTGACATTCTAAGATGTAGATGAACAAAATAATTCAGTTGAGGGAACGAAATAGTACACCAAGGGTACTAATTATTAATTAACTATTGTGTGTAAAATAATCCATAATCCACTAACTGTTGCATAAGGCAGCTCAGTATTTAACAAATGTTTGTAACTTATATCTGTTTTATTTCTTTGAATAACAGTTTTGCATGATGATACAGTGCTTGATATCACATCCTTCAGTATTGTATTATTTTGCTTTGGTTGATGTACTGTGGGCTCCCATGTTGTCATTCCAGGCTCTTGTGACACCTGTGGGCCTGTTTTGACAGTCAGGCAATACTACTCCTTCTTATTTTATTTATTTTTTAATTTTCCTCCAAACCTACTTTATGACATGGCTGTACGAGTTGAAACTTAAAGAAAAACCCAGCAAAGTCAATGACAGCGGATCATCATCAAACAGATTCTGCATCAAGGTTCCGGGTGAGGATTTCAGCTCTCATCTCTGCAGTGGCTTGACAGAGCCCTGCCACACCAACTGATTGCGTGCCTTTCCCTGAAGGTCTATGGCAGCGTCCGCTTTGTATGGTAGATGCCAGTGTTAACACTGAACAGTGATTTACTCTGTTTGGAAACTCATTCTGCTTCCTGATGAGGTCTGAAATCTTGCACAGCGACTTCCTTGCACTCCTCCTTATGTTTGCCCTCCACATTCACTGTGTTAATGCACAGTGAATGTGGGAAAATTACATAAACATCCAAAGAAAAAATATAAATCACTAATCTAAACTTGGAACTACGTAAACCAATATTTTGCCATTCATGCCCGCATCCTGTTCCTAGAAGATTTACTTTGAAGTAGCAAGGTGCAAGTAGGGATTGCTTTATGTACTTATCTGACAGCGAAGGTCTGCACGCGTGTAGAGAAAATGTATTTCCAGACGGACACATACATGTATTTGAATACATTTGATAGGTTTTTTTATTTTTATTTTTTTTAACCAGCACTGAGAGCCTATCTTTCTTCTTTTTAAAAATAAAATTTCATCTGCTCAAAGCTGAATGTTAACTAATTATTTTTTGTTATCTTTTGCCATGGCTTGGAGCCCTATCAGCCTAACACACACACACAAAACAGATAAGGGCTTATGCAGAAAAGCGGGTGATTTTTAATCATAAATATGAGCAGCACTGCTCATCAAAGTACCACTGAAGATGGTTTGTTTAATCTACTCTCTTTCCCCTCAATCGCTCACAATATATTTGAAACAAGGATTTCTTTTTCTTTTTCATTTTTTCATTATTTTCATTTTTTGTTTTGATATTACAAATGCTAAACTTGAGATGGCCGTTTATTTAAAAAATAAATCAAATAAAAAAACACTATGTATAGAGTTTTATATTCTGTTGCTGGAAACGAAATGATTTGTTATCTGGGGCTTGTCTCACGAAGGAAGTTAAACATAGTCAGGGTATCTTTGCGTTAGCTAGCTACACAAAACCTAACAAGGGCAATTACAGCTAACCTGTCTTACCACGGTGGTTATCAACTCGCTCTGTCAACCCTGGTTTTTCCTATCGAGCTATGAGCGCATGCACACAAAAGATGCAGCATTTGTAACACAGCCAATTGCATGCAACATCGGAGATGTAGAGCACTGTTTCACAAAGCAGGATTGGTGGGTTAGCAAGCTCATTTTGGGCTTTAACTCTGGGTTTTTGGTCTCACGACTGTGGCTCACCCAGGGCTGCAGTGATGGGAATGTGTGTGCGATCTATTGCACCAATCACTCGGGAATCATGTGAGAAAATGACACCACTCTTAATATGCAACAGTACATTTGATTAATTATTGATAGCTATATATATATATAACTATATAAACTGCATGTTTGCTCAGGTTCTCCACATCACCAATGGAATACGTATATGTACCAGTGGCTAGAAAACATAGGGAAATACATACAGTTTGCTGCACAGTGATCGCATGGCTTCGACAAGTGTCATTTGTGACATGCGTCTCTAGAAGCCTGCAAAAATACAATATTCCCTCCACAGAGAATCTGTATCTCTGATATAAAAAAAATCAGATCACGCAATTCTCCAGGATTGGTGAGGCCATTTTCCAGAGAGCTGATTGGTGAGGGGGCAGGCATTTTATAGGATTTGATCCGTTAGCCTGAACTTAACCTGCCATGGGGAAGCAACCCGGTTAAAAGTAAGCCACGGACGTGAGACCGAAAACCCAGGGTTAAGCCCAAACTTAGCTTGCTAACTCACTAATCCTGCTTTGTGAGACAGGCCCCTGTTGTATTAGAATGAAAATAAACAAAATAATATGTTACATAGAAGTGTTGGTTGATATCCATCTTATTTATAGATTGAGTCCAGTTGATCATTGTGGATTTTGTGTCACCTCAATATTTCACTTAAATTGCAGTTATTGATGCAAATGATTAAAGTATAGCTGGGGGCATACATGGACCGAATGACTGGAAGATTGATACAGTGCATGTGTTCGTCCGTCCGTGCGTGTGTGTGTGTGTGTGTGCGCGTGTGTTTTAATTTAGGGGGGTCATGAATCATACCTTTTCAGTTGACTATTGTAGCATAGTGTAGCCCTTGGCCTTTATTTGATTGTATAAATGTCTTTACTGGTTGTATTGTATGTTAGTCTTTCCCCTTTGTACTGTGCTGCCTGTCCAGTTGAATTTTCAGATGTTCAAATGAATTATTAATTAGGGTTGATGTTGAGGGAGCACAGTCAAACATTGTTCTTCTTTACATAAATCATGACCCTTACAACAACTCTGTTACAATCATTTATATTGGAAACAGTGTTTAATTTGTAATGATCCTGACATTTAAGCCTGTGTGAATAATTTTGAAGTCTCAATTGTAGACTATTCATCATGCACCTTTTTTTCCATGTGTTGAGCAAAACATGAACACACACACCCACCCACCTACCTGTGTGCACATTGACAGAGCGAGGTGCTAGGTGATTGACAGCTGAGACAGAACTATGGCGAAACACTTTGATTGATCAATATTTCTCTTTAGAAAACGTATTACCATCATCACCCCCTTGCACTTAAACACACTATGAATGTGTCGATTAAGACACAAAGCTTCTTGGCTGCCACAATTTGTACTCCGCTAAACCTAGAATCACGGTCTTCTTGGGCCGAGCACTGCTGTTTTTCCATCCCTTCCTTTACCTGGGAGTCAGGTGTGAAGACATTCTGGCTAAGTTCAATTAACTACCTGAGAGAAAGGAAGACCAGAACCGAATTTGGAATTGTGTGCCAGATTTGAGGAACGCTGGTGTACATTATGCCTTGTTAACAAAGGGCCACATCTTCCTGCCACAAAATGGTGCATAATTGCCAAGAGTCAGTGTTGTTTAATGGCGACCAAATCATCTTAATTGTGAACACTGAGCCAACAAAAACATTGACACAATTAAGCTGCAGTTACAATCATTGGATTCACACAGAAATGTTAAAAGGTGTCAAAATTGTACTCTAGATGTAAAACGTAATCTCTTGTTTTAAACTAAATGTCAATCAAAATCTTGCTTGCCTCAATACAAAGGTAAATGAAAGGAGAATGGAACGTGAACACTTTTCTCGTTTTGTGTTTTTCCTTTCATAGCTCCTCAAGTGTGATCGTATTTTATTTTATTTTAATGTCACTATTCAAGGTATTATTGAGCACAACGTAGGAAGAGCATTACGCATTACGTGCATGTTTGTGTTTTGTGATTGCGTTTTGAAGCAAACAAAATGAAAGCCAAATCAAATTCTAGGTCAGGCTGTTCTTTTCCCTGCGGAGTGTGTTACGATGCTCACTTATTTGAAAGCCAGTCTAGCTTATTTTTACGGTTCAGATGGAGGTGCCCAATTTGAGGAAATGTACTGTACGGTGAAACAGGCATGTGGGTGGATGGTGAGACTGTCATGTGTACTGTAAAGAGCACAGTGAGTCATGGCCGCCTCTGCGCCGTTGTAGCCAGTGAAAAGTTTGGCTGTTTACCCTCTGCCTGGCTGCCTGGCCAATACGGCAACTTGCCACTCTGTGGGGAAACCATTTCCGAAATACCACAGAAGGGCACGTGCGGACAGAAGTCACTGACGACCACTCTGGGGTATTGATGAAATTGCGATGGGGAGGGGTGGGGGGGGTTGCACTTCAGTGGCTCCTGGGCCCCTTCTGCTTCATTATCGCCACAAATCAGTGCGCGACAGGACGAGCCAGCAGGCAGTGGAGTCTCATGGTGCCAGGTTTGTGCTGCAGGCTTGGGGGGGTTAGCCGTTTCAGCAGACCAATTCACTGCCTCTCGCTCTTTCTGTTTTCCAGAGCAGAGACTGCGTCCATCTGGGGCCTCCGGAGGTTGGGGAGGTAGTGCAGGTCAAGTGGCCCGATGGCCTCTTTTACGAAGCCAAGTACCTGGGATCCAACACCTCTTACATGTATCAGGTGAGTCCATCTGCAGAGCATGTACTCCGGGCTGTGGGAGCTGCGTACACACTGTGTAAACCCGCCTGCAGCGTGTGTACACAGGGCTGTGGAAACTGTGTACTCGCTGTGTAAACCCAACTGCAGTGTGTGTGCACAGGGCTGTGGAAACTGCGTACTCATTGTGTAAACCCGCCCGCAGCGTGTGTACACAAGGGCTGTGGAAACTGTGTACTCACTGTGTAAACCCAACTGCAGCGTGTGTACACAGGGCTGTGGAAACTGCGTATTCACTGTGTAAACCCAACTGCAGCGTGTGTACACAGGGCTGTGGAAACTGCGTACTCACTGTGTAAACCCAACTGCAGCGTGTGTACACAGGGCTGTGGAAACTGCGTACTCACTGTGTAAACCCGCCTGCAGGAGGAATTGCAACGCAACACCAGTCACCCACAGTGTGTCAGTTCTGAGGCATCTGGGCCAACAAAGAGTCACTGAGCTCTACTGAGAGAGAGGCGAAACATGTAGGAGACAACACCACTTTCTCAGGGATGGAAGATGGTTTCAAATATTAAACACCTGTGTTCAATTATTAACCCTAACCCATGATGTTGGAGCGGGGATCTTCTATATCTGCTCTCTCTTCCTGATGCTTCACAGATTTTTTTTTTTTTTTTTTTTCTTTTTTTTTTTTTTCGTATTCTTTTTTCATACTGTATAAGTGTGTGGTGGGACTTTTGGTGGGCACTGTAAGCAGAATAGTAGATGTAATGACAGTGTAAATGACATATATTAACGGATATGACGGAAAAGCATATCGCCTTATGAGAATTCAGCAATCAGCATTTTTAATTAACTGTATGTTTACCATGTGCACTTTGAGAAAAATATCCCTGGCTTTTAAAACAAAAGTATTATTATTAAGTATTATCAAATGTTATTATTATTTTTTTAAATTTATTTAAAAGCTTTTCTTCACAGAATAGTGTGCTGTAGAGATGATATGAGAAAGGAAGAACAAAGCATACCGATTTTCAATGCCAAATGTTATCAAATGTACAGTATGTACCATGAAGCTTAAATTGAATGCTTCTCATGTTTGGGTCGACCGCTCTAAACATATTTGCCACTTGTTCCTTCATCTGGCATTTTTAGAAATCTTAAACTGTTCTCCCAGGTTAAGCAAAAGGGCAAGAAAAGATAAGAAAACGGCACAGACCCAACAGATGTTGTATTCATCAGCCATACGTATAGGATTTTGAGGCCGCCAAGGCAGTTATATTATTGTACATGCATTATGCCTATATGGCTCTGTTCTCATATGAGTGGGAGTTAAGATGCCTTCATATTTAGAATCACAATCAGACATTTTTTTACAGTACTGTATTTCATGCATGAGACATACTGTTGAGCTTGAACAGCGTCTTTATATACAAATATGTCATGATTATCTAGTTATTTGATGATATATCATTTCATTTTTGTAAATAATTGGTTGTATTAGTTCTTGGTTGTTGGTTGTGACTGACTGAGTTATTTTTATTTTTTTTTTTTTTTTGGTCAATAGAATGCAAATTCTCCAGTTCATGCTATATTGTTTGTTAAAAAATATTCCTGAAAACTGATGTAGAGACAAAGAATGGAATCATTTAAGATTTTCTTTGATTCTCTATATTGGTTTTTAAAACCGCACCGGGTTGTTACCACAGTTGACTGGCCATTTTTATTTAATGCTCCTCGCCCCAATATTAAACTTTTATGGTATGAAAAAAATGCCACTCGGGGGAGTGCATACCCTGGGTCTTAGTTTTTGTCTTCACTAGAAAACACACAAAAAACACTAAACAGAAATGTATAAATATTTGTAGGCATATGTATAGGAATATAAATGCATGCGTGAGGAAGAACACCATGCCCGCTTACATCAGCTGGCATATTAGCTTGTATAGATATTTTGTCCTCGCTCGCAGTTAGTAAAAGCTGCATTGGCTAAATTTATGAAATGTGCATATGATGAAATGTAAATAATCATGTTACTTTGCGGTGAGGAGTGAATTAGGATTTTATTCCTTAGAATTACTATATAAATCCTCGAAAGCAAACAGGAATCTTAAAAAGAAAATTCAGACACGAGCGACATTTATTGTGTGTGCCTGGGAACAGATCTGGAACCTTGGCATTGAGGGGGTTAATTACTTGAAAATATATATGGAGAAGGAAAAAAACAAACCATGAAAGTAACGGTCATGATGGTCATTTGATTTTAACCATGCTGAATGTCCATGACCGTTGGTCAGGCGGTTATACGGTTGCCACGCCAGCTGTAGTAGTGAGAAGTTGGATATATCATAGGATATTATTTATATTTGTGCATGATTATTCCTGTGCGGTTGTCCAATTCTTCCATTGCTGACTAGGGTTACAGCTATGTTACTGTTCCAAACACAATATTCTGAGGTAACTCTAAGCAGATGCCAAACTATTAAGAATGAAAAAGGAAACAAAAGTTCAAAAACTGATATTTTCTCTTGACCACAGAGGGGGAAGAATGTATCTGTTGCACTCTGGCTTTAGATTTGTTGTAGCTGTCACCATTCCTCCCCAGGATAAAGTCTCTGAACTGTGAATGACCCCTTTCCAACCAGAACCAGACAAAAGTTTCTCAAGAAAAATGCAAGGAAAACAAACTAATGGACGTCCCCGGGTTTCTGCATGGAACTTTTGTGCAACTCGTGGTAAACAAAGAGGCTCATAACACTCTGGTGCTAGGAGTTCAAATTCGATAAACGGGAGAATAATTCAAAATTGCTTTGGAATCGCCTGGGTCATGCTAGGTGTAGTTCATACTGTTGTTATTGGCAGTCACTTTCCAAAAGCTTGCACCCTTTTCGTCCACGGCTGCTTATTTGTACTGTCCCTATTCTGAACGAGCTGTCATCAGACACCTACAAGTGACTTTTTAAAAAGTGATTGTAAAATCGCCCAGCAGTGATCGAGTTTCCTTAGTTAATGTGATTTGTGTACAGATGTCCCCGCTATCCCCGCAGGTGTCAGTGCTGGCTTAGTTTGATGATGCGACTCCACTGATTGCGGTCCATTTTTTACGTTGTCGATGTGTCCTGCCTTATCAGTTCACGTCTTACTGAGGAAAAGGTGCATATCACCCCCAAAATGTAATTTGAATGTGAGTTTAAGAAGTCAATTGGATGGGCTTTATCTTATCACTTTTGTCAAAGGATATCAGTGCAAATCAAATTAAAAATTAAGAACACCGTAATCATAATGATGCCAAATGCGTAATTCATAAATGTTTAAAATGGTTTTAAAACACGTAGTACTATAGCAGTTCCTAGATATTTGAAATAGTTTATTTATTAATTTAATAACTTTATTAATAGCCTCCTGCATATATCACACAAATGAACGGTTAATACATACATACTCCTTTATGTATGCATGTGTGTATCCTACTATTTTGTGTGATTCTTTCTTATAACATAAAACCAATGAGAATTGGAGCTAGAAAACCTCCAGAACCTTTCAACCAAATGCAACGAGCCCAAAATACCTCCCTTTCAATCAGCATCTCCCAAAGGCTTTGTTGCTCAAGTCAATGGCACTTTCAAACACTGGGCCCAGTCGCACTCTCTTGTTCATCAAATGCTGTCATCCAAATTGTCTCTAAAACAAATCCCACCATTTTACGAACAAAACAGCCTGTGCCAGCGGCCACCGTTTTCTTCAGACAAAGTTGGCTGCCATTACTGGTCCTTTGTTGTTTCATTTACATTAAAATTTACGGCATTTAGCAGACGTACTTATCCAGAGAGCCTTACAAAAAGTGTATTTAAACATGTTAAGATGAATCTGCAACAGACATAAACGTTGGCAGCTGCACATCGTACCTGTAACAGGAAAAGAAAAGTTAGCAGTTAATTAATGTACAGGATCAGTTGTAGTGGAGTCTGAAGAGGTGGATTTTTAGTCTCTTGCGGAAGATGGCCAGTGATTCCGCGGTCCTGACTTCATGCGGAAGATCATTCCACCACCGGGGGGTCAGGACAGAGAAGAGGCAAGACCGTGAGGAACGGCTGCAGGGCGCCTGAAGCAGAGGGGTGTAGCTGGGGTGTAGGGTGTAAGGTGTGTGTTTCATACAGGCACATAAAGCATGGTGCGTAGTAGGATACATGTGAAAAATGTACCTGTGTACCAATAATTGATTTCCTAAAATTGTGCGTATATAAAAGCGACAAACCAAAATCCACACTGACCTTGATTTCACTCCTATTTTCCGTCATTTAAGTATGGTATAAAAATGTGACAAGTGGTAAAGTACCCACTTATCAATATGAACAAGCTCTAGATACAGTATGTTCTGCATAATATGAAGAGGGCTATATTAAGATTGGCTGGTAGATTACTCAAATGGCCATTCACATTGGTAATATGTCAGGTTAATGATCTGTTACTGGTCCCCATGCACTGACATCCTTTATAGGCTGAGATTTAATGCGTTATTTGCAAGCTCCTTGAAGTGTGCATGTAAAGGTTTTAAGTATGTTTGTTGAAATGCAGCAATTTAAATAAGCAAGCAAAACTCATGATAAGTCAGATAAATATGTGTCCTTTTATGCCTCTGGTCCTTTTGTAATGCCACGCAAAACCTGTGTTTCATGCAGGTATTTGGATTGAAGACTTCAACACATTACGTGTTTTTGTGGTTTCTGCTTCAGTGCTGCATTTGAGAATCAATGTAACTTGATGGATCAGAAACACCATACAATTCTACATTAACATTGCACAGGAGTTGAACTGTAATCTGTTTTCAATTAATTATTAAAAGAAAAAGCAAGCTTTTACATCATGGTGGTCATTTTAAATAAGAGTTTTTACCGAAATACAGATTTAATGTATTTTGATTTCTGTTACAGTCAGGTAGAAATTACTTTAGACATTTAAAAGGTCTTCTGAAATGGCCATTTCATTGTCAGTATACTTTTTTTTTTATATATATGCAGAAGAGCAAGCACCATATTAGCAGTAGGCATCATGTGACCGCCATGCTATCTAATGATTTGTCAGGAGGAGGTACTTCAAATGTCCCCTGAGTGGCATGCCAATGGGAAGAGTGCTATTGAGTCCACAAGCAAGTGGATGCATTCAGTGGCAGAGCACAGCTGACAGGGCACAGAACGCTCACTCCGTAAGTGGCAGAGACTGCACTTATATGTCGTTGTTGTCATCCCACCCCCAGTCCATACTCTGACACAACAGACAGGTGACAAACTGGGAGAGAGGGCAGTATGCAGAAGGCTGACTTTTCCTGGAGTCGCTCATGTACATGAGACATTACTCTGTTAAGCGGTTGATTCCTTTACTTAAGTTATTGATGGCCAAATGCACCAGGCATGTCCTGCAGGGTTTTCCCTGGCACTGCGCCTTCCCGAACGTCTGAAAATACATGAAAATACAACATACATTTTCATCATAAAAATGAAAATTCAGACGAGAAAGACATCTGTTGGTTAAGAAGCAGCATAACGGATTCACTACTGAGTGGGAACAAGTGTACCTAGGAAAAGATCTAGGATCAGTGTTCCGTTTACCTATAAATAGTTTACGTAGAAGTTGCGCACAACATCAAACAGTGATACAGTGGTTAAAAGCACAGATTTTAAAATGCAAAAGTGCAACTAGCTTTTAGTCCATAATGGTGCTAAACAGGGGAGTGTTCATTTTAAAGTCTGATTGCTTCTGGAACAAATGTGTTTTTCCTACTGTTTGTCCTGCAGTGAGGTACCAGAAAGTGTCTCCCTGATGGGAGCAGGGCAAATTCAGGGTGGAGAATGTGTGAAACGTCTTCCAGAATTGTTTGTTCGATGGCCCAGCTTGTTCTGCGGTGGAGATGTTGCGGTCGCTGTCTCCATGCACTACAATGCCATACAGCGCTGTATCGCCAATAACGCTGGCAATCCGTGCCTCCCAAGGGTCGACTTTGTCCTCCCCGAGTCGCACCAATGTCCCTTCTTGTACTCAATCACTCACTTTTTGGCTGACGGTTTGACATCAAACCATTTTTTCTTCACTTCTGATACAGATCTCTGTTCAGAGGATACCGAATTAACAGAATCCGTCACTTGCTCCCATGCAGCAGTTTTTCTTTTATTTGTTATCCCTACACTGAGTGAACCAAACAATATATCTTGTTTAGATTCTACCTCTGTGACGAGAACATCAATCTCGCTTTCAGTGAAGTTTTTTTTTTTAGCTCTCTTCGCCATTATTCCAGTGAGATAACGGGCATGTTTTCATGCGACCTTTAAAGGGATGTTTTCTTACATATATGGTTAATTGGGGGCGGTTCTGTATGCAAATACTTAGAATCGTGCACGAGCAAAGAGGGTAGAACAATTGGTATTTATCAACACGGAGTGTGCGTACGACCTGTGTGCGCATGTTTGATAAATCCAGATTTTTCTGTACATAGAGACATTCAAAATTTCGTTCGTACGATAGAAATTATAACTTTTTCTACGCAACGTTTATGCATGAGGCCCCAGGATTGTATTGGCTGCATTATATATTGTATGCTGTGAGGTGACAATTAGTAGGTTGGTTGTGGTGGCTTTTGTTTTTTTGCCGTAAAATTGTCCTGCCAGTGTGGCTCTCCTGAAAAAAATAGTGAGGATCACTGCTGTAGATGATTGACTGTGTTTGGTTGGGGGTGTGCCTTTGAAAATGAACAATCACGTCCTTGGTTTTGGCAACGTTCATCTCTGAGAACAAGTTGTCACACCATTCTATGACCTCATCCAGAGCAGGCCCATGCCCTTGGCCTTGAGATGAAAGAAGTGAGAGTAGAACAGTGTCATCTGCAAACTTTATCAAAAAGTGGTCCGGGTGTAAGCTTCTACCATCATCTGTGTAAAGAATGAAGAGCAGTGGACTTAGCACGCATCTTTGCGGGGACACAGTGCTTGTGTGCAGGATGTTGAAGAAGTTGCCATTTACCATGATTGTCTGGGGGGGAAAGCAGAAGAAAATATCAGTTTTTAGTTTTTTTCTAATCTGCAAATATTGGACGTGTGGGTGACTGAGCAGTCACAACCAACCCAAGTGGGGGTGAAAATGGAAAAAGATTTCTAGGGTAGTCCGCATTCGACACTGGAGGCCCATTTATCCTGATCCACATACAGGCAGTTACATTTTCCCCCTGCAGCCTGTTGCGCAGATCTGTCTTAATCTATTGGTTATTTATGTAAATTAATAACAACTCAACTATTGCTAATTACTGTTGACCAAAATCATGAAAAAAAAATATATATCAATAAATCGTGAATGAATCTTCTTCCGCAGCCCCAGGAGAATGGCATGTAGTGACTGTAGCATGCACCCTGTGTAAAGGGAAATAGTGGTGAATATAGTAACGTTAAGTATGCGTATGTTTGTACAGTATTGTAAATAGTTTGTTTGTATGTTGTGAACGTAAAAATAGTAATATGTGACATTGAAATGTTTGGAATTGTGTGATATTAGCAAATTGGCATGGAATTATGTTACCCATCCCCTGTTCAGCTGGAGGCCACACCCCCACAAGGCACTGAGACAATTACTGTATATATACATATATGTTGTATATATTTTTTGACTCACTTTCAAAATAGGATTTACATTTTAATATCAAATGACATTGACATATACAGGGTTATTTTCATAGACTCACTTCTTGCATGTTCACTCTTCTATGTCTCTCTAAACATAGATATGGCCTGTAGAAATTAGATTCTCTTTCCATTATATTGGAATTTCAACAGTTGAAATTGCATGCATTTATTTTAAATGGATGTGCATGCTGTGAAAAATACATATTGAGCAAAGCCAACAAGCTTTCAGGAGGCAGACTTTTTGGACACCATTGCGCTTGAGCACTTCCTTTCAATAGGTTTAAATGGACAGATGAGTGGGTTTTTTCCGAATTCCAGTTTGTGAAGGTGCATTGATTTTTGCCTGATAATATTCTCTCAAAGTGCACGCATTCATTTCCTGAAGTGTGCGCTGATTACTGAAAATGTGTGCACCTGCAGAAAAGTTATTAAAACATAGAGATGGAGATCAGTGGAGATGGAGTGCAGAATGTGTTTTTTGTTTCCCTTTTATCTGTCGAGGTTATGAGAAAATACTAACCAGTCACCTTTACAGAGGATGTCCTGTGAATTTAATCAAAACTGCTGAGTTGCGTTAAGGATAAATGTGATTCAATCAAACCAAAGCAGTTAATTTAAGTTAATTAAGTTAAGTTAATGAATCTAAATTAAGTTAAGATGTGGTAGGAGAGGTCAGATGTTGCAGGCAGTGAAAAGGATTGTTCACCAGGTGATCGACTCCATGGCCTGTGTTTGATTGGACAAACAGTGATAAACATAGCAGCCTCTTTGAACTTGAACTGGTTGGTTGGGTTGAAAACTCTATTGAATTCTGAGTCAAGTTGTGTTGTTTTGATGTTGTTGAAGCAGGTCTTCTAAATGTGTACATCTTCTTAAGCAAAAGGAAGATCTTTCATTGTTAAAAATATATTGTCACTACATCAACAAGCTTATAATAAAACATGATCTTTACAATGGATTGCTGTATGCAAAAAAATGCACATTGTGATTAGAATTGTGAGGCTTGCTGCATTTACCCTGCACACATGATTAGAAATATAATGTGCATACCAGCCATTTACATGTTACATATAACATTTGCTCATACTGGTTTCCTGAGCCATGTCAACCCCAAGCCATGCTTGTGTTTTTACAAATGTAATTAAGTCAATAAAATACAGCTGTTTTAAGACAACACTTCTCCACAACCATTTGTATAGTTCAATCTGGATTTAAATTAATTGTAAAGTTGGAGATGGAAAACATTATTTGTACAGAAGCTCCACCTCCAGCTGAGGCACCACAAATTTCAGGTCACATCCGTTTCCTGGATTTTCAGCCCTTATGAGCCCTGATGCAAATCCATATCAGTACAACACCGATCCAATCAAGCATAAGGCTGGTTTGATTGAATCATGCTAAACTTGCATTTTGTTTGATTGAACAGCATTTTTCCTTAAAATGGCTTGGTGGTTTGACTGAATCCTGGCCTGCAACTGTCTGTAAATGGACTAAATTGATGCACATTAATGCCTTTGCAAAAAACACTGTTAAGTTTTTTCAAAATAATGCAATTACTTTTTTTTTTTTTAATGTAGAATTTGTTTTCGTTTTTGTTTTCTAAGGTGGAATTTGAAGATGGTTCCCAGCTCTTGGTGAAGAGAGAGGATGTTTACACTCTCGAAGAAGAGCTTCCCAAAAAAGTGAAAGGACGTCTTGTAAGTATCTAGTAAATACAGTAAGTAATTTTTAAATAATTATTATTTATTGTTTTGTAAACCTCACTGTGATGTGTGCATGCTTGGTTAACTTTAGGCCTTGCTAGTAGTGATGGTTGAATGAAATGTCATGACACCAAAAATGGGCAAGGCTACCAGTAACTCACTGATTTGAACTAATCATTCTGCTTTATTGTAAAGAAAAGCTTTTGATTGGTTCAAACAAGTCAGTGATTGACAGCTAATTATAGCTCCACCAATTTGTTATGTCATTCTCCCATCACTACTTGCCAGCCTATGTTGCTTTACATAAAAGGTGGCACATTCAAAATTGTTGAACACAGATACAAATTCAAGATCACGAACAAACAAAGGAAAAACACGTTTATAAAAATAAAAAACTTTTCAACAATTTCACTTCATTTTTCAAGCTGAAGACCATGTGATGACATGGTAGTTAGCTATGTTTTCATGTGAATTGGTTGTTTGTTTTATATGTTTTCATATGTAATGTAATCAGTTGATTAGCTAGCTTGCTGTCAGACTAGCTGTAATTTTCTAGCCAGGGTACAAAAAACTGTATTTCAGGATTTATGCTGTATATACAGTGGGTATAAAAAGTGTTTACCCCCTTTGGCATTTTTATTTTCTTACTTCATGGACTCAAAATGCATTTAATTGGGATTTCTTTCCACTGATCAGCACAAAATACTCTATAATGTCAAATAAAAAAACAATTCTAAAGCTAAACAACTGACCTATAACATAACG
The DNA here is from genome assembly GCA_029706075.1 of Aldrovandia affinis. Taxonomy (NCBI): domain Eukaryota; kingdom Metazoa; phylum Chordata; class Actinopteri; order Notacanthiformes; family Halosauridae; genus Aldrovandia; species Aldrovandia affinis. Next base: position 4,540,756 of record JAINUG010000006.1, read on the forward strand.
CTGGCTACAACTAGATCCAATCAGTGTTTCATAGATCTATCTATCTAACAAGCTCTAACTTCCCTTTCCAGACACTCTAAAGATAGTGGTTGAGGTCAAGACAATGATCCTCCCAACCAATCTTCATTTAACATTTAATTTAACAGGGCTACAGATTCATGATTGCAATTTGTGAGAGCGATTTGTGTATCTTATAATCAAGTTAGTTGCAGTCAGAAATACCTGTTGATATAGCTACACAGTAAACATCCAGTATTAACAATGAGAACACCGTTATTACAACAGGTGTTTGTACTATTTCATCTGTTTTTGCCCTTTAAGCTAAACAAAGGTTTCCATACCCTGCATAGATAGGATTGCTGACATTTTGATGGTACAAGGAGCAGAATGACACACTTGTATTATGAAGTCTTTTTGTAAATGTGTTTTCGTTTTGTTTGTGAGTTTGCTTATGTTTCATGTACATACTGCATTTCTTTATCACATTTTAGAATTCTCGTCATCACCTTTGTCGTAATGATGTGCCAATGTTGGGTGATGTCACATTGGAATAGGTTCAATTGGGTTGCTGTTTCCATCTTTTATTGCAAATGGCTGAGCAGTTGGAAACCCTCCCTGTGCACGCTGCAATGCTTCGCTGAGCAACACATCTGTGCTTACGTCAGGGTTGTCCTCACTATAAACTCGTCAGTCATCCCAATCAAGCAGCATGTGTTGTATTTTATGCCGTTGAGGTGTTTGTCCGGGCTGAGCAACTGCACTTCGAGGTAAACATTTAGCCTGTCTGTAATGTGTGAACTCCCATTCACCCTCGGCCCTTTCACCACTTTCTTTTCCATTGGGTGCAGTTATGACGTGTGTTGTTAGGTTACTCATATGTCATCACCCAGATTTTTGCCCTTTTCATGGTCTCCTAGTATTGGTACATTTTTATTTTTTTTACGATTTTGGAATGTGAGTTCACTGCCGTAGTCCTGCGACCGGTAGTGACAAAGGTGAAGTAACGTCTCCTCCGAGACGGCACTCACCAGGCCGTCGACCATAACCCGGTACTACAGGGCCACTCTTATGCGCAGCGAATGTCCTGTTGGCTTCCCTCCCCCCTCCCTGGGGTGGACAGCCAATCGACCGCCCCCTTGTGGCACTCCCAGCCAGAGCCGACTCTGGCGGGACGGGGAACCGAACCCCGGTCTCCGTGGCCAGTGTCGAACGTTGTAACCACTGGACCACGCGGGAGGCCCGCATTTTGACATTTTTAAGCATTTAGCAGACGATCTTTTCCAGAGCGACTCACTAGTTGTGCATTAATACCTGGTATGATCAATAATTGTTCATGCAAGAGATCAGTGCAGTAATTCAGCAACAGACATCATTGTTGGCAGCTGCATACCATACCTGTAAGACCAGGAAAGAAAAGGTTACGTTTTTGGGTTTTTTTGAGAGAGAAAGTTTTAAACAAGGATACATATTACGAAAAGCAGTATTAAACATGTAAGTGGTGGTAATTACATTTAGTTAAATTTACAGATTTCAGTGGTAGTGGAGTCTGAAGAGGTGGGTTTTGAGTCTCTTGCGGAAGTTGGCCAGTGATTCCGCGGTCCTGTCCGAGTGCGGACGATCATTCCACCACCAAGGGGTCAGGACAGAGAAGAGGCGAGACCATGAGGAGCAGGTGCCTAGGGCCCGGAGGGATGGGACAGTCAGTTTGCCAGAGGAGGCAGAGCGGAGGGGTCTGGCTGGGGTATAGGGTGTGATGAGTATCTGGAGGTAGGAGGGAGCAGTTCCTCTAGCGGCTTGATAAGCCAGCACCAGTGATTTAAATTTGATGCGTGCTGCGATAGGGAGCCAGTGCAGCGAGGTGAGTAGTGGGGTGACATGCGTGACATGTGTTTTGGTAGTGGTATGCTCTACCTTGCACACATAGGAAATTGGATAGGGGTGTAAATATCAGCAGGTTTTTTTAAAAATAATGACAGATTTGTCTGTCTTTCTCCTTCGCATTTATCGCACTAAATTAAAAGATCCCTTTTTCCTTGTTATTGATGTATTTGTTGTTTGCAGATGTTGGTTCTACAGGTAAAATAAAGGAAAGCAAAGTAAATGATGCGTTCTGGTGGCTCTGTTATGGTGTGTGGTGCATTTTCCTGCCATGGTTTAGGTCCACTCAACCCCTTAGAGGGCAAGGTAAATACCAATAAATGCACAGATATTCTGAGTTAACACCTTCATCCTATGGTGAAGCATTTCTGATGGGAGTGGTCCCTTCCAGGATGTCAATGCCCCATCCACAGGTGGTCACTGAATGGTTGTATGAGCATGAAAAGGATGTAAACCATATGCCATGACCATCTCAGTCACCAGATCTCAACCCAATTTAACACTTATGGGAGATTCCGGAGTGGTGCCTGAGACAGCGTTTTCCACCACCGTCAACAAAACACCAAGTGATGGAATTATTTGTGGAAGAATGAGAAATTCAACTTGGTCCTTCATCTGTAATGGCAAGGGATGTAACAAGCAGTTTATGCATCACAAGTCAGGTAGCTAAATTGTTTTGTGACATGTGTTTATACAAAGTTCTAAAGAGTTCTCAAAAACGGGTATATTGATTTAAGCAGCATGACTCTCAGCTGAGGAATGCCCAGTCAATATTCAGATATGTCTTGCGTCTTCATATAGAATGAGGCACAATGCCTCTTTCCAAAGCCTAATTTAATTTAATTTTCTTAATTTGCACATCACCTAGCAGAGGGGGCAATACTGCAGAGTGAAAACACCACAGGACAATACACAAGGCAAAACATCGATGCATGTACAGATGGTTAAGTGCCACTTTGTATTTGCACAATACAAAGTTTTATGTCTTTTTTGGCTATTTGTTTTAACAGCCCAGCAGGTTAAAATGTGAATTAATTTATTGTTCAGCACTAATTTCAAACCCTCAAGGGTTTGAGTATAACTGAGTTGAATTCCTGTAGTACTAATGTTTCCAACAACGCTTGTTGTTGAATCTGTTTCACAAGACATGACTTACCTTTAAAATGCCAATAATTAAGAGGTCTGTTCATAACTACATGAACAATTTTTGAAAGACTTTTGATTTGGAATCACGTGACCTCATGCTACCTAACAAGTACATTCCTGCAACACAGGTAATTGCCAAAATAAAAGAAAAAAAAAGCCCAACATAAAGTGTCTTAACAGTGCATCCACCAGCAGCTTTAGTGCGTCTTGGCGTAGACTCTACAAGTGTCTGGTACTGGAGGCATGCAACACCATTCTTCCATGAGAAATTCCATCATTTGGTATTTTGTTAATGGTGGTGGGAGACGCTGTATCAGGATCTCCAGAGTAACACCTGTCCAGAATCTCCATAAGTGTTCAGTTGGGTTGAGTTCTGGTGACTGCGACGACCATGGCATATGGCTTACATTGTTTTCATGCTCATCAAACCATTCAGTGACCAACTTGTGCCCTGCGGATGGGGGCATGGTCATCCTTGAAGAGACCACTCCTATCAGGATAGAAATGCTTCATCATAGGATGATGGTGATTACTCAGAATGGGTTTGTATTTACTGGTATTTACCTTGCCCTCAAAGGGGCTGAGTGAACCTAAACCATGCCAGGAAAATACACCCCACACCATAACAGAGCCACCAGAACCTTTAATTTGCTTGTGTTTCCTATATTTAGCCAGTTACCTATATTTCACATTTACATCAAATTCAGGGATAGAAATTAGGTGTATTTGGGTTATGTGTATTGTGGCTTTTGTTCACATTTTATTCATTCATTTGTTTAACAATAAGATTGAATCCAGAAATCGAGAAAAGCCAGGTGAATTAAAAGCAGTCACGCCAGGTAAAATTAGATATGTTCATATCAGCAGTTGGAAATAGATCTGATCTGATAATTTGATTTTCATTGAATATTCTGAGCTTACATTAATAATAATGAATATACGTGATTTATATATAGACATATGAAAAAGCTTTGAAAATCTCAATTTTAAAGTTATTTCCTGTGTTGAAACGGGTTTAAATTATGATTTAACTCAAGTTACAGAAATTATCTAGTAAATACTTGACATATGTGAATTAATTCACAAGTAATTGGTTACTGTCATACATTACCATTAAAGGGTATTGTTTTAATAAATGACTTATTAATGTCTCATAAATAATCAATAACTATATTATACATAAGACATTGTTGATTGTTATTTCATATTAATACAGTTTAGTCCATTGGTTATTAACCGTGTGGTCAAATTGAGAAAACACCACACAATCTTACAATGTGCACATATGAGATGAATGTATACGTAACAACTGTACAGATTTTGACTTTGTGCAGAATTTCTAAATCTTTGAATCCTGGCCTCCTCCACAATATCATTTGTACCAATATTCATCAATGTTCGTCTAAAAATCATCTACAGTTATATTCTGAGAAAATATGCTGGATCTCAAGGATATATTGAATAAGTCTGGTAAACTAAGAGAACCAATGTTTAGTTTCCCCAAGTACTTTTGTTTCTCCTTATTTGATAGTCTGATATAAGGGCATGCATTTTTTCCTCTCAATAAGCTGCAGTTCCTTCTAATCCTCAATAATTAGTGGCAATTGCTCAAATGCATATGAATAATTATGCAATTAAGTGCCAATCTAAGTGTTGGAGCAAGGGCACAAGTTGATGTTGTTTCAGAGAGGAGTGTTTAATCTTAGTTTTTACACCTCTGTGACAAGTCATGAAAGAGGAAACAACAAATTATCTGACAGATTAATTTCAATACCAAAATATAAAATATTGTGCTCCATGAATTTTAAAAATCAAGGCATCCCATCAATAACAATTTTGTTCTTTGTTTTGCCTTTAGGCTGTCAAAAAACATTTCCCTTTTGCTTTCAATTGTTTTTATAAGTTTGTGCGGTTTAAAAATATCCGCCACTCATTTCAACATATCAGCTTCTTTGCTCCATGATGGGTGTGATATATCCTACAGAAGTGTCAACAGACATATTTTCACGATTGAAAGCAGTAGCCTACTTACAAATCAATCAGTATGATTATGTGTGGGTGTGTGCAGCTCCAACTGCTGACTAGTCTACTCACCGCAAAACGCACACCATTTGTGGTAACTGAATGATTACTTGAGATCGTAATGAGTTGATTGCTTAAGAAGTAGCTTCAGAAAGTCCTCCATTGACCTCTTGGTGTTGGAGGAGGCAACTACAGGTTCCTGACAGAGGTGGTGAAAAACGCATGCCCTTAACTATACATTTTGCTAGCTACCTAAGTAAACAGGCTAGTTAACGTTGTCTGTTTACAGAAGTAAACCAGATTTTCCGTGGGGTTTTACATTTCCACTTGTGTGTAATGAGTTTGTTATTGTTGTCAGTTTGAAACCATCTATAGTTGTAGCCATTCGCTCTGAATATTTGTTTAGTTTTTTATTTAATGTGCTGCAGTCCTTGCTTTAACATTGCTATTGGAGTTGCATTGCCTTGCTGTCTTGTTTGAAGTTAAGTTTGATTAACCTTTTTCCACCCTACTTAAATATGGTTTGATTTTGATTTCAATAAACTGCCTTCTTAACCAGTATACGAATGAAATGATACTTCAAAGGCATAGTGTATATTTTACATTATCACATACAGTACATATGAAGTTAAACTGTTTTGTGCTAGCAGCAAAAATACATTTTGTAAAGAGGCCAAAACTAAGTTTTGCAGCAGTAGTGACAGCAGCGTGTCATGTTCAAACAGCAAACAGGAAATTCTGCACAATTCATCCCTGCTTTGGCTTCAGTAAGAATCTCACAACAGACAATACATAAATATGATTATGATACCAAAAATGTTTTATCAAAATTTAAACCTGCAAACGCAGCAATCATTCCTTTGTGGACTCACTGATTTGAACCAGCTGTAGTGCTTTCAGTAAGTGCAGAGAGCCGAGTGTTCTTATTGTTCCACACAGTGATTGGCAGCCCGTGGAAGGTCCAGCCATTACTGGGTGAATTCTTACTCTCCCATCAGTATTATATCACATGAAATACATTGTCATTGTAATTCAGTTGTTTTAACCCCAAATTAGACTGAAGTTATTAATCACACAGTTCTTTTTTCCCCCCACAGCAGTTGAATAAGTCCACAAAGCCATTGTAAAAACATTGGCTCAATCAGGTTGAGAGGATTATGAAAGTGTGAATATTGTGCTCCTCACATACTGGTCCCTTCCTCCTCCAGTCTACGGCATCCAGCATGCGGTTCCAGGATGCCTTCTACACTCCCATGATCCAGGGAGAGAAGAAAAGACAGAGGACTCCCAATTCCCGCTTCCAGAACGACTACGTAGCTGGCCTGAGCTGCCGAACCTCCTCAAAGAGCACATGCGAACCAAGGAGCACGAAATAGAAATAGAGACACTCAAAAAAAAAAAGAAGAAGAAGACAGTGAATGCACTACACATCAGAGATGGAAGGCAGAGGGGTTTCAGGCAAACGCTATACTGTGATTTTTTGAGGTTTGGTGGTCGTAGTACATATTCTGTAGATGGATGCCCCTCACTGCTCTCTCGTTCATCAGGGAAGAAAAATATACATCTATATTTGTTTCATTATCTTTTTTAAAAATATTTGATTGGCACAAAAACTATGTTTTGTATTACTGAAATATTCCAGGATTTCATTTTTTTTTCTTCGTCTAAGACACCTAAATTTTGATCCGCTCCCGGTTTGTGTTTTGAATGTTCATTTGCCACTTAGGTTAATTCGCGACTACATAGGTTCCCTCTCATAATGTGACAAAATGTTTTGTTTCATTTCTACCCTTGCATGTTCAGCATTACCCTCCAGTGTTTCTCTCCTCTTTCGACAAGTTAATGAATTAATATGTGAATTGTAAGCAGTTGCTACTGTCACCGTACTGAATGGATTGGATCAGATTTATATTATTGAATTGAATTCTCTTTTCTAATAATTTATTTGGGCTTCCTTTATAAACATAATGTTGACTAACCCTGCATATTGTAAAATTAAAATTATCTTGGTTGCCTTTTACTCTGCCTTCTTTTTGTGGACTCACTGGATTTTTATTGATTTTATTTATCAAAGTCCATCCACTGTACTTTTATATGATTATAGTATGCATATTAACTATATAGTTATTAAGGATCAAATCACTATTTTTAATATTGATTCATATATTATAAAAGGACCATCCAAAATGATTAGTTTTATAGGGGAAAAAAATATTACTTGTTAAACAATATTGTCAAATAATAAATTTAAAAAATAGTTCACATTTATGGCAATCTGCCCCATTTATGGCAATCTCTAGGCTTTAATATCTTGAGATAATTGAGATTAAATAATATTTCAGAATTGTATTATAGAATAAATACAGAATTTCAATGCCCCGGTTTAATAAAGTAAGAAATGTCTGTCCCGTTGTATAGTACAGAATGGTTGAAGGCTCACATTTAACCCTCTCTGCACTGTTGGAAACTGAACATCATTATAGTGAAGGGAACAAGCTACTTTTCACTTTTTAATATAAAGATTTTATTGGGTGAGTTCATTGAACTTCAACCACTGTTGCCAGGGATCATGGCCCTCATCTCCAGCTGCATCTTGCAGAGCCTGAAAATGAATGATGGAATAAATAAAGGACTCCCTAGAGCAGGGGTGCCCAAGTTCGGTCCTGGAGAGCTACTGGGTGTGCAGGCTTTTGTTCCAGCCCTTCACTAACACACCCGATTCCACGAATCAACTGCTCGTCAAGGCAATGAATGTTCAAATCAGGTGTGTTATTGAAGGGCTGGAACAAAAGCCTGCACACCCAGTAGCTCTCCAGGACCGAACTTCGGCACCCCTGCCCTAGAGGGTCTCAACCCTTTGAAACAGGTTGTTGAGTTGGCAGGTAACTTCACTACAAGCAAATGCCAAGATGATGGAATCTACAAACACAAGTCCTTCCAGCCTGGCAGGCATCAAGACATTTTGCATTGTCAGAGGGCAGTCAAGCCAGCTCAGAGTCAGTCCATGGTGACTGGGTGGCTTGTTGGTGCATTTACATACACTCCAGGTATACTATAGTTTGGTAGTACTTTCTCAGTAAAACTATCCAATTTAATACTTACTGTGGCATCCTCTCTACATGCCCAGTTCCCTAACCACTATAACATATTGCCACCCAGAATTTTGTGCAGCAGCCATTTGCGTTATCACATGTTTGGGGACACATTGTTTATAATAGTATTGATATGGATCGTTACCATTGAAGACAGATCATTGCTACCACATTAAGTTGTATCATCTATATTTTGAGTATGGCTATCTAACCCCGTAGCTAGCTAGATGTAGTAATCTGTAAGAAAAAGAACAGGACACTGTACAAAACACAACATGGATGGGCCGCAGCAAAATGGCTTGTGTTGTTTCAGTTTCAAAGTTTCATTGATTTCTGTACTGGTTTCCGCATAGACAATAGGAAATACAGTAGGATGCCTTGCACAAATTAACCTGAAATTTACAAGCCCAAAAATGTTCCTCTGACACACTTTACCAAGAGGTTGGGTATATGGGTGAAAACAAGGGACTACATATCCGAGATATGAAGATACAGTATCTACATATCTCTGCATATCTGATACCTAGTTCTGGGGTGAAAATACATTTACACAGACATTTAAGAAAAGTGCAACCTGCTGAATGACTGTGGCCAGTGGGAACGAGGCATTCATGTGGAGCACAATGAAAGTAGTGATAAAATGGTCCAATTGAAGCATGGAAACAAAATTAAATGTAATCCACACGCAATATACAAGAGAGCAAATAGCACGTCAAAGTCGATTGTTGCTGAAGGCCATACGGGCAAGGAAAACATGCAGGCAGCATCATCTGACCTACATCATTGTTACACAAAACAAATAGAGCAACTGAAGAAATATTGGTGTTCTGAGCATTGTGGCGAGTCATTTGTATACAAAGGAAAAGGAATAGGCTGTGCTGTTTGGCTGAATAGATGCAATAAGTAATGCATAGCATTAGGTTCGAAACAAGACATGCTTTATAAACGTTATCCTCTTCGAATGTGTCGAGAATTTTAAAAAGGGTAAGGGGTCTACAAAGAATTCAATATCATCACTTTGCTTACAGTGTGGTAACCAAACAAGTAGTTGGAAATATAGCGACGCATACAAATATTGTTAGTTCTTTTTCATTATGACCTTTGATTAGGTAGTACTGGAAGAAGAAGGCAACAAGGCAAATAAATACAGTATATATAATATTGTTAAATACAGACTGACCAAGGTAAAGTATAAAAAGAAGTCCTTGCATTGCTTTAAGCTGATGATGAATGTGTCATAGAATTACCAGGTAGTGTATTCACGATATAAGCTTTGCACAAAACACTAAGTAAAAAGGCTATATTAAAACTGACCTTTTATTATAATTGCCAAGGATTTAAATTAGTTGCAGTTTCTTATTTGCTATCTAAGATGTTCAGGGCTGAATAGGTGTATAAACGAAACTAAGGCAGGATCTATAGTTCCATATTTTGGCACTTGAAATTACACTCCAGAATTGGACAAATCTGCACAGGTATTGCAAATAAAATTACGGATACATTACACCACCTTAACACTTTGGATCTCTTTGGACAGAGATTTGTTATTTGCTCGGGTTCAATGGATGAGATCATTTGAAGTTGAAAATGTATTAACATAACATAACATAACATAAGGGGAAGATGAGAACAGGCCATTCAGCCCAAAACTGCTCGTCCATTCCTAATCTGCTCACAATGCTTAGTTTACCCAAAGGCTAGAGTGTCTAACACTGGATCGAGCCTGGCCTTGAATCCTAGTGTCTCAGCCTCCACTACATGTCCAGGCAAGCTATTCCACGTATTGATCACTCTCTGTGTGAAAAAATATTTCCTAGTGTCCGTGTGAAATTTACCCTTTGTCATTTTCCATTTATGCCCCCTCATTCTGCTAACCGAACTCAACTTGAATAATTTCCTGAAATTCACTTTGTTAATTCCTTTAATAAATTTAAAAGCCTCAATCAAATCTCCCCTAAGTCTCCTTTTACTAAGCTTGAACAGTCCAAGCATCTCTAGCCTTTCCTCATAACACTTGTCTTTTATGCCTGGAATCAGTCTGGTTGCCCGTCTTTGGACCTTTTCCAGCGCATCTATATCTTTTTTGTAATGCGGTCCCCAGAACTGCACACAATATTCCAAGTGTGGCCTAACAAGGGCATTGTATAGGGTGCGTATGATCTCCTTCGATTTGTACTCAATACTCTTGGCTATGTATCCCAGCATCCTGTTGGCTTTTTTAACTGCTACCGCACATAATCCTGTCCTATGTTTTTATTTCCCACATGTAGAACTTTACATTTAGTTGTATTAAATTTCATTTGCCAGGTTTCTGCCCATTTCTGGATTCTATTCAGATCGTCTTGGATTACTTTAGTAGATTCCTGACTATTTGCTAAGCCTCCCAGTTTTGTATCATCTGCAAATTGAACTAATGTACTTTCAATGTCCATATCAATGTCATTTATGTAAATGATAAAGAGCAGTGGTCCCAGCACCGATCCCTGCGGGACTCCACTTCCCACTATACCCTCCTCGGATAAGATCCCGCCTATTACTACCCTTTGTGTTCTATCCAGTAACCAGTTCTGAACCCACTCTAAAATGCCACCTGTAATTCCTACTGCTCTCATTTTGATAATGAGTTTGTCATGTGGCACCTTATCAAAAGCTTTTTGGAAATCTAGTGTATTGATCAAGTGTGTATAAACAAGCACATCTAATAAAGACTTACATCTTTCAAAAATTGTTCAGTTAATGCAATCGTTGATTAATTTCTCCGATTAGTATGTAAATTGTTATAGCCGTAATATATATTGTAGCGGTGGACGCCACGGAGTCAAGAGTCTGCTTTTCCATTTTTAGTACCACTTTTTATCACAATAAAGTGTGTAGCATAGGGAAGTAGAAGTCACAAGCAAAGATTCACACGGGGCACACTCACAACCCATTCGCACACAATGATAGTTGGCCGGCACATATACCCATTCACAACAGGGTAAAACAGGCTTTCATTCCAGACATATGTGATACTTTACATCAAAGCGTGTACACATTTATTAACATAGCTAGCTAGTAATCTTACGTTTAGCTGGCCGCAAGGGCCTCTGGGACATGTTACAGTTTCTTAGGTTACAATTAGCCACCTAGTGTAGCGGGTGTGCGCTGGTACGTGAGCGTCAGAACGCTACAGAAAGTGACGTGGATAAGAGTGTGATTAGTTGCTGGAGTTAGGGACTTGAGTCTTTAGTTCGGCGAGCTAAATCGCTCTCTTGTCACGTCGAGATCCCTCGGTTCGAAACTCGCTGCGGGCAGAACCAACTCCGTTACACTAGCATGCTAATCTCTACGTACAATCGAGGTCAGCTAGCATTTCCGTAGCTAGGCTAGCTGTTACAATATATAGGATTTCCACTATTATCTGCTGTTAGAAAGGTATCAGGTTTTCCCCTTAGGTGGTTTAATTACAACAAAGAGCTTTTTTACTTAAGTATACCACTATCATGCCAACATACAGTATATCGTGGTTGGACATTTCCTTGGATTCAAACACACTCATTGACTGTAGTTCAGTCTGAAATTATGGAAAGAGGACCAAGAGAGCAGAGGATCACCACCACTAGCAATAAACCGCAATATGAAAAATCTGACCTTTCCCAATTCTAAGTATGAATTCCTATAAATCCAAACAATCATAGTGAGTGGTATAGAATTTTGCTGCCACTGTGTTATTGTTCTTTTCATCAATACACTTTCAAATGGACTGTGAAAATGGGCAGTAAATCTGAAGGAATGTCCAGACAGTTTCTAATAGCAGTACAAAGGCTGCAGTGCATGCTGGGTCAGCGTCAGTTGAGGGGGAGGGTTTGCGCTCACTCAAGTGCACGTGTGGGCGTGAAGGGAAAACAGCCATGAAATCAAAAATTTTTCTGAAATCAGAGGAGCTCACTGCTGCACGTCAATAGTCAGATCCGTGCTTGTTTGGGTATAGATTAGAAGGAAGAATATGGAAGTTCACAAGGGAGGAACATATATTCTGTGTGTGTATTAAAAGGTATTCATGCAGCATTCAGTGAATACATTGTGAATACATTTCATGCCTTAACTAATGTAAAATATTCACATCCATGTTCCGGCAGTCAGTCACCCATGACATTAAATTCACCTTTGCCCTCTAGATATTACAAATCCAGTCATACGATGACATTATTTGTCTTGACCACTGAACCGATGTGCCTTGTTTGGAAAGATCTGTTGTAGTAAAGGTTTGGTTTTGAAAATAACTCCACCACTGAAGGACATTAGTGGCTTGTGATTAAGACCTTTCAAATTGAGGGAAAGGAATACTGAACTTGTCCTCAAAAGAGCATTCAATTTTGTGGAAGGAGGGAATTATAGATCACTCAGTGGTCTGGAACATGAACCAGAGAAGTCGTTAGAAAAAGGCTCTTTTCTCTGTGTGAAAGCCTTGTTCGAGCTCTGGGCTGAACTTTTCACTTGATGCCTCCACACCCCAGGCCGCAGTCATCAAATTCATTCTTGGTTCTCCACTTGTTTGGGCCGTAGCCTGGTGACAATTACTCATTGCATGTGGATGACATTTATGTAGTATGAACTATGAACTGCACAATATTAGCCCACCTCTGCAAAGGTACGGGTAACTGCCAAAATAAATAAAACACTAACAGAAAGGGTCTTAATAGTGCTGAAACCTGACCATAGTATCCCTCTTTGTGAAGTTAATGATGACTTCAATCAATTTTTTATTGTAATCAAGAAGAAAATGGGGTACATCTTGTAATATTATACATTATACAAACACCACTATTGCCCAACACCCCACCATCACTGTCACCAACCCCCCACCCTCTGGCAACCACCCACCCATCTCCCTACAGATCTTCAAAACATAATGTTTCAAATACAGGTCACTTATAACAGTCACTACAACAAATCTCTCATTTCAATGGATACTCTTTCCGAAGACACAATGGTTTTCTCACTGGCAGCATGCATTCTTGCTACAGAAAGCTCCATATTGCTTACATCAAGGAAAGTGTCAATCCATTGTAGGTGAGTGAGTATGTGTGGTGGTTGCCAGCATAGGGCAAGCATCTACTTAGCTGCGGTCAGGACTGCTAGCATTACATTACCTGCTAGCGTGTCAACTCCAATGCTGGCATAGCATTTAAAAGCATCCCTGTAGGTGAACAAGGTATATCAGCTCCCAAGACATCCAACAGCGTGGAGGACACCTGCCTCCAAACACTTGCCACATCATCATTGTACTCCCAGTACATATGCATGAAGGAGGCTATATGTCCGGCAGTGCAAAAGACCCCTTGTTTGACCTCCTTATCCAGAATTGTGTGTAGAGTATGAGTTGTAAGTGAAGAGCTCCAGCGAACACCATGTGCTTTCATGGAAGCTCTTAGTTGAAGATATAGAAACAAATGTGCCATTTCTGTACTGTGATATAGTCTTTCTCTGCAGCGTGCCACTCAGTGACAAGGTAGGAAATAATAGGGCCTAGACATAGCTTGGAGCGCTTAAGTGGAATTGCAGAATAAAACAAATCCTGTAATCTATGTGGGAAGGCTAGTCTTTCCTCAAAAGGCTTCCTAACCACTGATGCCCTGGGATTAAACCAAGTTGAGAGAGGCCGTAGCACAAAGGACCAAAAGTATTGTTTAAGATTTGGGATGGAGAGACCACCTGCAGACTTGTATCATTGCAAAGTGGACAGCCACCCCCCTTGGCGACAGGTATGTGATATAGGAATATTATTACCCATAACAACTACTGCTGAGTGGTTATCATGAAGTACCTGTATCATTTGGATGAATTCTGAACCAAAGCCAAACCGTTCAAAAACCATCCACAGGTATTCCCACTCTAGCTGATCAAAGGCCTTTTTCAGCATTTAGACATAAGACAGCACAGGGTGTGTTAATGTCTGTAGCAGCATGTGTAACATGCAGCAGGCGGCGTATATTATCTGAGTCTGGTCGTGATTAACTAGTTTGGTCATGTATGATTCGATACGGGTGGCTAATACTCTTGCATACACCTTCATTTCTGCATTCAAAATGGTTAAGGGCCCACAGTTGCTGCATAGATTGGGGTCTTTGTTGGGTTTGGGTAAGGTTGCTATTATAGCTGAGTTGAACTATAAAACTGAGTTGAACTAAGAGAATTGACAAAACAGCCTTTTTCAATTGAAGTAGTAATCATGTCCAGAACGAGTTGCCCCAGTTAATTCCAAAAGGTGAGATAGAATTTGGGAGGAACTCCGTCCCAACCAGATTTACCCTTTCTCATTCCTACAAGAGTTTTGTATAATTTGGCGAAGGGGATAGGTCTGGCAAGGTGTTCCGCTTCCCCCTGAGTATGGGAAGGAATCCTGTAAGTTTTTCTTCATCAAGAACAAGACTGAAGTTCTTTATGAAAATGCCCTCTCACGCCCATGATTGATATTAGCAGTCATCTGATTCAGAGTTGCTTCTCTGTTTTGCCTTGTATCTCGAACCAATACACAGACAAGGTCGAGGAGTGTGTGCTTTCCACTACAGGTGCCCCTAGTTGATGATGTCTTCCCCTCAGCTTTCCATGCCAGCATCACCTTAGTCACGGTTTCTCGTGAAACATCAGCAAGGTAAGTAGTCTTCATCACTGAAGCTTCTGCCAAATGTGCCTCAACAATCACCCCTCTTTCAAAGTCACTGAGATCTCTTCCTCTAGCCATGGTAGCCAAAATAATGTGCAATTGGGCCTGCTCAGCATTTTTATACATGACCCCAGTGTGGTATAATGGTTAGGGAGCTGGGCTTGTAACGTTAAGGTTGCAGGTTCAATCCCCAGGTGAGACACTGCCGTTGTACCCTTGAGCAAGGTACTTAACCTGAATTGCTTCAGTTAATATCCAGCTGTGTAAATGGATTGTAAACTGTAAGTTGCTCTGGATAAGAGCGTCTGCTAAATGCCTGTAATGTAATGTAATGTAATGTAATGTAATTGCTAAATGAACTCAAGAACCATACCTCTGTGGAAGTACCTGCTCATTATACTTTGTATACCTTATTTACTCAAGTGTTTCCTTTATTTTGGCAGTTACCCATAGTAGTAGAACCATGTGTCTTTTTTTATTAAATCCAAAGTAAAGACTAAAATGGATGAAACTGCTAATGAAAAGAGCTGTAGAGAAAACCTATTGATATTGAAATCCTTGAAGTCATTGAAAAAAGTCAGTAATTACCTGCAAGATGTACAACGCAAATCCTGTTCACCGGGCACCATTGAAAAAAAGCATAAAATGAAGGCGCATTCAGATTAAAATAATCTGTCATTTTCTGTGCTTTAGCCTGACTTAAATATGAAAAAGATAAATGTATTCAAATTGAGGATGGCTCTCTAGACAGATTCATCTGGGATAACGGCTGAAAACCCCAAAACCCATTAAGGGCTGAAAATATTCTCACATGGCCACTCCACTCAGCAGCTATAGGTCTGTAAAGGACATTACAGGTTTGAGTGCTAACGCCATATGGGATCAGTTCTTTCTAGTTCACTACGAATAAAGCTGTGCTATGAGGTTACTCTCCCCGTCCCGGTTCACAGAATCTGGGCTCCTCTAAGCCTAATTTTCCCTCTGCATTCTCTTTCTTTCTCTTTTCCTCTCTTTTTTTCTCTCTTTCTCTCTCCCCCTCTCTCTCTTTCTCTTTCTCTCTCTCCCTCTCTCTCTCTCTCTTTCTTTTCCCCCAGCTGCTCTGCTGATTAAGCAGAATGGACTTGCTCCTTTCCTATTGAGAATATTTATTAAAAGATTCACACGGCAGGCTTAGCAAACACGCAGGGTTGGGATGAGGAAAAGGGTCACTCAAGCTCCCTTTATCCTCAAGGTGATGTAAACAGGCTGTGTAATTTCTGCATTGGGATTTTCAGTTCAAAAGAGGCAGGCTCCAGGCTCCCTTCAAGAAAAACAATTATTTTCTAGATGTAGTCATGGAAATTGGAGAGGAATCTAAAATAATTTTTGCAGAAAAAAGGATAAACTTTCTATAGTTTGTTGGTTATTATAATCCCGATACAAGAAAGACAAAATAATCAAAGTGATGCCCAGGTGGAAAAAAACACAGGTAATTATTTCTAAAAGCCACAAGCCTTGATAAATTCAGAAAGGGCAATATCCTCAGGCAGCGTATCAGCCATTTGCAAAGCCGTTCATTTGCTTCTGTCTGGCTCGTACAGTTAGCAGGTACAAGGCAGCCTGGACCAATCACAGGACACTACTGGTTTATCCAGGCTGAAAAGAAGACTCCTGTATCTCCTATCTACCTGCACACACTCACCAAATTAGTGGACCCATTTCTGTTTCCTTTATAATGAATTTTTTTTTTTTTCTTTTTTTATTTTTGGTTTCTGATTTTCTCCCAATTTAGTAGCCAATTACACCCGCTATTTTTATGTCAATCCCCCCCTAGTAATGTGAGTTCGCTGCCGTAGTCCTGCGACCGGTAATGACAAAGGCGAAGTAACGTCTCCTCCGAGAAGGCACTCGTCAAGCCGCCGACCGTAACCCGGTACTACAGGGCCACTCTTCTTTATAATGAATTTCTGCTGCTTTAAAAAGTCAAGTTGCAATTTTGTATTACTTGCCTAATGGGTAATTTGTATCATGCACATTAACACAAAAGTAATTTGACTAAAAACACAACTAGTAACTAGCCTTAGAAGTAACTAGCCTAAGTGGACAATTATTTGCATCATTACTAATCTGCGAATGCAATGGTTTTGTTTTTCAAGACCAAGAAATGTAAATGGAAACACCTGTGTAGGAGTGATTCATTTCTTCAGTCTGAGATTAATTTGCTTTGACATTATAACGGAAACATAGCAACAATACTAATGAGGCTAGTGGAGAACAGACAGAGCCTGGTAACTGCATATGAAGAAACTCCTCTGTGATTGATTGATCATATATAATGTTGGCACGAATCAGACTAATGCAAATTGCATTCAAAGAAAAAGACACTGAAACACGTTCAGTGTTAAATCAACATCCTTTACGAAGGCTTTTTCTTAGCCCTTTGCACAGTACTTTGTACTTTGCACACAATGGTTTATATCTACGTCACATAAATGGAATGCATTCTTAGCGACGCTCACCAGTGGCAATAACAAGCTGACCATCTTGGAAAATAAAACAACAGGTGTCCTTATTCCTTATTCCTTTATTAATTGACGCCAACACTCATACCTTGAATTTGTACATTGAGATGAGATTGGGTGTTTTCACACTTTTTTTGTTTTGTTTTGTTTTATTTTGACATATTTGAGGTTATTTTCTCTCACCCGTGGCAAATGCTTATTGTGTTTGAGGTTGCACCGCAATGGACACACACTGAGGTCTCACTCAATCGCAAAGGTAAATCCAACCAAAACCCTGGAACTGTCAGAGCATCACATACATTTGTTTGCAGGCTCACTGGATGAATTGCTGGAGGGCTGTAACCAAGTTCTAGATATTAGATATGTTTTATATAAGGCCACAGTGTCACACTGTCTGAGCACTTAAGTGATTAATTTTAACCACACAAAGAGTCCCACACACCCTGCTTCCAAGACCTAAATTGTCTGCAGATTGATAGGAACCCACAAAAACCCGTAGACACTCTGCCCTTTCAGGACTGGAGTTTTAGACCCCTTTCTCTAAACATTTCTGTCAGGCAAGTTGTATTATTTATTTAAATGATTGCCTATGTGTTCCATTGCATTATAAATATAGGCTTTATATTTGTTGAACTTCTATCTTATGTTTGTCATGGCTAGTAAGGGAAAATCATGTCTGTTTGCTGCACATTGATTGTTTGGGTTGCAACATGTAGTGATCGTCACGCAAATTTGAGTCAAATTTGGCATTCTGGGTCAAACTAATAAGGAATTCAATTTCTTCCGCATTCTCCTTCTATTAGACATTTGGATAATTAATAATTTGTAAAGACATCTGAGATGCTGTTGTTTATTTTAGATACTCAACCGCTGCACAATGTATCCATTGGCATTGTGGGGGATGTAGTTAATTTTTGAGACGTCACAGTTGCTATAGTTACACTGACAAGCCCAAGCAACATGTACTCTTGTGGCATGATGATAAAGTAGCCTGTTGCTGGTGGTAATGTCAATGTGTAGCATTTGAGAAGCGGTATTTAATGTGCCCCCATAAATTTCCTGTGCCCCTTCCATTCATTTTCTCCTGGCATTAGGCCTGCTTTACTGGCGCAAGAGAAACTCATTGTCCATGCTTTGCTGTGATATAAGGCTTCAATCTGTTCCTTGTGTGTGGTACAAATTAAATCTTTCAATTCAGATTGTATTTTGAGGGTGCTTGTTTTTGTATTCTAATTGGGTTCTCTCAGCCAGGCACATAAAAAGGCAACAATCTGTGGTCTTTGCTGGAAATTGTTAGTGCACCTTTTCCTAAGATTGAGAGATTGACAAAACATCCAATAATTGTCAGTCTCTTGTCTGTCAAACACAGAAATCAATGCATATTGTTTGTCCTTTCTTTGTATTTTTCATGTGCCAAAAATGATCCTCTGGTAAAACAGTCCCCCATTGATTGTGATATCAAAAGTGCTTGGTTGAATGGTGAGTGTGTGATCTCAAATGTTTGTGTGTGTGCGTACGTGTTTGTGTATTTGGGGGTGTGGATAGATAATACAAGGGGTAGACAAAATCATGGAAATAATTTGACGTATCAAGGGGACAAGTGTTGAAAATCATGAAGGCATACGCCAAACAAGGAAAAACTGCATCAGAAAATATTAAAAGTGGTCACAAGCTGAACCTCATGGAAAGATACAGACAAACACTTAACAGGATCATTGCTAAAAACCACAAAAAATTTGCCTCAAAAATGTGTACAAAAGTGAATCTACACCACTGTGACCCAGTGTCAACAAAAGTTGTGCATCAGGAGCTTTAAAAAAAAGATATTTTGGAAACTACTTAATTTCGTAACCTAGGCCAATACGCAACAACACATAAGAAGATGTAATGAGCACAAAATTGGGCTTCTGAGCGGTCTTTTACTCTTTTTCTTACATCTGGATGAGTTTATATTTAAGCCAAAGGAAGCCTTAAACTCACATTGCCTGTTCCCAACTGTTAAACATGGTGGTGGATCTGTTATGGTATGGGCAGCCATCTCGTTGGAGTCATTGG
Organism: Aldrovandia affinis; assembly: GCA_029706075.1. Lineage (NCBI taxonomy): Eukaryota > Metazoa > Chordata > Actinopteri > Notacanthiformes > Halosauridae > Aldrovandia > Aldrovandia affinis. The sequence goes on from JAINUG010000006.1 coordinate 4,560,096, forward strand.
GTCCGATTTTTACTCTGCATTTTAGAATTACAGTCCAGGTGCACCCTATGTTGCAAATATTGTTTCCTCAAGATCTTCCCATATTCCAAGATGATAAAGCCCCCATGCACACTGCTAAATGGATTCAAGAGTGGTTTCATGAACACTAGGATGATATCAAACATCTTCAATGGTCACCCTAATCATCACATCCAAATATCATTAAATTGATTTATGGGAAGGTCTGGAACGTAGAGTGTGGAGTATATTTCGACCAACTTCATCTCTCAAAGAACTGGAAGCTTTCCTTCTTGAAGGATGGTCCAATATCCCACTAGAAACAGTTCAAAACTTGTATAACCGCATTCTAAGAAGGACTGAAGATGGTCTGAAGGCAAAGGGCAGCAACTCCTTATTAGTTCATAAATATTCATATATTGTTTGGTGTTTTCATTATTTTGTCTACCCACTGTAGGTGTGTATGCCTTTCCTTTGCAAGAACACATTTTTCTGCATAAGAGAATAATTGTTTGGGTCATAAAAAAGGTTGAGGACAAAGGCAGGCCTCTTAAAGGCAGGCCTCTAGTAGCTGTTAATTATATCCAGGTTCCCAAACCATAAATCACATGCACACCCTAGCTTTTAATTCAAAGGAAGGTACTGCACATTTAAGAAGGGTTTTGTCCATGCATCTAGAATTGTAAACAAGGGATATTAGCATGCTTGGCAGTGAGCTGGTGGACATTAAAGTAGAGAGCAGACAGTGGATTAGATCAAAAGGTATAAGCAGGCCCACGGGGCTTTATTGAACACTGAGTTTCTGTGAAGTTAAGTAAAAAGCCTTTATTTAAATCAATATGTGGTACATTAACCTTTACAACTTCAACATGGCAGAATCAATACATACAGAGGAAAGTGATTGTTTGTTAAGTACTCTGAGGTATTAGGGGAACAAGGTCATATACCAGTTTGAACCATATATTTTAGTAAAGGAATTATGAAGACATTGGTTGTGGCTATACCTGTGCACGTGCTATGAAATCCAACCTAGGATCCCACAGCGGCCTCATGCAGTTAAACACATTTTGTAGATTGCATATTAAGTGCTAACACTGTGTCACACTGCATACATGTATTGGCCATAACATAGCAATAGTAGAGAAATGTAAACATAATGGAACCTTATTTTAAATAATGTAATCAGAGCAAACTCATGGATCATACCTCAGGGACAAGGGAGTTGATACCAAAGTGGCAAACAGATCTTCTTGAGACTGATACATAACCCTTAAAATCGGCATGCTGTTTTTAAAATGTAAACACATAATTCACCTGTACAGAAGTATTAACATAATAACCTGGGGCCTGTCTCAGGAAGCAGGATTAGTGGGTTAGCGAGCTAATTTTGGGCTTAATACTGGGTTTTCGGTCTCAGGATTGTGGCTCACCGGGTTGCATCGCCATGGTAGCTTATGCCATGAACCTAACCTGCTCCGGAGTAGGTTAAATTCAGGCTAATGGATCCAATCCTATAATAGGTCGCCCCCTCACCAATCAGTTCTCTGGAAAATGGCCTCACCATTCCTAGAGAATTGTGTAATCTGATTTTTTTTATATCAGAGATACAGATTCTCTGCAGAGGGAATATTGTGTCTTTGCAAGCGTCTAGAGCCGCATGTTGCAAATGCCACTCGTTGAAGCCATGCGATCACTGTGCAGCAAACTGTATGTATTGCCCTATGTTTTCTAGCCACCGGTACATATACGTATTCTGTTGGTGATGCAGAGAACCTGAGCAAACATACAGTTTATATACTTATATATATAGTTATCAATAATGAATACAATTTTACTGTTGCATATTACTGTTGCACAAGTGTGGTGTAATTTTCTCATAAGATTCGCGAGTGTGATTGGTGCAATGGATTGCACTCACATTCCCATCACCACAGCCCTGGTTGAGCCACAGTCGTGAGATCGAAAACCCAGGGTTAAGCCCAAAGTTAGCTTGCTAACCCACCAATCCTGCTTTGTGAAACAGTGCTCTGGATCTGTCCAGGTTGCATGCAATTGGCTTTGTTACAAATGCCGCCCCTTGTGTGTGCATGTGCTCATAGCTTGATTGGAAAAACCAGGGTTGACAGAGTGAGTTGATAACCACCGTCGTGAGACAGGTTAGCCGTAATTGCCCTTGTTAGGTTTTGTGTAGCCAGCTAACGCAAAGATACCCTGACTATGTTGAACTTCCTTCGTGAGACAGGCCCCTGGTGTTTGCTTAGGTCCATAGATGTCCAAAAAAATTAAAAGAGAGATATTGAAACATGTCATCTCTGAGCTCAATAATCCTATTCACTTTAGCAATGTGCCATTCTACTTTATTTAAGGAATCGTTATGGTTATAACCTTTTAAACTTGAGTGTGCAGCATCCCTGAGACATGACGTGTATTTCACAGGAAGTTTTAAAGTTGCTACCCTTCACCACATCTTAAATTAGGTGGCAGAATGCTAGCCCCTTTTATTTTTCAGATCTTGTTTCATCCAGAATAAACCTAGCAACCCAATTACTAAAGTGAATCATCCTACCTAGTGTGACCCTGTGACGTTTCTCATAATGCTTTGGTATTAAAATGAACAGATGGTGCTATTGGCTGAAATTTATTAAGCCAACTTCTCTGTAGGTTGGTGGATGGCATACCTGCCTTCCCAGTCTCTTCTCCTCTCATATTGTGAATAAATGATGTTAAGGCCTGAAATAAAACTACATCAAAAACATGCAATTGGTCTAATGCCAATGAGAACGGCTCCCCCTCCCTGTGTCTATAGTAAATGTTAGCCAAAATAAAAACAAAGATTTCAGAAAACTGTCTCCCTTCTAGTAAGCCACAGGAAGTCAATGGGAAGCTGAATTCTTTACTTCAATGCCCAGTGTGCATTACAAAGAGGAGCCTTCCTGACAAATTTAAATGCAGGAAAGAGGCATGTGTTTTAACAGCATCTATAAGTCAATAAACTGGTTCCTATGAATACATATACATACCTATAAGCAATATGCAGTACATTGATTAGCCTCATTTTGTCACATTATCTTTATTTCCAATTCAATTACAGTATAGTATACAAAACGCAAATAAGAAAAACACAATTGTTTGTGTGCAAATGTGCAATTGAGCCATTTTACTTTTATCTAATATTATATATGTACATCACTCACATATCGTTAGACTAGGTAATGATGAGCCTAGATAGGCCTGTAAGCATCATTATGCATTCTTATGTTCTTATTTTACTTCCAAATTCCTACCAAGCAAAATCCTTACTTGATTCACAACAAATATGAACAAGGCTAACATTTTATGCAAAAAACTTGGACTGAGAGAGAACAGAGAAGTACCCATTTATACAGTGTCCTCCAGAATTATTGCCACCCTTGGTGAAGATGAGCAAAAAAGGCTCTGAAAAAATGTCTTTGTTTTTCATCAGCTTGATCTCAAAATACGAGAGAAATCTAACCTTTAATTGAAGTAAAATAATTCAAAGAACAAAAATCCTTATAAAAAAATACACAATTTTCTGAAAAACAATCATTCTGGACGGCACTGTATATGGTGAAACCAGTAGAGTTACTACAGAGATGTCAGACAGCTCTAATGTTCTTGTGGCAGTATTGTTACACGGGGCCCCTGTTCCAGTGTGAGTTGCTGGTCTGTCAGGGCCTGGTCTTCACTGACTGTGCTTGATTGACTTGATCAAATTGGATTTAATCTTCTACTTGCATCATTGGTTTTGTGAACATGAGCTCTCTGCTTCCCTGCGGCAATATGACTTGCATTGATCACACCCTTAAAAATGGATGGAAATAGGTAGACAAGAGCAATGTATTTCAACAGCACACCTGCACCATCTGAAAGTGAATTGTCAAGAATACCTATGCACATTTATACTGTATATCTGACCTATTTTATGTGTTGAAGTTTTGTGCAATTTGAAACTGCATAAATTTGGCTAAAGGCACATTCAGGCCAGTTACTTAGCATTATCCTGAGCTGTTCAAATTGAGCTTTTAAAAAAATACATTTAAGTAACGTTAATTTTAATTTTAATAATTTCTAAGCTGTACAATATTGGGTATCAAAATCAAAAGCTGCATAAATTTAGGAGTTCCTAAACTTAATGGTGCTTAAATACTATAATTTCTATCATTTATAAGTTCTGTCATTTTAATAGATTATCATATGATATTGCCTTCTCAGACCATTATCAATTTTAGAATCAATTAAATAACTTTCATTTGACCTTTTTAAAGCATACATATCACCTACACGCAAGTAATTGATCAACTAATACACTTTTTGGGCTTACAGAGGGTTATTTAGCACGTGTAAAAATCTTAGAAAATAAAGTCTTATAATGAAACTAAATATCTATTTGACACTGATTCTAGGCAGGACCAAGTGTGAATTCATTATCACAATACAAACTGTGAAACATGTTTTCATTCAAACATAACTTATTACAGAAACAACAAATAGATTCAATAACTGTGCAATGGTGTGTTCAAATATCATTATCAAGAGTGCTATTAAAACATTTTACTGCTCCTAAATATAATGTGATACAACTACTGAACAAAACAACTTGTTTACAGGCTTCATTCTATATTCTCACTAGCACAGTTCATCACCATTGTTAATTTCATTCTAAATAAAGCTAATGTAACATAAACCCACAAGCTAATTATAACTGTAAGAACTCTGCTAAACTGCTAAAAAACAGGGAAGGCATTGGAATTATTTCAAGGAACTATAAAACTGGAAAGATGCATCACAAAAGGAAAATACAATAATAAGCCTGAAAAGCTCCTGTCTCTTTATCTTCAAATTTATGGAATTTAAAATGTTTGGCTAATATAATGTTGCTAAACACTGTACCATCTGTGATATCTTTCATGCAGGTTTATAGTTTTTGTACAATATGTTTGCTTCCAAAGTCTTCTCATACTTGATCAGAGCTGCAAATTGTAATTTATCAATGCAATTGTATGTTCTCGTGACAGATACCCCATGACACACACATATTAGCAGCAGTATCAAAAGTTAGTTAGACTCAAAACGGTAAAAAAACTAAACAAAAACACAATGGATTGGATTTGAAAGTGTCCTGGATATGTACAATATTTCCAGGGCTTAATGATTACTTGAATTATGCTCTGGTTTTGTGAATGTTTGTGCTTTGCATTTTAGTGGATTTGTGGTCTGTTGGTAGCATTGATTGTCTGCATTGATTGGTGAATTGTGCTTCAGCCTTGATTGTTAATTGTGACACCCCCCACACACACACACAACATTGATTAGTTGAGCTGAGGTATAACTAAACCTGAAATCTATTGCAATTTTTGAAGATAAATTCTGTTGTTCTGTCATTTTAAAACGTACCTCGATGAAGGAAAGTGCTCAAACGCATCAGTGGTAGTATATATCGTATATACATAGCCTTTTAAATTTATTTTAAAAGGAGTGCTTTGGTTTTTTGACCTTTTCTTTTTTGGTCATTCTTCTGTGATACACAATGGGTCAGATTGCCCCGCAAGAGAATCTCATTCCATTCATTTCCTTCTGTCATGCCTCTTTCTGTGCACTTTGTCTCTGCACTGACATGCATGTGAACTGAACTCCCCTGCACTGGTTCAGCGTAGGCTTTAGATCAAAATCTGGAAATAAAGGGATTAATTTCCTAAGGGCAAACTATATTTTTCCAAGGACTTCTCGGAGTATCTTAGGAAACCGTGTTGCTTTAACGTGAGTTCAACCACAGGAAATTGTGCTTCAGCAGAGAGAAAAACTGCATTTTATGGCTGCTTCCTCAACATTGTGCTATAATTAACATTGCCCCTTATGATGCCTCTGTTTATTTTTGTATGATTGGAGGGTTGTTTCCAAAAACAGCAGCTGTACATATTCGCATGTCCAGAAAAACAAACCACATAATTGTATTTGTACTTCAGTGGCTTCTTGTATCCAATAGATTGGTAACATTGGATTTTTTTTTCCTGTATTGACATAACCTTATGCTCATTGTCATTTGGCCTACTTCATTAACTTGAAGTCATTTGGTGGTGTTCCTGTAAATAACATGCCCCTCAAATTATTTTGGAAAGTCAGCACAACAGAAAAGTAAAACCATCTGTTCAACTAGTTCAAATCCAGGCCATTTGAACACCAGTAACTTTGTATTCAGTTGTTGGCATAACAATTGCATAAACGTTTATTACGTAAAATATTTGTCAAAGTACATTTATTTGTTTGGTTGAAAACCAAAATAGCCATGATACTGTAAATGAATTGGAATTTGTTTGACAATTTAGTTGAGCAAAGTTCTGTGATCGCATCTAATGCAACCTCATATGAATATAAATCCTGTACAGCTCTTTGATGTTCTTGGTCAATGAGGCACTTCACACCGCACGAGCAGCCTCCCTCTCCTCCATCCTGATCCTGCTTGATCTCTCCATCCTCTTGTCCTCCCTGGCAGCAACAGGGATCTGCGGTACAGCCCTCACCTGGATCGATTCCTACCTCTCCGGTCGCTCCTTCCAGGTCGCCTGGGCTGGTAAAGTATCACCGCCTCGCTCCCTCCCCACCGGGGTTCCACAGGGCTCAGTCCTCGGTCCCCTTCTCTTCTCCCTGTACACCCACTCCCTTGGCTCTGTAATCTCTGCCCACGGCTTATCCTACCATTGTTATGCTGATGACACTCAACTCTTTCTCTCCTTCTCCCCATCAGACACTCAGGTCTCTACCCGCATCTCTGCTTGCCTGAGGGACATTCAGAGCTGGATGGACAGTCACCACCTAAAGCTCAACCCAGGTAAAACAGAACTAATCTTCATTCCTGCCCTAAACTCTCCCCACCTTGATTTCTCCATTTCTCTAGGTGACACCTTGGTGACATCATCACCCTACGCGAAGAATCTCGGTGTGGTGATGGACAACAGGCTGTCCCTATCAATGAACATTGCAGCGGTAAGCCGGGCGTGCAGATTCTTCCTGTATAACATCAGGAGAATCCGTCCCTTCCTTACCACGTACTCTACCCAGCTCCTGGTCCAAGCAATGGTACTGTCCCGCTTGGACTACTGCAACTCGCTCCTGGCTGGCCTTCCCGCATCTGCCATCAGACCCCTGCAACTCATCCAGAACGCTGCAGCCCGTCTGGTCTACAACCTTCCTAGACACTCCCATGTCAGCCCCCTGCTCACTACCATCCACTGGCTGCCTGTTATAGCTCGCATCAAATTCAAAACATTGGTCCTAGCATACCAGGCAGTCAAGGGATCAGCCCCAACATACCTCCTCAAAATCTTCAGACCCTACACACCTGCCAGACCACTCTGTTCTGCTACCTCAGGACACCTAGCACCTCCCCCTCCGCACCTGCGCTTCCCAGTCACATCTCCTGTCGGTTCTGGCTCCATGATGGTGGAATGACCTTCCTGTGGAAGTCAGAACAGCTGAGACCCTGGCCACCTTCAAGCGACGACTGAAGACTCACCTCTTCAGGGTGCACCTCTCCCTGTAGTCCGTTTTTTGTTAACTTAGGGACGTAGCTGCTTAGTATTACACATGTCTACTTGTTTATGTATTGTATTAGGCTTAGGCATTATTTTCCGCACTGATTGTTTTATTGCTACCTTTGAATTGTGGCTACAGATTTACCTACAGGGTCCTAGTTTAACTATGTGGTTGCTCCTAGCACCTGGAACTGTACTTCCTGCTAGGGTGGTTTTCAGCTAAACTGTTCTTGACTACAGTTAACACTTTGTTGTACATCGCTCTGGATAAGAGTGTCTGCCAAATGCCTGTAATGTAATGTACTGTACAGTAGAATTTAAATAATCATCAATGTGTGACAGGAAGTTGCATCACATATCACACAATAAATGTTTGTTTTTGATATACAACCAATCTTTCTGTGGTTAAATGTCAGACATATCTATGTAAAGTGTGGCCAATAATCTGTAAATGAGTCATGTCTCATGCTACAAGCAGAACAGAAAGTGTTAAAATAATAAGAAGGAAGAGAGAATTCCCTGCGCTCCCCACCCTACGAACACACACACACACACACACACACACACACACACACACACACACACACACACACACACACACACACACACACAGCACAGACACATGCATGCACACGCACACAGTTTTATACAAATAACACCTGTTGTTGAAACCAGTGAAGCCTACAATTTAATTTTATCTGCCTGCAAACAATCTCTCATTAGGGGGTGGAATGATGATAGAATTCAGTGAGCCATGCAGTCTTGCATTCAGTGGGGCGATGCATCACAAGGGGCCTTTTACTCTGGGGAAGAATCAATTTGCCAAAATATTTATTGGCTGGAGAAAACTTTTACCATAGAAAATGTGCACCACATTGTATGAATGCCCTTTACCTTAGCCTTTTATTCTATATGCAGTCCTATTATCACAGTAGGCTACTAACTGCTAAGTGCTTTCACCGATTTATATCGTTCATCATAAAAAATGTTTTAAAAAAAAGACTAACCTTTTCTTTCCCAGTGTTACAGGTATGATACGCAGACGCCTGCAATGATGTCTATTGCTGTATTACTGCACTGATCTTGTGCGCTAACTATGATTGTTCTTACCTTGTATTAATGCACATCTTGTAAGTCGCTCTGGATAAGAGCGTCTGCTAAATGCTTAAAATGTAAAATGTAAATGTAATACTTTGGGATTTGTTGCCTAATATTCCCAAGAACTTCAAGCATCTTTTTAAACAATGGAAAGGGAATGTTTACTCTGTATCCCGTTTTGTAGGATATACATTTGCAATGCTTTGCACAGGATAAATAAACAGTTGTTTGGCAGGGATATTGAACAACACAAGGAGGATCAGAGGAGAAAGAGTGTTATTTCTCCACTCATATATTTTGTTCATATCATACAAGTGTCTGTTTTAGTTAGATAAGCATGATGGAAGTAATATTAGAAAATAACATAACAATGTTCTTTGCATCTGTATTGTAATAAAGAACATGACCGCAGTCACAAAGATTGCGTCAATCTCTTTTCATCCCTTCAAAGCCCATGCATTTTCAATGGTCTTTGCTGATTGTCATACAAGCAGAAACCTGTAATGCTCTAATGGTGCTACAGCAAATTAAAGTGTTATTTCTGACAGTATTTGTCCTTGGAGTCAAGACTTGATTGCCTCTAACATTTGTCTGATCAAATGTAAAATAAATCGGGCAGCTTCCGATAGAAAGACAGAGAATAGAGGTAGCAAATGAATTATTTCTAAAGGAAGGTAGAAATGGGCATTGCCATCGCATGATAATTTGAGACTTAAGAACTCAATTAAAGATTACAAACATTTGAAAAGAGCTGTTTTTTTTACACAATGTGCTTTACTGTGAGCATTTCCCTTTTAATTTCAGATCGTTTCAGATATCTTTAGCCTGTTTCAAGGGGAAAATATATTAGTGTCCGCTTTGTGTGACTGAAATACAGATCTCTGTATCTGTATTTCACTGATGACTTATTATGGTTAGGTAGATTTGTCCAAAGATGAGGCAAAATGAAGTTATCATTGTGAAGGTGAAGGCGAAATGTTAATCCACGCTTTTAATTTGATTGTATAATGGCTAGCATGAAGAATACAACTTAAATATAACCATCAAGTCCATCAAGTCTGAAGTGACTTGTCACAACCTGGGTGTCTAGTGCAATGTCCATATCATAAATGAGGCATTCTAAGCAAAATGGAGATTTAAATTGTTTTGCAAGTAAATGTCTGCTATATGATGACAGTTTTGTGGCAAGACGATTTTGAATACAATAGTGGTGAAGCCATGCCAATGGAGGATTTTATTTGCATTTACACCACAGAGTAGCTACACAATATATTCATGCTAGCCAGTGAACACAGGACATTGGTAACAGTGAGCTGTGGAAACAAGGCCCATATCATGTGCTCCTTTTGATATTTCAAGAAACTAACTAACAAACAAACAATAGAAATGTGTTTTTCCCTTGTACTCCAGTGAAATTAAGAGTGCAATACTGAACTGTTTCCTTTGTAGGTTCAGTGTGACTTCAGTTTATTTCTTTGTATCTGGCACAAAGCTCTGATACCACACTTCTAGCATAAACAGTATTAGTAGCATACAAGCTTAGTATATAAGGCAAGTTTCGAACGTTCATTTTAGTGTCCCCTTATTCAGCAAATTACTATGAATGAATATGATATGTGACAACTTGCACATAAAACAAGAAACACAGTCCATTGATGTATCCCTGGTCCCGTTATTCATACATTTGAAGGCTTTATGTAAACATTTATCATGTACCTCAACCATCCGCTCAATGAAAACATCCGCTCAAAGAAATCAGTTTTCAATGATCTTACATGGGTTATTACAGCAAATATAACAATCCATAGCAAACACAGCATTTCCTGCCTGTGAAATACATTTGTAAATATTGTAAAGAACTTCATGAGATCATTGGAAATATCTGTCTCATCATGGCAAAAAACAAAGACTCATTGTGAGACATTGATGGATTAATTTTTATTATTTTATTTTAATTTTATTTGTCATACATACACCTAAATGGGGAGTAACAGAATGCATACGACAAGGAAACATGTTACTGTAGTTTTTTATTTGTTATTGTTTTGCAAACTAAAATCTTTGATCTGTGCTTGCCAATATACCTCAACGAGGGAAGCATTTCTGTTTTTTTAATCATTTTTTTATTAGCTTTTCCACGGAAACATAATTTTGTGATGTAAGGTTGCGGTATTGAAAAAAGCACTGTTTGCACATCAGTGACTTTACAATCAAAGGTTAATTGCCTGCTGATTTAAACCGTTATGTAGGACCAAATTACATCCTGCATCAAAGTTACCAAATGCTTAAAACAATTACTAGCTTTAATTGGACCCAGTTTGTGCTGTACTCTACACCCATTTGAGACTTGCTGGCAAGTCTTGATAACACAAGGAATGTTTAGGTCAGAGGATGTAATAATATTATCTATAACATGTAATGTTAACATGTGACAAAGACCTTATGAGATCGCCTGTGTCATCCATTATAATATTGGATTGATGTAAAGTTGATACATTCTAAATAGATTTCAGCATTCCAAGTAACTGCATATAGTATTTGTTTTAAAGGAGAATTCAGAATCCAGGTTAAACGAGGGAGTTCTACTTGTGACTATAAAATAACTATAGGTTTGTTTGTTTTTTACCAGTATATGACTACTGTTATTGTAGTAACACAGCAGTAAAATAATAGTCATTATTACTTTAATAACTGGTCAATAACCAGTCCATAATATTTCCAAAAAGGAGTAACTATTTGTTTAGACTGAAAATATATGAGCTGCAGTCCTCCATAAGTACAGTAATGCGTTCATGAACTTTCCAGTTGCACTATTACTTTTAAGCATTTGAATTCCATCCAAAAGTTGTGGGTTTTGCTGTTTTTCCCACAAATTGCTGCTGTCACTTTTAAGCAATGATATACAGAACAAGATTTTCCATATCTTTCATAAATGACTATCACCAACCCAATAAAAAAAGCAACTGGAAAGGGATGTGTTTATATATTTATTTAAAAAACATACAGAGGAAACATTGTGAACACAAATGTACCCCTTGGTTTCCTACTTTATTGCCTTCATTGACATACACCAAAGGTTTGACAAGCAAAGCACACTATAATGCTTGACTGTCCTCTCTAGTCGCAGTGATATTTGTTGTGAGATGCTGAAAAAAGACATGGGACAGTGACATGGGATAACCTTCAGCCTCCTTATTGGTAGGATTAAATGTTCTCCCACTTTCCTCTATCGTACCTTTCCCTTTGAAGTCTCTCTGTCTGTCTCTCTCAAGGCTAACATTATATATAAATTGATAACAAAAACTGGCAGTTGGCAGTTTGATTTTAAGCTTATCTCTGTAAACACACTGATGCTTTTTTTTCTTTGCTAGTTACACGCCGAAACACTAAAAGGTCATCTAGGAAATTCCTTCTGTGGAATGTGTTTTCCAAGGCCCCGGGCTAAGTAATGCAACACTCTCAGTCTTTGCAGATTGCTGAGAGATTTGTCATAATTTCATATCCAACACAACCTGGGTTTGGAAGGAGATGTTTTCAATATGATGGGACGTGGGTTTGGCAGTCGATATTCTACCCAGACGTTGAAATGGTTTGGCAGCGGACGCATCCAAACTATTTATGTGCGGGATCTCATGCACTTTTTCTGTTTGTTTATTATAGCTTTCCTCTTGAACTCTGGTCACCAGGGTTGCATGAGCTCAGTTCAATTATGGGTGGTTCTAATGTTTCATCTATGTAACTACCCAACAATGGGGGAAAGGCGCACATTTGCTAAAGAATTGGTTTGAGGAAGCTATGCGTGAGGCTATGTGGTGTGGTCTAAAGAGGTCAAGGCGATTAACTCGCTATGTAAGAGTATAATGAAGCCCCATAAATGTGCGGCTTCTTAATTTAACCCATACTTTGAGAGGTTCTAGGAAAGGGGGAAATCACCAAAGTAAATGGTCTCTCCATCAAATTTCCCCCGGCAGAAACTGCCAAAGAGTAGTGTTTTTCATAAACAGCTCATAAATCATCACATTTTTGACAGCATAAAGGACCCTCTTGTTTTTTTAATCAGGAAAGTCAGCTCTCAGGGATTGGTTTGTCCAGGAAGAGGGGTTTATTTAACTGCCTTGCTGGTATTCACACAGGACAGTTTTCCCCCTGGGGAATATAGTACTGATATCCCAGTTTGGGTACACCTTGATTAGCTTGTACTCATATAGGGGCTCCTCTGGGGGATTTCAACACAGCACTTACATCACGTGAAACCGCAGCAATTGATAAGACTTTCACTTTGATTAATAAATCAATTGAGCGACATTGCTTTTGGCATTTGTGATCGCCAACTTTTTAAAGTTTGCCATCTAATAACAATCAGATTGATAAAATCAAGTTAGTGTCACATCTAAGGAAGGCATGCTGAACAGAATTACGATGTAAGCTTTCTGAAGGCCTCCCACATGACAGACAAACAAACTTTTGTGTTGTTATTTTCACAATTTTAAAGCAATTTCATAAACCATACTTACATGAGTATGGCATTACTTCATAAAGCCTACTGTACACAAACACCCGCAGTGCCTTATAATTACTCTCATAGAATGGTAAAGATAATTTCATATAAAGAAGAAAAAGGAAAAACATACCTGAAACCATAGTGTATCACTCTATGTCAGCCATTATATGGCACTGGGGTTGTTCATGATTCTGATAACACATCAATGAAAAAGGACTTATATTTACCCGAAGGCTATTCAAATCCAGTAACTAATTTCCATGCAATTTCAGTAACATCTGTCTCCATAACTATACTTTCAACATATCTTTCCATCACAACCCTGTATTTACCTCATAATTACATCGTTGAGACTAAACGGAGATGTCTCTGACGACGGTCTCGTGTCTGAACATTGCTTTTGATTGCCAACTTGAAGTGAAGTCAAAATATGGCTGGAGATGCTGCTCCTATCCCATAGACCCGTTGTTTCGAAGAAGACGTGTGATTTTTCCACCTTGAGCCACAGCCTTTACAATAGCCGCCTTTTCTGACATGAGGCCAGGAGGCAGCCAATAGTGGCACGCTCATCCATCTGGCCCTCTGCCTGCAAGATTGTGAGATTGTTTCATAACCGTGAATTAAATCTCTTTTTTTATGCCTAAGGTGCTTCTGCATTTTCCCCCCGTTCGCAACATATTGTATTTCAAAAGCTGTGCACATATTTAGAAGAGATTCATTGCTGTGATTTGGGCGGGGCATTTCGATCAGCTGCCAGAGGTGAACTCAGGTACAAAACTCAAACTAAAGCAATCAGTGCACAGCCCTCCAGACGGATTATTAAGAGACTAGTATTGCCAGTATGTAATGTAAACCTCAATTTGTACATTAAAAACCCCAAACAGAAACCACTCTGGGTCACAAAATGCAGTGTCTGTACACAATTTGAATTGGTTTAGTCTGTTTTGGATAACTGCCCTTATGGCTTCTCAGTGAATCAGTCTTCTGGGGTTGATTAAGACAGAACGGCTTGAGAGAATGCGATTGTAAAATTAAAACAACCATTACAAAATCCAGAAACCAGAGGCAACACTTGTACCTTTGGGGTGAAGTTTCAGGAATATCCAGGGAGATATCAGAGATTCTGTGCACTGTGTGACATGCAGGGTAAAAAATAATCAGTGGCTTGTGGGCAGATTGCACTCACTTGAGCTTCTAGCCAGGTCATTGTTGTAAAAGAGAATATGATCTCAACAAATTACCTGGTTAAAAATGGATAGAGAAGTTATTTAAAAAGAATTAAAATTGGGGTAAAAACATGTTATACTTGATGTTAATTTGTGTTAAACAGTGACTGACTCTCTCTCTTTCATTTATATATGACAATGCATAAATAACTACATAAATAAAACCAATACTAAGTAAAGCACTTTTGTAATGTACCAATTACTCGCTCTGTATTTCTGTTTTACACATTACATTACATTGTCTTTGCTGTTTATCAAGCTGAATTTGGGCTGTGTTTATTTATTGCAACAGAAGGTAAAGTGAGCTGATACTGCAAAACAGGTCCTTATAATCTTAAAGCTGCCAAGCTTGCAAGCCATCTATGAATGCTAAATCTACAGTGCTTTCATTTTTAGATAGAAGAAATAGTTCTAGTTTGAAAAACGGACTGTGATACAGTCTGCATAATTTCTGTGGTGAATATTACTTTGTAGCATTTCATTATGATATAATGAACTGTCAGTAGAGATAAATTTTTTCATAAAACATACACTGGAGGGTTAATAAATTAGTGCAGGAATAGTTTAAAATACAGGTAACTGACAAAATAAAGGAAACACGCACCGCCAGTACAGCTTCAATGCGCCTTGGCATATTTTACAAGCGTCTGGAACTCTGTTGGAGGATGCAACACAATTCTTCCATGAGAAATGTAATCATTTGGTGATTTGTTGATGGGTATTGGTGTTTACCTTTCACTCTAAGGGATTGAGTGGACCTAAACCATGGCAGGAAAATGCACCGTGCACCATAACAGAGCTGCCAGAACCCTTCATTTACTCAAGGTTACCTGTATTAACAAGCTGTGTGACCCTAAGCTCTAAGAGTGCGGCTCGTCGATGTTTACAGCACAATGAGATGTGTAGCAACATGTGGCTATGACTGAAAACTAGTCACCCATTATTCTTACAGTGCTCCACTTTTTCTTAACTTCTAGCCCTCCCACTTTGAGCCTCTGTCCCTGTGTACCTTGAGCCAACTCATTTGCACAAACCAAACAACCTGTCCTTCATATAGCTGTTAATTCTCCTTATTGTGGGTATTCACAGGAAGTTACAGGAATTATCTGTTTACAAGCCCTCGGCCAGAGGAATCCCACAAGACATAACTGTCTCAAAACCAGGCTGAGAAACGTGCATGTTAACTCACTTACTGGTAAGAATGGCTCAAAACACTTCAAGTGCCCTGTAATTATGTTGTCGCTGCACCTACCTGCACATTTTAAAGACACAAACAACTATTGCTCTATGATATTCAAGTTTTCATTACCAGGAAATAACAGAAAGTCCTATGAATTCTAGTATAACATTACTGCACACCCATTCCTACTAAATTAATGGGTCTGAGAGTCTTCACTTGAAATGCATGCCTCAGGCTTTGATGATGCCCATAACATTGACTTTTCATTTTCCGTGCAGTGACAGCAGCTTGTCATTACATATAATTCTGCCTGGCAATCCAAGACTTTCTATGGAATAACATCCTTTCATTTACTAACTTGTTTATTACCGCTGCCAACGATCTTTAACCTTCTTCAACATGTGGCTGCTTATTTTCTGAAACGAGTCAGGTTGCACTGAAAACAAAAGAAAAAGAAAGACAACATGATTGCTTATCCTTAAAAGAAAACACACTGTTGTATTGCTTTGCTAAAAATAATACTTGACCTGTTCAATTTGATCTCCACTTAAAATGTCTTAGTGTTTTACTTATCTTTAATATAGAAACATTGATAGTTTACACTGTTGTCAGGAAAGGTGGACAGAGGGAGAAATAGGCGGGTCACCGGATGCTAATACCTCCGATTTATTTATTAGTTCATGGTACAAGGTATGACCACACCAAGGCAGAATACATTTATATACATTTATTGTAAGAATAAAACAAAACAAAAGGTACAACAGTAGAAATCATTTGGAGCTGGATGTATGTTGCACTTTCAGAGACAATAGGGAGGGTGGATAGCAGATTCTGTATAGTTGGCTAGGAGTCTTGCCAGGGCTGACTGCACTCCACTCACACTTCCTTAACCTAACCTAAATATGAGGGAAAGGAAGAGATGGGGACAACGAGGTGTGAAAATTGTAATACACAAGGAAGTGAGATCAGTAGTGCCATTATATCCTTTCATTGGTTGGTAAGGGGATAAGATGAAGATCAGGATCCCTTCATCCCAAACTTAAGTTCTAAACTCAAGATTGAAGGACCAGCTTCATGAGGTTCGTCCCATATGATGGGAGCACAGAAAAAGAGCGTTGATCAGTGAGAGCTGGTAGTTACAGACTGATCTTAACTTTGTATAAAATAGCCATTGGAGTGCAAAAGTGTTTTGACCACAACTATTGCACACCTGACAATGTGACCATTTTATTGAACAATCTGGACATGGATGGCATCTGTATTGATAAGAGACCAAAGGACTACATTTTATCATGCTTTTATAGGATGTGGATCTTGTTGCGATAAAAATGGAAACCTAATAATGCTCTCTTCTGAGCTATTCCATGTTTCTGCAGCCACCGTGCACATGGAACTACTAGGAGAGTACTGGGAGAAGTAATCACTGGATTAGACACCCCCTGCATGAGCCAAATCAGCTTCAGGGAGACCAGAAATCTTGTATCTCTCAGCAAAAGTACATCATAGTTTGTCTTTGGCGCAAACAAAGAATAAGATCCCATTCTGATGTCATCGCAAAGGGAAAACCAATTAATTTGAAGGAAAAAAATGAATAAAATGCATTGTGTTCATAGTTAATGGGAAGAGAGCTTGTTATTTACCTTTGTGAGATAAAGTTAGATTTTTATCAAATGCACAAAGTAATCTACTGCACATCACTGTACAATGTACAATCACATTTCAAACATTGTAGCCAAGAGCATCTATAATCAAAACTGATAAAAATGGAACATAAATAAACATAGACAAAATACGTTTCTGAAAGCAGTTATTGAGAAAATACCCCACACAGAGAAGAACATGGGAATAAAGATGGAAACATTACATGCATGCTTCTCCTTGAACTTGTACATCATTGGAAAGTTTTTCAGGTCTCATCTCTCTAATCAAAGTCCAATAACAGAAAATGCATGCTTTACAAAGAAAATTATTCTCTACTTCTTATAAATAATTCATATAATAATATACACATACTGTGGCGTCCCCATGGGTTGGGCGACACTCACTGACCGTTCAGAGGGCGTAGGCACGTGTAAAAACACTGAGGAGGCAGTAATATCAGCAGAAGTTATGATTTATTGAAACAAACAACACAAAACGCAGGGTGGGGTCTTTGGGGAATACAAACACAAAGTCCACAAGGCTTGTCTCTTTGTTGTTGTCCGTTCCAAATCCGCAATCCAGGTCCAAGGTTCGTTGTCCAGTCCGTAATCAAAATCCAATCAATCCAATCCCAAAGCAAAAACAATTCCCCAACACTCTTTCAAAAACTCTCTCCAAAAATACTCTCTCAAAAATTCTCTCCAAAAACTCTCAAAAAAACTCTCTCTCACCACTCCTTGTAAATCCTGGCTGGTCAATGACTTCACAGGTCTTTACTCAACAATTTCGCACAGCAACTCCTTTCCCAACTCGTTCCGACTCCTCTCCAAGAACAATGGGCAACCGCCCTTTAAATAGGCCTCCAAAATGGCTTCCAGCTGCTCGTTTGTCCAATTTGCCGTGACTTCGTTCAGGTGTTGCGGTGGCATGCTGGGAAATGTAGTGAAAAATGGCTGCCATGTGTTGGAGGCCAGGCAGCCATTTTGTGGTGCAACCCTCCGGGCTGCCACAATACTAAGAATGAAACATATTTTTCTCAGATCTAATACAATGTAAGATTCATCATTGTACACCCAGAAATCAGTTGTATGATCTTTCTTTGGTATACTGATGATTTTCACAGAGTTATTATTGAGCATGACCCCCCATGCACATCAGTCACGTCACTTCTCTCTTTGAGTTTTGAAACATGGATAATTATAAAATATTCTGAAAAACAATAATTATGCAACAAATGAATGGAACTCCAACTGAACATAAATGGTCAAGACGATATAGCTTTATTCCTTTGTAGGTAGAAACATTGAGCAACATATAATGTTTGGGTTCTTGAAAGAGCAAAACCATAAGAATAAATGTTTTAAATGTATTTAATGCCCTCCATTTGCTGCAGTTAATGTTCACATCCTACCAATGATTAATGTGGCTCGAGTCTTAAGGAAATCATGGTCCATTCAGCCGAGAGTTCTACACACTAACCAGCAAGTACAGTACATGTGGTCATGGTAAGCGATAAAGCACATGTTGGTTCAGAGCATCCAAAAGGTACTCCATAGGATTCATTTACTTAAGGTGGACACAGTGACCACTCCCTCACAGATTGTTTGATGGAAAAGTCTAATAGATATGCGTGTCCATGAACATGCATTACTATAATGCCATCATTTTGCGCAAAGTGGGGGGAAATGAGTTTGGGAAAGACCATTGTCTACATAGCATTGTGTAGTCAATAAGACATTAATTTTTTTAACATTTCTTTATTTATTCAACCTTTATTTAACCAGGTTAGTCTCATTGAGATTAGAAATCTATTTTTTAAAAGAGACCTGGCCATGAAAGCAGCAATGAATTACAGACACTACAAAAATTACAACATTTAACATAAAAGCAGAAAAGTAACAATATTCACAGTATCACATCTGGTGTGTAAGAGCAGTCTAAATATGTGGTGCAACTAAAGGTCAAAGCATTTACAATATTCACTTTCCTCCATAGCTTTAACCCTTGCTTTAAAAACATTTAGTGAAACAAGCTCCTCTAGGTTAAGCTCTTTCTGGAGCTCATTCCTCATCACAGCCCGAAGGAGCTAAGAACTGGAACGCTTTTTACCAAACTCTGTACAAGCCTTTGGCACAGACAGTAAAACCCTGTTTTGTGAGCAAATTTTCATTTGTCTGCTGGACTACACTACCGGTCAAAAGTTTTAGAACACCCCCATTTTCCAGTTTTTCCAGAAATTTAAGCAGTTCAAGTCCAGTGAATAACCTGAAAAAAAAGTTTAGGTTACCAAAAACTGAAAAATAATGTACATTTTTGGGCAGTGAGTTTCCTACACCATCAAAAGGCACTTGGAAACTGGAGGAAACTCTGACAGGAAGAGGTCTGGCAGACCCAAAGCCACAACAAAATCAGAAGACAAGTTTCTGAGAGTCAACAGCTTGCGTGATAGGTAGCTCACAGGACAACAGCATCAAGCACAGCTTAACACTGGTCGAAGTAAGGAAGTATCCGTTTCAACTGTGAAGAGAAGACTTGCTGCAGGTTTGACAGGTCGAGTGGCAGTAAGAAAGCCATTGCTAAGATGGCAAAATAAGAAAAAGAGACTTGCCTGGGCCATGAAGCACCGCCAGTGGACTACTGAAGACCTCCGATGAAAGGTTTTTGTAGGCTGTCGAAAGGATGGTTCCTCAGGCTGTCAAAGGATGGTTCTGGGGCTCTTTTGCTGGATTGACACCAACTGTCAAACATAGAGGAGGAAGCATTATGATGGTCTGGGGCTCTTTTGCTGGATTGGCGACTTGCACAGAGTGACTGTTAACCCACGTTAACCCATTACCCACGTGCCCCATGGTACACAGTGTCCAGCAGACGCAAATGTTAATAAATGTTAATGGTGATCTCCATCCATATTTTATTGCAGCCAATGCCATTATTCTTCCTCTTGTTAACACAGTTGTCCACTTACACAATGCAGCAAGGTTGGAAGCACTCTCCACATCCTTCAACCATTGTGCCAGAATGAAAAGTCATTAAACATTAACTCACCGCAAATCACTCATCACATCTGTGTTTGGTAGGATAACGTTGGAATGTCTTTGTGCCCATGTGAATTGATTAGAGGCATACTGACATTATTATGCTAGTCTCTGATTCCTTGTGGGTGCAATCATATTAATTTATGAAATTATGAGAATTAAAATATTTTAACTATTAAGTGGACATATGGGTGCCAAAAGAATTTCATTTTTTAAAGCCTTTCAGTATAGTTCTGAAGTTCTGATCGTAATAATAATCACAATAATAATGTTTATTGCTGTTATATATCTACCAGCAAAGCATTAATATGGATGGTTTTTATATCCAATGTTTTATCTCAGATTCTCTTTAAGTGCAAAAATGAACTTCTATGCTGGCATTCTATGCATCTAAAGTGAACATTTCCCCTTTAAGCACAATTTCTGTGCTGTGCTACTAATGCCTCCTTCACTTAGCATTTGATGGGGTCATGTGAGATATAAGAAATAAGTTACAACAGAGGAACAAGAAAGACACCCCCATCTTAGAGAAGACAGTGAACAGCGCCTTCTCTAGTGTGTCCACAGGGGGTCATGGATGCTGCAGGCCTCTCCATAAGCTAACATGAAATGTGTTTCTTCTTCACAGTGCTCCTCAAAAGAGCCCCAGGGCAGCTGGAAGGGAAAGGATTGATTATTTAATTCACAAGACAAACCCTGTTAAGTCTGGGAAAGATGATACTTGCGTATCAAATTTAGGTGACTGTAAGTCTCTGATGCACTGACGCTGATCGAAAGTGCATTCTAAGTAATATAGTGTTTACAACTATATATATATATATATATATATATATATTAAAATGCATTTATTTGTACATACATTCCAGGAAAACATATCTTGATATATTGTGAATAGTGATATAGTGTAATGAAATTATTATTATTATTATTATTGTTGTTGTTGTTTTTGTTATTGTCATTACTATTACTAATCAGACACAGAAGTGTATAAACAAGAGGAAATGCACATATTGATGCAACTGTACTTTTTTCAGTGCACAAAATAGTCCAAGTCCAAGGCCAAGTCTAGGCATGGTGTGGTGCTGGATACTCTCTAGACCAGGGACATCGTTGGACCCCATTTAGTGGTGCAGGAGCCCCAGTTATATTTTGCTGTGCGCCACTTCAAATGTAATGATTCATCCATTTTGAATTGTGCTCTACTTGACCGATGTAAGCCATTAGGTTTTAGAACCGCACGGAACACCATTCTCATTCACCAGCATGCAGTGGCAGCACGCTGCTGCCAACAGTACCCCAGCCCCTCCCCCACTTCAGCGAGGTGGTAGTGACTTATATATGCAGTGTAGCATGAACAATTGTCCTTGGTTATGTCCTCCAAAACATCTACTTGCCAATTAGACCCAATCCCAACAAAACTTGTCAAATAACTTCTTCCTGTTATGGGGCAACCCATGCTAGACATTATTAATCTGTCTCTCTCATCAGGATATTTGCCAATTTCTCAAAAAGTAGCAGTAATTAAGCTACTTTTAAAGAAACCAAACCTTGACCCCGAAAATCTCAGGAACTACAGGCCAATTTCTAAACTTTCTTTTCTTTCAAAAATTCTAGAGAAAGCTGTAGCTCAGAGACTGACTTCATTCCTGAAATCAAATGATGTCTATGAAACTTTTCAGTCAGGATTTAGGCAACACTATAGCACTGAGACTGCTCTTATTAAAGTTGTCAATGACTTACTGGCATCAGCTGACTGTGGATGTGTCTCTATTCTTGTGCTTTTGGACTTAAGTGCTGCGTTTGATACAATAGACCACCAAACTCTTCTGAGCAGACTTGAAAACCTAGTTGGACTGCTTGGACAGGCACTCTCCTTGTTTAAATCCTACCTGTCAGATAGGTATCAATTTGTGCAGTTAAATGATGAGCCCTCTGCTCGCATCAAGGTGGAATATGGTGTCCCTCAAGGTTCTGTTTTGGGGCCATTGTTCTTCTCCCTTTACATGTTGCCACTTGGTGATGTCATTCGTAAACATGGTGTACATTTTCACTGCTATGCAGATGACACACAATTATACCTATCAATGAAACCTGGCGAAGTACAATTTGAACAGTTGGAGGCTTGTTTTAAAGACATAAAAGACTGGATGACAGACAATTTTCTATTGCTGAATGCTGATAAAACAGAGATGTTGGTCTTGGGGCCCAAAAACCTCAGAAGTGGGTTATCTGATTTAGCTCTGAATCTGGATGGTTGCTCTGTTTCTGCAAGTTTGGTGGTAAAAGACCTTGGTGATACTATAGATCCTGGTCTCTCATTTGATAGTCACATCAAAAACATTTCCAGAGTAGCCTTTTTTCACTTGAGGAATATTGCCAAAATGAGGGGCTTCCTGTCATTAATAGATGCAGAAAAACAAAAAAATTGTTACATCTAGATTAGATTATTGCAATGCATTACTGTCTGGCTGTTCCAATACCTCACTCAGGAGCCTACAACTCGTACAGAATGCTGCTGCAAGGATCCTGACTAGAACCAAGAAGTATGAGCACATTAGTCCTGTGTTAGCGTCACTTCACTGGCTTCCTATAAACTATCGGGTAGACTATAAAGTACTCCTCTTAACTTATAAGGTTTTGCATGGACTTGCACCTTCTTACTTGACTGATTTACTTCATCCCTACAATCCCCCACGTTCACTTCGTTCACAAGATGCAGGCAACTTGGTAGTCCCTAGAATATAAAAAAGTACAGCAGGTGGCAGAGCTTTCTCCTATAGAGCTCCTTTACTGTGGAATGGTCTAACCGTCTCTGTGAAGGAGTCAGACACAGTCTCAATTTTCAAGTCTAGGTTAAAAACACATCTCTTTAGTCTTTCTTATAGTCATTAGGTGCAGATGTGGAGGGGGCGTAGCAATAGAGCCTTCTGGTGCAATGAGCTATCCTTACTGTCACCAATCATAAGTGATGATCCACCCCTTATCAGGACTGCTGATGATGTGGTGGGATGGTCTCTGAGTGCCCTCATGACTGCGTGCTCCCTGTGCCACTCACCTAATTAGTTATGCTGCCCTAGATTACTTCTGCTGGTGCAAAAGTGTTGTTATCACTCTACTCTCTCCCCTGATCCGGTGTGATATTTATCATAGTCGTAATTGCACCTTTCCTCTTTTCTCCCCGGCTTCGTGGCACCTGCCAAGAGCTCATTTGCCAAGCCTAGGCCCAGGGAATTTCCGTCGGCCCAGTACCCAGCTGCCCAGAGTCAACCCCCCACCCCTGCCATGTGTTAGCTGGATGCTGCTGGCCCGGACCCTAGCTGCTGGTTCCACCCCCCGCCCTGCCCTGGTATCTGGAGGGATGAGGTCCAGCCCACCCCTACACTTAGGATGCCGAAGAATGCCCTTCCGGTGGTCTCTTAGGCCTCAAGAGCCTCAAGGACTATTCCCTCTGTATCCCACCATTTTCCAGGAGTTCATCTTGATCACCTTTTAAGGGGTCGGGGAATAATTTTCCAGTTTCCCACATTGGCTCTAATGGTTTTGTTTTTTTGATTCCCTCTGGAAAATATCAATTGTAAAGATTGACATTTTATATACAAATATACAAAAATAAAGATTGATTGATTGATTGATTGATGAATACTATACTGTATACTTTCATCTTTGCAACCATTAAATGCTTAAACAGTATCTCTTTCATCATATTGTATTCTGTGATATAATGCCAGGAAGAACCGACATGGGTGGTGTTTAGCTGCATGATTTGACATGGAATGGCCCATTGGCTCTCAATGTGTGTTAATAACTATTACTCTTAAGATTTTTGTCACTGTAGAACTTGGGTGTGAGCATAGAATCAGCATAGACTTCCCTGTCATTTTTAGGGTGTGCTGGGGGCAGGAGCCCCAGTAGTACTTAAAGTCTAGCAACACTTCAGCTATATAACAGTAGACAGTAGGTAAATGATGAGACTAAATGGGCTGAATGGCCTGTTCTCATCATTAAGTATTTGTACATTCTTATAAACCAGATTTCTTTACCCGTTTTTTGGCTAATTTAGTGACCAATTATACCCTCGATTTCTTTAGATTTACCCTCCCCCACAAACTCGCTGCCCGCCGCCACGGGACAAGCTAATACCTCGAGGCAATGATCCGCCTCCTTTGAGACTGGACTCTGCCAACTATGTTCACCAGGTTGCCTTACCGCACCTCGGCGAGCCGTGCCAGCTCTCCCTACCCCCTCCCTCTCGGGCAGACAGCCAATTGCCACCCCCTAGCGGCACCACAGGTCAGGTCTGAACTGACACAGTCAGGTTTTGAACCATGGCTACAGTGGACAACTTGCATCCTAGTTGGACGCTCTTACTGCCACACCACCTGGGAGGCCAAGCAAAAGTTGCATATCTGAAGGGGAAGAGTGAAAGAGAAGAGGTGGAATGACGAGGCCCGGAAACACCAAAAAATGTCCCAATATGGCCACTGTACCTTCAGCCCTTGTGTCCAGTGATGCTCAAGGTCCCAAATATTTTACTTTAATCTCAGGCTGTGTTTGTATTCACCTGCAGTTAACTGAGCTGATACAGAGAAAAGACTAATTGATCCCAACAGATCGAACAGACAAGACAATAGATCAAAGGCAAAGCCATTGTCATTTCTCACAACCTACGATTGCTTCCTAATGTGGTTCCTCTTACCATTAGAGCCAAATCAGAAAGGCCTGGAAAATAAATATGAAACCATACATCATAGCAGAAGGTTGGTATCGTCCCTATACCTTTACTCTCTCACTGTTTGGTTCCCAGTGTAAAATGAAAGTTAGGTGCCGGAGGGCTTCTCTCCAAGAAGAAGAGGAGTACTTTCAAAGAAATGCATGGCAACATCCAACAATAACAATAATAGACAATAATAAACTAGGGCATGGCAATACATTGTTAAATATCTAGTTTACTATACGCTGGCATGTCTGAAACAATGACCTCTCAATGATGGCTTATCCATTTGTTTGATGTTTTTAATACATTTATTTCAATGACATATGCAGTTACTTAAAAATCAATCCAGAGATGAAAAGCCACATACAATCGAATGTCTCAAAATTTGGAATGTATAAGAATAAGAAAACAGTGATGGAGATATGAACCATATACATTTGTTCAAATGATTCATTATTTTTGTGAGATATGGTCATGAGTGCATTGATAGTCAGCTGTGCAGTTATTTCTCATTTCTGGTGAGAACTTAATTTATTTTCATGCACTGTAGATAAGCCTACTCATTTCAGAGATTACTCTTATGATGTTGCAGGAGGAAATGCATATGGTGATTTGCTTTGTGATAATTTCTCTGCATTGGAAATCAAACATGGCTGGTAATGTTACACAGTGCGTACGGTTGCAGGGCTGATGAGCATGCCGATTGCCAGCTATCTCTGTGTCAGCTACAAAGGCTGTCAGACAGCCGTGTGATGTATTAGCTGATGTAGGTTTGAACTGCATCATTATGACAAAGGTGTTGTAAAATCAAGTTGATCCCTGTGTTGCATGTTTTATAATGTAGATTAAGTATGGAATATTATAATACAATACAATCATTTAGCAGATGCTTTTATCCAAAGCGACTTACGAAAAGTACATTCAGCTTGAGATATTATATTATTTATATAAAAAAAAAAAAAATGGTGCAAAGTTAAACATGACGCATTTCTGCCCATTTTAATGCATGATTATCATTTATTAGGGGTGTAACGGTACACCAAAATCACGGTTTGGTACATACCTCGGTTTTTAAGTCACGGTTCAATGTTTTCAGTACAGCAGGGAAAAAAGACATGCAAAACATTAAATTGCTTTTCATGTATTATTAACTTTGTAAACTGTGGCCAATTGGCCATAATTTACTGAACAAAGTAAGGCACATATCTTTCTTTCTATAAAAAAAAAAAAAAAAAAAAAGTACGTCAATACTGCTGCAACCGCACACAAAAAAGTTCCGCACGTGTGTCATTGGTTAAAGTAAGACTGCATTCTTTTGGTTCACAGTGTGTACCGAACCGTAAGTCCTGTATGAATGTGTGTACCGTTACACCACTATTATATATTAGCATGTATTACAGATTCAAAATAATAAACAAAAGTGAACATGGCACATGCAAAGGTTTAGGCACAACAGTGATATCCATTACATTACATTTACATTTTAAGCATTTAGCAGACGCTCTTATCCACAGCGACTTACAAGATGTGCATTAATACATGGTAAGAACAATCATAGTTAGCGCACGAGATCAGTGCAGGAATACAGCAATAGACATCATTGCAGGCATCTGCGTACCATACCTGTAACACCGGGAAGGAAAAGGTTAGTGATTTTTTTATTAGAGTAGAGTGTTGAACAAGTAAACAGTGGTGAAGACAATTTAGCTAGATGGACAGAGTTTAGTGGTAGTGGAGTCTGAAGAGGTGGATTTTGAGTCCACCGTGATTCCGCGGTCCTGACCGATTGCGGAAGGTCGTTCCACCACCGAGGGATCAAGACAGAGAAGAGGTGAGACTGCGAGGAGTGGCTGCCAGGCGCCCGGAGGGAAGGGACAGTCAGTTTACCAGAGGAGGCGGAGCGGAGGAGTCTGGGAGGTGTGTAGGGAGTGATGAGTGACTGGAGGTATGGGGGAGCAGTACCTCTGGCCACTTGAAAAGCAAGCACCAGTGACTTGAATCGGATGCGTGCTACAATGGGGAGCCAGTGCAGAGAGGAGAGAAGAGGGGTGACGTGGGTGAACTTCGGCTGGTTGAACACCAGACGAGCGGCAGCGTTCTGGACTAGTTGCAGTGGCTTGATGGCGCAGGCCGGAAGGCCTGCCAGCAAGGAATTGCAGTAGTCCAGATGTGAGATCACCAGGGCCTGGACCAGGAGTTGAGTGGCCTCTTGGGTGAGGAACGGTCGGATCCTCCGGATGTTGTGGAGGGAGAAACGGCAGGTCCGAGTAATCGCTGCAATATGGCTTGAGAAGCACAGCTGGTTGTCCAGGGTTACCCCAAGACTCCTGGCAGACTGGGACGGAGACACTATGGCGCCTTCCACGGTGATTGACGCATCAATCATCGGGGAGCCCTTCGCTGGGAGGAAGAGCAGCTCTGTCTTCCCCAGGTTCAGCTTCAGGTGGTGGGTGGACATCCATGCGGAGATGTCAGCCAGGCATGCAGAGATCCGTGCCGGGACCTGGGTATCAGATGGAGAGAAGGAGAGGAACAGTTGTGTGTCATCAGCATAACAGTGATAGGAAAAACCATGAGCAGAAATAACAGAGCCAAGTGACTTGGTGTACAGAGAAAATAGGACGGGGCCTAGCACCGAGCCCTGCAGGACTCCGGTAGAGAGGATGTGGTGAGAGGAGAGGGATCCTCTCCAGGCCACCTGGTAGGACCGGTCAGCCAGGTAGGACTCGAACCATGTCAACGCAGATCCAAAGATTCCCATCTCGACGAGAGATGAGAGCAGGATCCGGTGGTCCACGGTGTCAAATGCCGCTGACAGGTCGAGGAGGAGGAGGGCGGAGCTAAGGGATTGGGACTTAGCCCCGTGAAGAGCCTCAGTGACAGCAAGGAGAGATGATCAAGCAGGTCGTTCTGTAAGAGATGAGCAAACAGTTGGTTATAGACAGCCCGCTCTAACGTTTTGGAAAGGAATGGGAGGAGAGAGACAGGTCGGTAGTTTGAAATAACAGCAGGATTCAGAGAGGATTTTTTGAGGAGGGGGACAACATGAGCACATTTGAGGGAAGAGGGGACAGAGCCAGAGGAAAGAGAGGAGTTAATGACATTGGAGACAAAGGGGAGGATGTCCATAGCAATGGACTGGAAGAGGGGGGAAGGAATGGGATCAAGAGGGCAGGTGGTGGGACGGTGGGAGAGGACAAGTTGAAGGATGTCTGAGTCAGGGAGGGGCGAGAAGGAGGACAGAGGGGTGAAAGGTTTAGGTAGCGAGATAAATGAGGGAGAGGTTGTGGGGAAGGAGTTGCGAATGACATCGACCTTCTCGTGAAAGAAGGATGCAAAGTCATCCGCGGTTAGAGAGGAGGGGGGTGGGGGAGGAGGGGTGAGGAGAGAGGAAAACGTAAAGTAGAGTTTACAAGGGTTAGAAGCCGAAAATTGAATTTTAGAAAGGAAAAATGCAGACTTAGCAGAGGAGAGGTTAGAGGAGAAGGAAGCCAGAAGCCATATCCCTTTAAGTATCCATCTATCCCTGTCAGTGAGCTTCGACTTGCGACCAATGTTCCTCTTTCCTGGCGCTATTTTTCCTTGTTTGGTGTATAGAATACTGTGTACAGTAGTCATGCTTTGTGACAATGTTCCTCTTCACACGTTAAATCATTTTGTCATTTCTGTGACTGACGCACTGTAGCAAGGTAGCAGGGGTGGCCACCATGCCAGGTGGTGAGTGGATGGAAAACAAACCAAAAAGAGCTCCTGTTTATTATTTTTAAAACGCCACAATAATCAAATAAAACTAAAAACTAAAACCAAAAACCAAAAAGCGTGTACTTGTACTAGGGTTTACAGCAATGAAAAGCCAGCAGGTCTTCCTCCATGCCCCAAAAACAAAACTCTCTTCAGGCATGGCAGGCTGTGCTTTTATAAAGGCCTAGCGAAGGCAATGGCTAACACCTGAGTTGATTGCTCATTACCCTCAGGTGAGCCTGTCTGTAAGTGAGGCCACTGCTGTCCAATGTCCTGCGGTACTCTCCAGGCTGTGGGAGGGAACAAGAACACCTGACAGCAGCCAAAAGGGAGGCGCAGCCAAAATATTGATAATTATTGCCATTAATGTGAAACACATGCATAGACTACTTTTTAATTGCGATTTAGTTACCACACAACACAAGTGCTTTTTCATGTGGTGTTTCCATTATTTTGTCTGTATACAGGGCTCAAACATTTTACTTGCTTGGGCAGCACTGATTCTCCAAACTTTAGGAAGTTGCACCAGCAAAACTTAAGGAAACTCAGCAATTATTTATTGAATAAAGAAATTAAATTTTATACAAACACAATATGCACAATAACACTATCATACGGACAGGGCAGATGCTGGTCTAATTTACATTTGAATACATGGTAAGAGATGTTTGTTGAAGATGTGTATTTGAAACACAACACTTGAGCTTTCTGTTTACAGTGTGTTGTCAGAAATAATTATCTTGACACATCCACAATTACACAATGCACAAAAAAGTCATCATCTGTGTTATATTCCATTGTTTACCATTCTGTGACCTGGATAGCTAGCAGTTAGCTAGCTAACTAGCAAATATGCTAGCAGTGGCTATATGTTATGGTGTTGCCACAAGCATTCATACTGACTGTTTGATTGACTGACTGAATGTTAACTAGCTACATTTTATGGATTGATGCTACTTTATACCATCTAGCTAACTGGATAAGACAGCTAGCTACCTAGCATCTGAGCTCCATATTGAGCTATTAGCTCCAAGCCATGACCTTTGTTATTTGTACACTAACACAGTGGTGTTTTCACCAAGTTTTTACCCATTTTTTAGCTGGTTACTGTGGCATGAAGGCCAGTTTGTGATGAATGACAAATGGATTTTACATGTATGTTACCTCATTTTCACACCCCAGTGAAACAGAAAGCCATGGGAGGCCACAATACAGTTCCCTAAGACTGAGAGGAACTTAACAGTGGCATGTCAATGCAGATTTCTTTTTGTTGGATTTTATTAAAAATAATTATTAGGGGTGTGAATAATTGTGACATCAAGAAAAAAACATGACTTCTTAAACAAAATATTTTTCTCTGAGCAAATGTAATAGTATATATAATATCATTTTCCAATATTTGGGGGAAATACAGCTCATTGCCGGTATTGTTTATTTCATACAATCTGTTTTGCTCATCTTTATCAAAGGTGTGGATAATTTTGGAGTTGACTATATTAAGTTGTTTGACCTATGCTTGTCAAGATGTGTCTAACATAATAACTTTGTAATTTTAGTAATATCCAGGTATAGGCTAAATCATTTTATGATTCCTTATGTAAAAAGAAAAACTGATGCAAACAGTGTCTGCTAAATGACATATATTATTATTATTATTATTAGCTGGTCAGTTGTATTTATTACCTAGCCTCTAGCTATCATTGTGTAATCCCACACAATTGATTCAACAAACAGCTCTGAAACGTGATTCTCTGGCTGATGGAAAATGTAGCCTGTATATACCCAATGACTGAGGAGTGATTGAGATGATTTAGATTATTTGTAGAAGGAAACATTTAACATTCATGTTTAGTTTTGGTGATGCAGACTGACCTTGGGCTCTGGTAATGGGAAGGCCGCCATTTGTTTCAATTATCTCTACACAGATTTATTGGGAGTGTCACAGATGTAGATGCCCTAGGGTCACTGTTCAAAAATGTGTGCAAGCTGGTAAAACAGGCAAACCTGAACCCTGAATGCAAAACATTTATTTTCCAATGCAGAAATGTTTTTAAAATATGTTCTAAAATCCCCAGTACTCAGGCATGAAACATCATTAATGGAATTTAAGTTTATTGGGGGGTTCAAAGCAGTATTTACATGTGCAAATACATGGTAAATAATATATATATTATTAAGTTTTAAGTGAAAAGTTAAATGTTATGATCAAAACCAGAGAAGAGACAGTGAATTCAAATGAACATCAAAACCTTTCATTTTAAATATGCACTAACAAGGTTTTCCTGCACACAGCTTTGACACCTGCTACAGTACAGCTATGTTAGTCTACTGTACTTCAGACAACAGGTAGGTACTCATCACTGGGCACGGGCAGTGGCAAAACCCTAATTAATTACGGGATGGGAATTCAGTATCTCACAATTTATTTCTGTATAATCACAATATTTCTAATCATATAATTTGTTGGACATGGTTTACTGAAGTATTTAATTGACATCTTACATAAAGAATGAGTTACTATGGGTGGAAACTTCAGTAGAGTGTTTACAAATGAAGACTATATTGTTATTATTTGTTTCGGTTTTTAGTAGACCCTCTTATCCAGAGTACAAGGTCACTCAAAATTAATTGAATGCATATAGTATCCCAGGAACGCCATAGCAGAAGGAATAAGAAACACCACACCAAAAATTGATAATATAAAGCATATCAGTAATTGTATTAGTATACACATAGTGCCAAACAATTACCCTCAGGAGAAAGTGTTGATTGAATCCAAGCCTGGGTGTCTTTGTCAGGATAGACAATGGGAAACTTGGCACATGACCTGTCAACAGAGAGAACTGTGGATATTTGAACCAAGCAGATTCAAGTCACTGAATGTATTGTTGAGACAATGACAAGGAACAGGATTCTAAGTCCTTGAAGCAAAAGCTATTGAAATGAAATCATGCTTTTTAACAGGAATCCTTGTTTGTACTTACAGGTGCTTATTTTTCTTCGCAGTCAAAGATTACATAAAATAAAATGTAATTGAAATTGAATCTGTACAGAAAAGTCCTAGGACTTATTTCCATTGTGGTCCTTGTTAAAAGGGATTAACAAAGTGAAATACCAAAGATTTTTTTTTTTTTTTTTGATTTTATCCCATTTTCTCCCAATTTGGTAGCCAATTAGACCTGCTATTTTTACGTCAATCCCCCCCTAGTAATGTGAGTTCGCTGCCGTAGTCCTGTGACCGGTAGTGACAAAGCGAATCGACGCCTCTTACGAGACGGCACCCGCAGCCCGTCGACCGCAACCCGGTACTACAGGGCCACTCCACGCAGCGAACGTCACATCGGCTCCCCTCCCCCCTCCCTGGGGCGGACAGCCAATCGCCGCCCCCTGGTGGCACTCCCGGCCAGAGCCGACACTTGGCGAGACGGGGAATTGAACCCCGGTCTCCGTGGCCAGCGTCGGACGTTGTAACCACTGGACCACGCGGGAGGCCCAAAGATTTTTTAAGATAAGTGGGGTCAGCAGAACAAGAGGCCACAGGTGGAAATGAGTTAAAGGCAAATTCCGCACAGATATTAGGACGTTTTTCTTTACAGAGTTGTCATTGCCTGGAACAGCTTGCCAGGTCGGGTAGTAGAGGCAGAAACACTTGGGCTATTCAAGTCCAGGCTAGATGCAGTACTAGATACTCTTTAGATTAGGACATGACGAGCCTAGATGGGCTGATCAAACATGGGTTATCACCCCAGCTTTGAATGTGACACATCCACAAACTAAACAGATCTGTATAGGCGATCGCTGTGCCATTGTGTAACAAGTGTCTCGATGAACACCGCTACTAGAATGCTAGTACTCAATTACTGAATGGACCATGCAAGCAGAAGATAACAGATTCGTCCAAAGAGAGAGATGGGATGTAATATTGGTTACTATAATAATAATTATGATTATTATTATTCACGGTTAGTATCAGGGAGGATTCCCTGCTATGGTATTAATTAAATGTTTAAAGATGGTAAAATACTTTAATCTCTTTTTACTGTATATATTTTTGCTTGCTGTTATTAATTGGTAGCTTCTAGTCAAGGATGCACATATTAGATTATTCAACCAGGAATCGTATTTTGAACCCAAAAATACTCTTTTAAAACCAGAACTTATTTCAAATGATTCAATAACTCTTAAACCAGTTCAACAGTTGTATTACTCAACTCTGGATATGAAAACAAATAAAATAGCAATTCAAATATGAGTATCAAAATCAACTATCATATCATTACCAACACATCAATACTTTACAATTCAAAATGCATGAACCTGCGCACTCCCGACAAGTGACTATTTTAATTACTCAGTCCTTTAATAAAGTGAGATCGGATCCTCATCCAATTAGCTCAGCTCAGTCCGTGGTTGTTGAACTACTTTCCGTTGGTTCCGCCGGTATGTAGGGATGGGAAAATAAAACAACTGTCCTATTTGTAGAAAGCACAATTCAACTGCTCTTTCTCTCTCTCAGTCAAAGGTGGTTCACTTGCGTGGCTCGCCAGTCTACACTCTGCCAAGACCCCTTCAGCGGAGACGAGCAGGACGCAGACGATATCCAGGATCCAGTGAACTCAACAAAACTACAAAATAAGCTCCAACAAAAAACTCAGCCTTGCATAAACAAAGCCAAAAGACTAATTAACATCCCATTACTCACATATATGTATGACATTCTTAATTGTGGTGGTCATTTAAGTTGCACTGTGCATTTAAAATATACAATGCACCATGCTTGTTGTAACCTTCTTGATTTGTTCAATACAAGATGTTGAAATCCCTGTCAATGGTCATGTCTCTTTCTATACTTTTACGGTTTGTATACACTGTTTAAATCAACTTGAGTCAAATGCTTATCTTAGCTAAACCGGAGGTATCATTAGCTTGAGTCAGCTAACTAAGCTGCTTATTAACAAAGGATAGTCTACATCAGGGGTGTCAAACTCATTCCATCGAGGGCCGAGTGTGTGCAGGTTTTTGTTGCAACCAATGCACTACTCCAGGTGATTTCAATTAGGTCCCTCCCTTGGTTGAAGAAGTGGGCTAATTAGTGAAATCACCTGGTGTAGTGCATTGATTGCAACAAAAACCTGCACACACTCGGCCTTCGATGGAATGAGTTTGACACCTGTGGTCTACATCATTAGCTGGAGCTAGTTCATTTGGCTTCACATTGCTACCGTCATGCTAGCTACTGGCTAACGTGATCATCGTTGAGACAGTATGGCAAGGCAACCGCAACCCGCAGCTATCGTTATCACTCCAATCTGCTACGATATCAGGTAGTAGAGATGCACGCGCGAGATTCGCCACCGAAACCGCCTGCAGTCTCGATGACGAAAACGCGTGCACATCTCCAACACCCGACACACAACAGATCAAAGAGCAACGCCGACCACCGCGAGCCACAAAGCTAGCTAGCTAGCTATAAATTAGGTTAATCCGTTTTAGGAAGATGTGTCTCATCGCAATTACCAACGACAGTGTGTTAAATACACCATTAAAGGACCTATTATTAAAGTGAAAGTACTAACTCACCAAGGGAAGTTTTTGAATGTACAGCAGTTCGAAGGGAAACGTTGGAAAGGGTGATTCAGTTGCTGAGAAAACTTGCCATTTATTTTCCCAAGAGCAAATGGAGGAAAGTTGCCAATACGCCGATAGCTCTTTTAACAAATATTCTTCAGTTCGATTCTGTGTATAGCCGTCACTACTCGTTTTACACTCGAATAGTAGTACACAAATTCTCACTAGATATATTTATGACAAATTCCAGAGAAAACTAATTCGATATCTTTCTGTTAAACTCCAGAGAAAACTCATGTATGTGAACTTGGCTTCACACAGAATGGACGATACGTCTTCTCTCTCACTTGAGTTCTCAAGGCGACGTAAGGGTGATCCTACTTTCTAATTAGCCAATTCTCAATGAGGTTGTATTTCTCATTGGCTTATTACTGTCTGATAAAATCCACGAATTACCTCTTCCAAGTTTCTCACATGCAATACCATTTTGGTTATACAGTGGAGCCTCGGTTATCGGGTATAATCCGTTCCAGAAAGTCGGCCGAAAATCGAAATGCTCGAAAACCGAGGTAATATTTCCCATAAGAAATAATGTAAAACCAAAAAATATTAACAAAAAATACATTTTATACAGAATAACTATAGTTTTACATGCAGAAAACAATAAGAAATAAATATAAAAGACAAATGAACACTATTGCCTCAGAAACAACTATCTCCTGCTAACTGTTTTTCATTTATCCACACCAACAACTTTTCAACATCTTCCATTGTTTGCGATCTCTGTTTCGACAGCACGTTTACACCTTTCGCAACATCAGCTTCTATAATTTATTT
This sequence comes from Aldrovandia affinis, assembly GCA_029706075.1. Classification (NCBI taxonomy): domain Eukaryota; kingdom Metazoa; phylum Chordata; class Actinopteri; order Notacanthiformes; family Halosauridae; genus Aldrovandia; species Aldrovandia affinis. The sequence continues at coordinate 4,595,184 of JAINUG010000006.1, forward strand.
CTTTTTTGCCAGTATGGAGCTGATTGTTGATGTCGACTTGCCATACATCCTAGCAAGATCAGCCACGCGAACACCACTTTCATATTTCGCTACGAGTTCTTTTTAAAATTCTATCGTGGTTATCACTTTCTTTTTCTTTGGGCTGGCACTCGGAACTTTCTTTGGACCCATAATGGCTTATTTAACAGTAAAACTAAATAAAAAACCCACAAAAACACAATTTAAAACGAAAATGTTTCGGACTAATGCTAGGGGAGATGCTCACTTAGCGAGAGACAAAGGCAGACTGAGTCACGCACTCACGTGATGCTTTGTGTTGGAGCTTGGCTTGGGGAAACCACGCGGCAGCAATCGAACAGGAATGTACAGGTTCGTAACGGACGGATTTCCTTGCTCGATAACCGAGGAGATGTACGATTTGCGAGACATATTTTTGCCGAAAAAAGTGATCGATAACCGAATCGTACGATAACGGAGGTGCTCAATAACCAAGGTTCCACTGTACATGTCACATTTAAGTCAACATTCATGTCCTATTCTTTATTAATTTAAATTAACTATTTAAATTATTATTGGGTTTTTTCTCTTCAGTGTCTAACATTTAGTACTTATTCATTTATTTTAAGGATCATTCTATTTTAACTCATTTTATAACACTGTAATTGCATTATTAATAGGCTCTATTTGTCTGGGTTACAATTGCAAAGGAACCCACTTTCATGCCGCACTGTTTTTGGCACTACAGTGTTTACGCGTGCACCATCGCATGATGTTATGTGCCAACTTGGAGTTCCACCCTCAGAGACCTTGGATTGATTTTTAAATTGAGGTTTTATTTCTTTCATTGTTTCCACCCACTTTAAGCTCAGCTCTAGCTGTGCTTGCCCATAGTCTATCAGTGTAAGATGACACTGATTGACTGGGGCTGAGTCTAACATTGTGTAAAGTAGATGTTTTCAACAAGACCTAGGGCCTGTGCTTATTTTAGCATGGAAACTATTGGTGTAGTAGATTCAATATGTTAGTCACTGCTACAGTTGGTGCCAGGGATAAGGTAATTCCTGACCTAATCCAACATTAACTATGCTCCTTCTCATTTAGTCCCTGCATGTTTGTTTAATTAGAAACACTGACATAAAAGCAGAAGCTTACACAGAGCATAATGCCAGCCCAAGCAAACCTTCTTAAAGCCCGGATTTATGGGGGCAGAAAGAAAGGACCAGTCTGAGGGAAGGAAATAATGTCAGAGAGAAATAGTTTGATTCGATTGAAATGGATGATAAAACATAATCCTGTGATTACTGTACCAGGGAACCTGGTTTCACATAGATGAGAACTGTTTAAAAATGGAATATTTAATACACACACAATAATATTACCCCTTACTATTTTAAATCTGGAATCTGTTTTTATTACTTTCTCAATAAGCTCATTTGAGGACAAATAATGTGAGGTACTGTATGTATGTATATTGTTATTATATTTTCCTGTATGAATGGACTTTTGGTTATGTCAGTTTGACAGGCAGTAAGGAAGGGAGCTTGTAACCAGCAGTTTGTGTATTTGATTCCTCAGAGGGGCCAAACCATACCAAGTAGTGATGAGAGAGGGATATTTCATGAACCACATAATGGGTGGCGCTACAGTGAGCTGTCAATCACTGACTTTGAACAAATCAAGATTTAGATTTTTGAAAAGGTTTTGCTCTCCACACCAAAACACCATGATTGGTGACATGGTTCAAATCAGTGAGTCACTGATAACATGGTATGGTTGCTCTGCCAATCTTTGGCTTCATTAAACCTCACTCTTCCATCACTACCTTGAAGTGGCCAAAATATCATGTTTTTTCATGTAACTTTTGCATGTAGGCCAGAACAGGGGGATATACTAGGCAAACAATGAATATTTTTGACATTCAAATATTAATCAAATACTGTAATACTACGAATAATGTATTTCAGAAAAGATATGATTTACTGTTTGTGAAAAGTGTCTTGAAAAGGTTACACATGTGTAGAGTCGAACTATTTCATGATAACTGGTCCAGGGGAAAAAAGCATTTGATTTTTTTAAAAGAACGTTGCAGAACTGAGAAGTTAAAAGTGCATGTATTAAATTATGTCCCCGATGAAGTGAGAAGGAAACTGTGATGGTTTAATAGCACCCTCATTCAACGTGCGTTTCCAAGGCAACCAAACATTTTTTACCTCGGCATTATATCAGAAAATGATTCACAGTGCACAATGTGACACCCATTACAATGCTAGAATCATAGGGTAAGTTATTTTTAAACGACGAGTGAAAAGCACAAAAATACACAGGGTATTGATCCATACACTTTAAAATAATTTAGTACAGTAGTTATAGGAAATCTGACCTGGCTCTTTTTTGTTTTCTTCAGTTTTTTTGTGACTACCAAGATCAGCACTTTTAATAACAATCACCCATAAACAGCTGATATGATAAATTGTGTCCAACAGTAGAAGTGTTATCTTTGTACACTTTGTATTAAATTATTACATAATCAAATTATTATATAATATAATTATAACAAAGAGTTTGGAAATTGTCTCTTAGTGCAAAGCCCTTTTTTGATTAGAACTGAATAATTATAAATTAATTGTAATTATTTATTACAAAATTTACAAAGGTTATATGGGCTACAACATTAGATGCATTCAGTTAAAAAAGGAGTCCGCTGCTAATGGGTGAACTTCATTTAAACTGCCATTAATCTTGGAAAACGATCATTAATATGTTCAGGAAAATGATCAAATAAAGTGCAGTCCTCTACCTTTGCTATTTGTAATTTACTGGTGTATTTGTAACCACTGTTGTTTGACAGGTGTGTATTTTTAAGATTGATTGGCGGTATGGTGGAGCCGTTCCATTCGCTCTCCTGTAGGCTACCACCAAGGTTTTGAACATGAGGTGCACTGTAACAGCTAGCCCAGGGGTGGGCAATCTTACCCTGTGTGGGCCGGTGTGGGTGCAGGCTTTTGTTCCAGCCGAGCAGTAGCTCACCTGATTTGACTAATCAGCTAATCAAAGTCTTCAATCAGGGCTTTGATTAGTGGAACCATTTTTTTGTTGGCCGTATGGGTGTCACTGTTCAGTTGGAACAAAAAAGCCTGCATTTATATTTTTTAAATTAAAAAAAATAGATTGCCCACCCCTGAGCTAGCCAATGAGGAGAGGGGTATGACATGAGAACACTTGGGAAGGTTGTAATCGAGCCAGCTGTATTCTGGATTATCTGCAGGGATTTCATGGCACAGGCAGGGAGACCAGCAAGGAGGGGTTGCAGTCCAGACATGACTGAACCAGGGCCTGGAATAGAAGCAGGGTAGAGTAGGTGGTGAGGAAGAGGTGGATTCTTTGGATGTTTTATAGAAAGAATCTGCATGCCTGACTCACCACTGCTACATGGAAAGAGAAGGAAAGTTGGTAATCTAGGATTACCCCAAGGGTCTTGACATGGCCCTGGGTCAAACCTGAACTGTACTAGTCTGCATGGCCCAGTCTGTGCTCCTGGCATTTGCCTTTATTGACAGAGCCACTCAGAACTTGACAAGGAGAAAATGTGCATGGAGGATTTCTTGTAAAAGAGAGAGAAAGCCATCCACCTGGACAAACATGGAGTGCAGGCTTTAAATGACAGTTTTTCCTGCCACAGCTCAGCCCCTTGCTGAAGGGGCTGCAGATCAGTGGGCAGGTTGTGATAAGCCATTATGAGATGAGGATTTACATAAGTCTGAGCCACATTACCACAAAGCTCAGCTTCACCAACCAAATCAACACCACGCCCCAACAAGACAAGACCATGTCATATAGATTTTTCTTATCATTACTGTGGCCAAGTGGTCACTTACTATAGACTGATATAAGAGTGTTGGGGGGTTTCTTCCCAAGGGTTAATCAACTGTTGGTTCATCAACTGTAGTAGTGTTGCCACCAACATTCAACCAATATTAGAGATTAAATGTACTTTTATGAATAACCAAATGTAAATCTTGCTGTTGAGCTTGCACTGCCAATGACATGCAGACACTATTTTGTTTGACAATATGAAAAATAAATGCATTATCACACAAAAAGAACATGAAAGAGAACTAATACTCTTAATTTTTTATTATGTAGGAAGGTTTGCATCACATTTGTAGTTTAGTCAACAAGTTAAGTTATTGACTTTTGTTTATTGGCCAAAAGTCACTTGATTTATACAGATAATTTCTTCCAAAGGGTAATATGGCAATTATATTTGACTAATTAAATTGCATAAAGTACATCACCACTGCTTACATGTTTAATACTGCTTTTCTTAATATGTATCCTTGTTTAAAACAAAAACAAAAACAAAATATATATACTAACCCTTCCTTTCCCGTTGTTACAGGTATGGTATGCAGCTACCAACAATGATATCTATTGCTGTATTACTGCACTAATCTCTTGTGCAAACAATGGTTGATCATACCATGTATTAATGCTCATCTTGTAAGTTGCTCTGGATAAGAGTGTCTCCTAAATGCTTAAAATGTAAATGTCATTTTGAATCCTCCCCCACGCTCCCAGATATTTGTAGCATTTAGGTGTGTTTAGTGTTTGGTTCTGTGTGGCTCAGTAAGTAGAGCATGGTGCAGACAACACTTAGGTTGTGGGTTCGATTACCACTGGGACCACATATACTGAAAAAAAAAAAAGTATGCAGTCGCTACTGTAAGTCGGTTTGGATAAAAGCATCTGCTAAATGGAATATATTATATTACATATTAGTATCTTTCTTCTTTAGTGTCCTGCAGGTACAGCTGTGCATTAGTTACTGTCATACCTGAGAGTAGACGACAGCCCTGATTTGGCCCTGATTGATAGGATTACTCATGTCAAGATGAGGAACATTGAATGGAGTGGAACAAAGGCTTTATTGTGAGTTCAACTCCAAGTTCAAAAGGCCTTTGCATGTGGGAGATGCAAGGATGACAGTTCATCAGAAGAAGGGTTTACACGCAACAAGTGTCAAATACCTTCATGCCTTCATGCCAGAAATTCTTCATAGTGTGGTTTGTTCACAGTGAGGTGAATACCATTAGACAACTTTAAGAAGGTTTTACATAACCTAAAAACATAGCAATGCGTTTTTAGTACCTGTATTTTCTGAGAGGAATGAACAAACTTGAGATATTTCAAGACAGAATAATCCTATTTTCCCAGAAGTGGCAAGTGTGAACAATTTATTCTCATGCACCCGCATTCCAGGCCCCAGGAAGTAGTCATGGCTCATAATGTACCTCTAGCAGATGTTGATTAAATAAAATGGGGTTACACAACCTCACATGATGTCATAAATACTTCCTGTAGAAAAAAGGAATGAAGAAAGAAAGAAAACTTTGACTTCCAGGAACTTTTTTTTTCTTTTTCTGTTCATTATTTATTTTTTCATGCTGGAATGTTTCAGCTCTGAGCAATGAAAGCAGCTGCAGAAGGCTGACGGTGTACAGAGAACTTTTTGTAATTACGACTTGAGATGGGAGTGTTCAAGTGAAATAAATAAGGGCATCACATCTGCAGTGAAACACCGCTAATTGCTGATTGATTTTAAGTAGAAGCCATTCTGAGCAATAACTGTAGTGCGGCGGAGCATTAGCCCTCTTCCAAATTTGATGAAGTATTGTTCTGCTTGTTTACAGAGTAGAGATTTTGGTGCATATATGAGCTCAGGTGAGCTCATAAGCCAGATGCTAAATTGCATCCCTTCGGTAAGGAATATAAAATTTAAATGAACAACATTTTTTTTTTTTTTTTTTTTTTACCATTTAGACAAATTCAGGAACTTACACATGGTGAAGGAATGCACTAAGTATACATAAAAAACTATTTTCATGTAAATTCTGATATATTTCTTTGTATCAATTAGTGTCCTAGCTCATTAATAGTATGGTGAACAGTATAAAATAAAGTATTCTGAAGGTGTAAAGAGTAACTATGCAGTACAGTAGTTATAGGAAATATAGTCTGGAAGAGTCTGTGGTGCATGCGATTGTCACCCACTACAGGTATTACTGTAGGGTTTCTGTGTAATATATGAATACAGTCCACTTCTAAGCATCTAGGTCAGGGGTCAGCAACCCATAACACTCAAAGAGCCATTTGGACCCGGTTTCCACGGAAAAGAAAACACTGGGAGCCGCACCATTTTCTGTCGACGGGGGGGGGGTGCAAATGAATCGGTCGCTGCGACCAGTTCATTTATTTCGCGGACCGGGCGGGGGTGCTACGCCAAAAAAAAAGCGCCCAATTTTGCGCCCGATTCAATTGGATACTTATTATTTATTTTCCCAAGCCACGCGGAGCCGCAACATAAGGCTGAAAGAGCCGCATGCGGCTCCGGAGCCGCAGGTTGCCGACCCCTGATCTAGGTTCATAAGGAGACTGGCATCTAAAAGAGTATTGCTAATGAAACTCTTTAGCTAGTTAAATTATATTTTTTTCTCTCTTTCTTTCTTCTTCAATAAATCAAAACTCAATGTGACAGCAATGACCAGAGTATTTACAGCCATTATGACCACTTACAATGATACTGCTCAACAAAATGATCTGATAAAGAAATTAAAATAATAAAATAGGTACCCGTAAAACAAGCCAATGTCAATGAGTGCACTCAATTCCTACCACTGGATGAAATCAAATCAATGTCCACCTAAAGAGATGCAGATGATGATTGTAGATACTGAAGCTGGAATGATAATGACGTGGGTAGGTTGCAGATGCCGGCCGTAAGTGGTGCTGGTGCCACAGGTTCAAGATACACACTGAAAAAAGGGGATACAAAAACCAGTCTGCACAGAATAGTACATAATCGATTATTCAGTCCTCAACTGATTCAACATTTTTTTTCAACTGATTCAACATTCAACATGTTAACAGTAGCTATTAATACATATAGCTATAAACAGAAAACCAAATTAACAGTTATCAAGTATAAGTGCATTGTTATGCAATTCAGCTCCACACATGTAGGCCTGGCGCATACATAGAAAATTGCAGCTTTACCAGTTTAATACATAGCTTGCAATATCAGTACAATTACATTAAGAAATAGCCCTTATATCCTTTAGCGTGCAACACTTCTCTTACACTCATTTAATAGTAATTTCCTATTATTTATACATTGCAGAAATTTTTTTCTTTCGTACTGCGAGGCCAACTACAGCCGGACGCCATTTCACATTTAGCTTTAGCTAACTCATAAGGAAAACGTGTAATGAATACAACACAATAGCGAGCATTTACACAATTGTCATCACTCTCAAAAGACATTCATCAATATCCTGACTGGTTTTTAACTAATGTATGAATGTGAAATAAAGCTAATTCACCAGGATACTTCTTCTTACAATTCAAAAGATGTCCAAATCTCTTTCAAGTTCAACCCACTCACTCGCAAATGTCCAAAACTTCCACTTCCAACTTTCGTTCTAGAATACCTCTGTGTTCCCAAGTTTCAAATTAATTTCTAAAGTTCTCAAATTAATACTTTTCACGTTTCATTCTAAAATACTCCTAGGTTCTTAACTTTGTTTCAATTCTTCTAACTTCATCCATTTCTGCTACGTAGCTTGTGGCTTGATCCTTTGCGATTTAAAACATAAAAAATAAAGAGAGTGAGAAAGCTAAAAAAAAAACTTTAAAAAAACTCACACTCTCGGGACCATCAACAAATCACAACACATTTGAAATTAGGAAAAGTTAGGAATCGTCTGCAAATCTAATCAATCTAAACTACATGGGTTTCATAGTCATTGAGTGTTCTCTCATGAAGTTGTAATTAATATGAATTGTAACAGAAACGTGTGTAATTGCTGGTCACTGTTCCATGTCAACTAATGTACCATATTTAACTACATGGGTTACAAGATGTTTAGGGATAATGCAGTGGTCATGGCATCTATTGAAAATGTAGTCTGTACCATACTGGCCCTGGTGGGGAGTCCTGATTGGGGGCAGTGTTTGTCTGTGTGCCCCAGGGGGAGGGGGAGGGTGAGCCGGCACGAGTTCACTGAGAGGCGCATAAGGGTGTCCAAATTCCGTCTTGAAGGAAGAAGAGTTTGCTGCCCTCTGAGAATTAATATAGGATATATTGAAATAAATATAGGGTATAATTTGCCACTAAACTGGGATAAAAAATGGAAAACATCTGAAACATATAATAATTTTAATTTTTTATTGATGAAAAGTACATCATTTAAGCAAGCAAGAAGTTAGCTTAGCTTATCTACATTACAATTTAAAATGTAGTGTCCCTAGAATTGATATACATACATCCCTAAATGCCACTGTGTAAATTGTCATTGGAAGAAGAACCTTAGATGCCTGGAATGCAGAACTCTAATTTCCCTGTATGCTGAATGAATCTGAATGAATGCTGAACATTCGTTGAAACTGGATCCACAGTATCACAGCATGTTTTGTTTTTTTAATGATTCTAACACACTACACAGATTAACAAAGGGTTAACTGAAGGGGCACAAAGGGGACCAAAACTGAAACCATCAAGATATGCCGAAGCCAGTAAATGGCATGCCTAAGTAGTGTTTTTATGAAAAAAAGAAGAAAATAGCTGCCATATTGATACAGCAAGTTACGTAATGCATGACTGCAGTCTTGTTGGAATTCCTACAGTGACTTGTCTGCTACGGAACAATGCACAGCATTTCGCCCCCAACAACTGATAAACAGACAGCAGAGGTCATAATCCACACCCATGGAATCACCTCTGAGACAACCGTGCCAGCGTCCTTTCAATCTTTTCTTTTCCTTGCCTCACCACAATATTTTCTAATATGTAGTGTCAGAGCTACGAAAGCATGTACCCCAGCATGAGTGCCATGAGTAGCCTTGTGCAAGTTTGAGGAAAATCTGCTTTAACTGTATAGGCAATGGGGCGAAATAAACCATTCTTCATCAGAGCTGTGCTGTGCACAGTTTACCCCTCGTTAATGTTAAAACAACACTCCTCACATGCTTCCAGTGCTTGAGGTAGGAATGATTTCATAATTATCGATCCCTGAAACATTTTTCCTACCCCATGTGTCAGTTTCCAGTATCACAACACCTTCCCACCTCCACCTTTCTCTTATTTTTTAAAATATGGTCTCCTCTGCCTTTGTCATTGATGCCCATTATCGGGTCAACAACCTCGTCTGAAAGGCCAGGTGTAATCCTGCCTCCAGACTGCAGCCCAAGAATTAAATACATTAAATGCACCCTTCCTAAAATGCAACATCCAGCAGTTCTTAAAAAAAACCATGTCTTAAATGCATACATGTTGCACAAAAATTGCAATAGAACTATTAATCTCATTTGGGATAGGCCTCCAAAAAAGATGGGTCATACTGCCAGGCACTGTGTATTATTCAAATGCATTGTTTTACTGGGCAGCTTGACTAAACCAAACCAAAACCGTCACCTGTATTGCCTGGCTGTTGTTATCGTCCTTGAAGTGGAAAATGTATTTTTATATGTGTTGCTGGTTGAAACTGGCCACGTAAAATTACGTAAAGATAATCTAGAAGATGTGGTGCATCAACAACTTCCATTTTCTGGAAAAAAACATAAGTCATTATCATTTGTAATGTGGAACTTTTCTATCATAAAACCAAGCTTTATTAAGTGAACTCATTTCCTGAATGCATTGTCAGACAAGATTCCTGCTGAGAAGATTGTCTTTTCACAGCAAGAGGTTGTCCATCTCCACATATTGTATAAATTGAAACCATTACACCTCAATTTTGTTGTTTGTATGATTTTGTATATATGGAGGCAGCAGGGGGTAGGGGATTTCAATCTACTTTCTTTAGATTCTTTTGCTCTAAATTGTGTTTATGCCGTTGGTCATTTTTATGACTTGTGTTACTAGTAATATCCCAAACATAATAAGAATGTTGTTTGACATGTAGAAACACACATTGTTATTTTGCAAATATAAATGTTTCCAAGTAAAAAGTACCACTTTTAGAAAGAAAAAAAGTATTATGAAGATTAGAATAATGTGGAATGCCTTGGACCATCCAAACTTCAGATGTATTGGTGCAGATAAAATTCAAAATGCAAACACAACAGAGGGCTGCAGAGGACAGTTGATATCAAATGCCTCGCTCCATTTTTTCCTCCCTTTGATTTGTAGGCCATTTTGTGTTATACAAGGAATACCATACTGTTAAACCTATGATAATTAGGTTTTATATGCATGTAGATGTAGATGTAAAAGCCCGGCTAGGGACGAACATTGAAAACCAGTGCAAGCTCCAATTGTTATGATATATGACATTGGATTTTTGTTTTATAACTTTCTATATTCACATGTACCTGACCATATTCAAATAAACAGAAGGGTAAATCCACTGAAATGCATAGTGATCGGTTATTCCTTACCTTTAAAACTGAAAGTAGTAATCTGGAAATAATTGTGTCTGTCACATGAAAAGGAAGTTGTAGATTTTTAAGCATCAAGATCATTTAGGTAATGGGTCCATCCTTGGTACCTTTTAACAGTTTTTACAAACATTTCACAGTCAAGTCACAGTGCACGACAAACTTTTGAAACATATGCGACTTTAAGTTTGATCAGTCCATCACTGGTAAGTTAATTAATTAACAAGCTAACTAAATAAGTTAATTAACTTAATAGTGATGGACTGATCAAACTTAAAGTCACGTATGTTTAAAAAGTTTGACTTCTTGCTTGGTACGCAATTAACGTTTGAGGACGCGATTAACGTTTGAGGGCGCGAATGCGTATTGGCGTACCACTTATGTGCCCCCCTGCCTATAGCACATCATTAGTATGCACAGATGAAAATGTTAAAAATGATTAAAATACTGGCAAAAATAAACCATTTTGGAAGAAAAACTTAACACAGGCAAATTGCCAATGTTTTTAATCATACCTTTTTACACAAGTCTGACTGATAAAGTTACACATTCTTAAAAAATTATTCAACCTGTTTAACCATAACCCATTAAATTGTGTTCCTTGTATTTTATTATAAATAATTATGTTACAATGACCAGTAGCAGTGTTAAGGCAATGTAATATCCCAGTAATTGTAGTGGCAAAAGGTAGATTCGTCCACTCTGTGAAGCTATATATGCCAACTGGTATCTATAATATATGGTTGTGCAAAACAGCTCACAGCTATGTTGATACTTTTTGTTTCTCTGATGTATTATTTTACATTCATAAAATGCATTTCTGTCTTCTGATTGGTTGAGAGGGTATGGTATAAGTGTATAACCCACGTCCATGCAAAACGGAACCTTTTCACATGTAGATATCATTCCACGTATATAAATTCACATTATATTGTTGATTAAATGTTTAATTAATCAAGGGTTATGGATATGGGAAAGGTGTAACATTCGCTAGTTTACTTACAACTTGGCTCCATCTCAGGTCGACATGCATCATGTGGCAAGAAACTTTATCTTTAAGATCTGTCAGAGATGTTCAGGGTATGCTTGCTATGGGCACAGTAAAATGCTATTGTTAGCTGTAACTTTCCAATCAAAATAAAAAATTTCTCTGGGTTTTAATGAAGTGCTTCAAAATGCTTGCATTACTGGCAATCTTCTCAATAAATGTAACGATACAGTATGAATTTTCTGATCATTATTAGCTATTTCAGAATACCTTATTCTCTTAAATTCACAATGTGTCCACATAGCCTGCACTTCTTAATAATCACATTTTGTATCAACCCCAACAGCTGTGATAATCAAATAGGTTTGACCATGCAATGAAAAACAATTAATGGTGAATGTGCATTTGAACCAATATTACATTCATAATAAAGTTGCTAAGACAGAAAATTACTGGAATTACTGAAATTGCAAATAATGTGTATGTGACACTGGGAGAGGTGAAGGGAGGAGTAGAGAGGGCTGCACGCCCCTTTTGACTTCTGTCAAGTGGTCCTGTTTCCTCCCACAGCCTGGAGAGGACTACAGGACCTTGAACAGCAGCGGCCTCATTTACAGGCAGGCTCACCTGAGGCTAATGAGCAATCAACTCAGCTGTGAGCCATTTCCTTTGTTAAAAGGCCATTATAAAAGCACAGCCTGCCATGCCTGATGGGATTTTTGGGGCATGGAGGAAGAGGTGCTAGCTTTTTGTTGCAGTTTGACCTGCAAAAGCAATCAAAAAGCAAGGTGGCAGCACCCCTGCCACCTTGCCACTGTATAATTGAGGAGTGGTGACTGTGTACGTGTACATTAATCAATGGGTGAATGCCTGGCCCAAGACTGATGACTTTCAGTTTCAGACAAGGAAGATTTTCTTGCTTTAACCCCTGAAGCTAGCAATGACAGCTAGCTAGCTTGCCATTGAAGTACTGAGGTGTTAGCTATTGTACTGAATTATACTTGGAAAAGAGTTGAAAAAAAACACATTTGAAAAAAAAAAAGAGAAGAAAGAAAACCAAACAGGCAAGGATTGGAGCCGTCATATCCACAGAAGACACATGTGGTCGAGTGGTTTGTCTCATAGGCAGTTCACTAACTAGGATGGTGAGCTTATGCTCACACAATCTGTTTGAAGAAGCTTTATCATAACTAGCTCAACCTATGAAAAAGTTATTCATGCCATATTAGCTAGACAAATAAAACAGTGATTTTGTTATTTTTATGAAAGCACCAGGAAATCGTGAAGCTACCAAGCTAGTTGTGCAACATACAGTACAGATGCATACTGGTTAGCTAGCTAGATACAACATAAACAAACCTCACTGCCTCAAGGCTTTCTGTTGTGTAGTAAAGTAAAGTATTTTCCTTTGTAGATGTTTTTATGAAATAATATGGCAGATATTACAAATATTGGCTAAAAACAATGTAACTGTTTTATAAGCACAATAATGGACACAGGCTGTGGATTATTGGGGACTAACCACACAGCTCTGGGCTAAAGGCATGCGGCCTTGTGCCTTATCACACCCCAGAGGTGTGCGGTTATTCCACAATAACCCACAGCCTGTGGTCCATTAATGCCAGTATAAGTGCAACTAACACACCTGACAATGGAGAAGACTTTAGATTGGCATTCACGTGGTAGCAGATTGTTACACCAGCTGTGGGCATTTGACAAGAACTGGCTTCAGGGTGATCTGATGAGTTAAATATGTGTCCAGTGGGGAGGGGAAAAGCACATGGTGTGTTCACCACAGCAGGTTTCTGGGACTAATGGAACACACCTCACACCATCTAAAGAATGAGGAAAGATGCCTGAGGGATAACTTGGGAGCTTTTCTTGACTGCATCTACATTCTATATATGTGTATATTTGCTCAAAACTCAGACATGTTGATTTGTGTGGGATTAGTATTACCAGACAGTGTCTGAATTTACTGAAAAACAACGGGCTATTAGTCACCCTCAGGTAATTCTAATTCAATGCAAATATTTTCCCCTATGATTTATGAACATGATTGGCAATATAAGACCAATATGTTATTAGCCAGCATACTATTTATGGAAGGAGCACTATAGGCATGATGTTATAGTGTCACCATCATGACTTTGTTCTGTTTCCCTCTTTGTTTTTCACCATAGTGCCCAGTTTGTGGTTGTAAAGCACATTACATAAGTGTTTTTCTACTCATTACATCGCAAGGTTTAAATAGTGTGGTTAAATAGAGATGAACGGCATAAAACCAAACTGCAATGATGTAAGGGAAATGCCATTATTTGTATTGTAACCATGTCTGTGAGAAACATTTGATTGTGTCATAAGTTCCTTTTCTTTGGCGCAGTGCAGGAAAAAAAACCCTCAGTAATACAGTAAACCACATTCATGACCTTGTTTGAGTACTGTCGCCTCATCAACATTATCCATCAAACGGAGGGAACATTTTGTCCACTTTCCCACTAATGACACACTGTCTGTCACATATGTTCCATTGATGCGGGACACCATATCTATGCGGCTTCCCCCTTCCATCTGGTAAAATAGGCTTCATTTGTAATATTGTGAAAACACTCTGCTATTCCTGGCTGCTCTGACTTCAGGGGAGGCAAACATACTGGAGCCATTTCTCTCTTATGCATTCAGACAGTTGAAAGACTGCATTCAGATAGTAGATGTCGTTTTGCATTCTGACATTGACGCAACCATAGTCCTTAGCTATTAAGACCATATAACCCAAAATTATGGGTCATTCACTCAAAAGTGGCACATTACATAGGAAACAAGGGAGGCCACCAGCAGAGCAGTGTGATTGTGCTCCTGTTTTCATCACAATGTTTTGCCGGTTCAACAGTCTCCTGTCATTACGGTGAACTGTCCACATGATTTGATTCTTTAAAATACAAGTTCAAAATTGATGACAAGAAAAGAAAGCACCTGAAAACCTTTCAGCACAGAGTCATGGAGGAGCTACTGCAACTGGGTTACTGGAAAGTGCAGCTTTTCAATGACTTCAAGAATTATTTAGCAATAGTAATGAACAACATGATTGGATTCGTGATTGTGGCAACAAAGATCTAAATTATCTTTTCTCGTGACAACCTGGGCAATCAAGGTTGGAAGGGAATGGGAAGGGTTGTGTAACCAAACAACTTTAGGGGAATTGGTAAAGTGGCCAGATTACAGCACAAATCACCTTGTAAAGGTACATCACAGTATTCCCATCTGAGGAATTAGATTTAAATTGGTTCAAGTAGTGATGGGAAGGTGGGGTGTCATGAATCCCATATTTGGTGGAGCTATAATAAAATGAGTTGTCAATCACTTACTTGTTTGAACCAATCAAAATCATTTTCTCTCCACAGCAAAACAATGATTGGGTCACATCAATGAGCGTATGATAGCTCTGCCCATTTTGGGCCTCACTTTCCGGTCACTGGTCCAAAGGGAATAATGCCTTCTAATGGCCACCTAACACCATTTCTAGCAACAGCCTTGTTTTTCCATGAGATTAACCATCGAAGGACTAACCAAGCCCAGTCACATTTAACATCTAGCTGCTCAGTACAGGAAGACTACATGCTATGGTATGGCTGCTGACTGCCTTTGTCTCAGATGCTTATATGTATAAAGAAGCAACCCTCCATTTTATTTTACTTTAAATATGTGTTTAGAGGCTGAGATTGAGATAGTCTATGAAATTGTTTACTTATTAATTTATATAATTTTATATATATATATATACCTTTTTATAATTGTCAAACCTTGAGCTTCTGGTAAGCTTCCTAGAAAATCAATTGATAAATTTAATTATAATCTTCTATTGAGGATCCTTAACAAGTAATGTATTGTCTTGGCACTCTCAGACTAAATAATCGAATCACTCAGACTAAATAATCTAAAGAAATTACTTTGATTAGGAACTTCTATGATATCTTATCTTATAGTGAAATCTCATTGAGCCCATTACTCTCAGAAATTGTGCTGATAATACCATACCATACCAACACCGTAGTGGCTGTGATTTTATATTTTGACCTTGACCTTGAGTTATATGGTGGATACAAAATGAAGCGGGGAAAGCTTAATACTTAAGCAATTTATGTTCATCATTTAACATTAATATTCCAGTATAACTGATAAAGTCACAGCCTATTAATGTAAATATAATGCTTGGCCTTCACATACTGTATGTATCAAATCATATTTAAGACAGTCTGACAATGTCATGCATGTGCACAAAATAAATGCATATTTTCAATGCCATCGTGGCAGAATCAATGATTAAGGACACCAAAGGCACATGGATGATGAACCTTCACTTGAATTTATCAGGTTTGGTTGTCTGCCTACACACTTTTGGTCACACTCTTGGATTGAGTCATCTCACTTCAATTAGTGTCATGACTGAAGCCAAAACTATCTTTGCCTTGGAGTTACCCAGCAAGAAATTAATCCCACCCACGATTCAAAAATATCATCATATAAAAATGTTACCCTAAAGTTTCAGAATCTGAAATCCTGCCATGTACTCCCTAAGAATCCAAAGCAGTATCCTCCCTCTATCCACTCTTAGAAAAGTAATCCATCACCCCAGTTTACCTTAATAGTTGAAGGGGATGCACACTTCTGTAAAGCAAGTAATCAAAGAGCTCTGACCTGAAGTTTGTTTGATGTAGAGAACATTGTGGTTGTATTATATATTACATTGTCTATCCATGAGTTTGATTATATTTCATTTTTGACTTTGTATCCTGTAGCTCAACCACACAGCAGTAGTGATACTGATAATGAATTTGGATCAATTTATTCTGTGACATTTTAACCAACAATCTGATTGGTTGCCTGTAGGAATGCACTGATACCACTTTTTCATTGTCGATCCGATTCCGATTGCAGAGCTTTGAGTATCTGCCGATACTGAGTACCGATCCGATATTGACTTTTTTTTTCTCTTTCATAATTGCGAGTGAGGATGCCCTCTGCTAGCCATCATTCCTAAAACAGTTAACACCATGCTCAAGGGAACGAAGACCCTACAACATAACTTGCATACAACATGACTCAATAATGCCATACAACTTATTTTTATTGCAACAGAAATTTCAAAAGTTTCAGAAATTAAATCTTAGTAGCATAATTGAATAGCCCTGAATGACTAAACTTTCAATGAAAGTAAGGGAAAAAATGAAAATCTGAACATACAGTGCCTATAGAAAGTCATCACACCCTTTTGAAATAGTCACTTTTTTTGTCTTACAGCCTGAAATGAAAGTACATAAAATCTATCTTTTACTAGCTTTATTTACACATTTTGCCTTCCAACATTCAGGTGAAAAAAAGGGCACAATTTCTGATAATTAATAAAAAATGAAAAACTAGAACAACAGGGTTGGAAAAGTGATCAGTCCCCTGATTTAATAACCTTTTGCTTTAATTACAGCCATCAGTCTGTTTGGATATGTCTCTACCAGCTTTGCGCACCTAGATTGGGCAATATTTGCCCATTCTTCCTTGCAGAACTGTTCCAGTTCAGTCAAATTCCGTGGTGAGCGGCGATGGACTGCACTCTTCAAGTCCATCCACAGATGTTCTATCGGATTTAGGTCAGGGCTCTGACTAGGCCACTCAAGGACATTCACCTTCCTGTCCTTTAGCCACTGCGTAGTGTTTTTGGTGGTGTGTTTTGGGTTGTTGTCTTGCTGGAAGGTGAACCACCTGCCCATCTTCAGCTGTCTAGCAGAGGGCCGCAGGTTTTCCTCTAGAATTTGGGTGTACTTGGCAGCATCCATTTTCCCTTCAATCCTGACCAATTTCCCAGTCCCCACTGAAGAGAAACACCCCCACAACATAATGCTGCCACCACCATGCTTCACTGTAGGTATGATGTGTTTTGGGTGGTGTGCTGTGTTTGGTTTCCGCCAAACATAGCGCTTGGAGTTCAGTCCAAAAAGTTCAATCTTGGTCTCATCTGACCATATAACCGTTTGCCACATGGCATCAGAATCTTACATTTTACATTTACATTTTAGGCATTTAGCAGACGCTCTTATCCAGAGCGACTTACAAGATGTGCATTAATACAAGGTAAGAACAATCATAGTTAGCGCACAAGATCAGTGCAGTAATACAGCAATAGACATTGCAGGCATCTGCGTATCATACCTGTAACACTGGGAAAGAAAAGGTTAGTGTTTTTAAATTTTTTTTATAGTGTAGAACAAGTAAACAGTGGTGACGACAGATTGACTAGATGGACAGTGTTCAGTGGTAGTGGAGTCTGAAGAGGTGGGTTTTGAGTCTCTTGTGGAAGATTGGAAGTGATTCCACAGTCCTGACCGATTGCGGAAGGTCGTTCCACCAGCGAGGGACCAGGACAGAGAAGAGGCGAGACCGCGAGGAGTGGCTGCCAGGCGCCCAGAGGGATGGGGCAGTCAGTTTGCCAGAGGAGGCGGAGCGGAGGGGTCTGGGCGGGGTGTAGGGAGTGATGAGTGACTGGAGGTATGGGGGAGCAGTACCTCTGGCTGCTTGAAAAGCAAGCACCAGTGACTTGAATCTGATGCATGCTGCGATGGGGAGCCAGTGCAGAGAGGAGAGTAGAGGGGTGACGTGGGTGAACTTCGGCTGGTTGAACACCAGGCGAGCGGCAGCGTTCTGGACTAGTTGCAGTGGCTTGATGGCACAGGCCGGAAGGCCTGCCAGCAAGGAATTGCAGTAGTCCAGACATGAGATCACCAGGGCCTGGACCAGGAGTTGAGTGGCTTCTTGGGTGAGGAACGGTCGGATCCTCCGGATGTTGTGGAGGGAGAAACGGCAGGTCCAAATGATCGCTGCAATATGGCTCGAGAAGCACAGCTGGTTGTCCAGGGTCACTCCAAGGCTCCTGGCAGACTGATACGGAGACACTATGGAGCCTTCCACGGTGATTGATGCATCAAACGTCGGGGTGCCCTTCGCAGGGAAGAAGAGCAGCTCTGTCTTCCCCAGGTTCAGCTTCAGGTGGTGGGTGGACATCCATGCGGAGATGTCAGCCAAGCATGCAGAGATCCGTGCTGGGACCTGGGTATCAGATGGAGGGAAGGAGAGAAAGAGTTGTGTGTCATCAGCATAACAGTGATAGGAAAAACCATGAGCAGAAATAACAGAGCCAAGTGATTTGGTGTACAGAGAGAATAGGATGGGGCCTAGCACCGAGCCCTGCGGGACTCCAGTAGAGAGGGTGTGGGGAGAGGAGAGGGATCCTCTCCAGGCCACCTGGTAGGACCGGTCAGCCAGGTAGGACTCAAACCATGTCAACGCAGATCCAGAGATTCCCATCTCGACGAGAGATGAGAGCAGGATCCGGTGGTCCACGGTGTCTAATGCCGCCGACAGGTCGAGGAGGAGGAGGACGGAGCTAAGGGATCGGGACTTAGCCCCGTGAAGAGCCTCAGTGACCGCAAGGAGAGCAGTCTCTGTGGAGTGGTCTGCTCTGAACCCAGATTGGTTGGGATCAATCAGGTTGTTCTGTTAGAGATGAGCAGACAGTTGATTATAGACAGCCCGCTCTAATGTTTTGGAAGGGAATGGGAGGAGAGAGACAGGTCGGTAGTTAGAGATGACAGCAGGATTCAGAGAGGGTTTTTTGAGGAGGGGGACAACATGAGCGCATTTGAGGGAGGAGGGGACAGAGCCAGAGGAAAGAGAGGAGTTAATGACATTGGAGACAAAGGGGAGGATGTCCATAGCAATGGACTGGAAGAGGGGGGAAGGAATGGGATCAAAAGGGCAAGTGGTAGGACGGTGGGAATGAACAAGTTGAAGGATGTCCGAGTCAGGGAGGGGTGAGAAGGAAGACATAGGGGTGAGAGGTTTAGGTAGCGAGATGGGTGAGGGAGGGTTAGGTGAGGGAGAGGATGGGGGGAAGGAGTTGCAAATGTCATCAACCTTCTTGCAAAAGAAGGATACGAAGTCATCCATGTTTAGAGAGGAGGGGGGTGGGGGAGGAGGAGGGGTGAGGAGAGAGGAAAACAGTTTGACAGGATTAGAAGCAGAAGAGGACACCATTGCAAAACAGCCATTGTTTCTGGACACAGAAAAGTGTGTTGAAAGGTGTAAAGAATGTAAACAAACTGTTAATTAATATAATTTTAGCAAAGTTGGCATTACTTTAATCTGATGCTCCTCATTTGCTATATTCTGCCATCGATTATTGTGTTGGCAATGCAATCATGTTGAATTGCATGCTAGTTTGGGTTATTTGGGCCAAACCATCATCTGAACTACAAGTAACTGCCAAAATAAAGGTAACACTTCAATATATGAGTGCCTAGGGACTCCCCTAGCGATGGGCCAGGGCCATTTGGGTGGCCCCCTGGGTTATCAAAGTGTTGCCTTTATTTTGCTATTTACCTGTATGTGACAGAAATCAGTGTGAACACAGGCAACCAGGGATGCACCGATCCAATACCAATAATGGCCTCAGAAAATCAGAAACTGCGAACGTTATTTTCCAATCCAATCGATTGACGCAAATTGACTTAAAACATGCGGTAAGTGTGTGTGACGTCGATTAAGAACAGAACTTGGACATAAATGAAAGAACCAACCTGATTTCAATATTGAGGCAGAAAACAGGAAAACAGCTGAGTGCAACACACCAGGTCAGTATTTCAAGGGGTGGCAGCAGCTCTCAACTTTTAAAACTAACTAATTTAATACTAATTTAATAAAGCATTTGCAGAATCATCATGCTATACAATATGGAGTTCAGGCAAACAACATGTGCTAAACAGAAACAGAATGCGTTTCAACAAACGCTGCCCCAAGACAGGAGTAAATCAAAGAAAATAACTGAAAGAGTTGTTGAATTTATTGCGTTGGATGGCTAACCACTATCGGTTGTCGATGATGTAGGCTTACAATGTTTAATTGAACACTTAGAGCCTGGCTACACTTTGTCAAGCCAACGTTAGGTATCTAAAATGGACATCCCTCAGTTGTACAAGTAAGTGTGTGAGGATATTTCGGGCTGCCTAGAAGGTGAGTTTTAACTCAGACGTGTGTCCAATGTCATTGCTAAGTCTGACAGTGCATTGGGTGGATGTGAGTTTTACTTTGCAAAAAGTGGTGCTGCACGCAAAACAATTTCATGGGAGACACACTGGGGAGTCAATTGCAGTAGCAATAGAGAAGATGCTGAATGACTGGAAGATTGACAAGAAGTCCATGTTATTTTCATATTGGAATTGTTATTTATTCCTATATTATTTATTTTGAATTTTAAGGTTTTTTCTCAGTGGTTTTTTCTCAGCAATGTTTTTATACTTTGAATGCAACATATTGCGTAATTTATCGGAGATGAGTTTTGAATGAAGGGAGCTGGCCGCTTCTGTGTTCACTCAAATGTCCGATATTGTTAGCTGTTAGTGGAATCGGCGCTCTGTGGATTCCGCTGCTATTCAGAGAATGTGTCTCACGCATGTCTTCACAGGCCTCTTGTTAGGCGCTGGTGAGGGAGATCGACGTGAGGTCCTGGTGATGGAAGGACAGGACAGAGCAGGGAAAAACCAGAGGGACAGAGAATGTTCTCTGATTTTATAAGTTGCGTTGAGGTACGCATTTCTGTTTTTACAGTATCGTCACTGTACGTGGATATGCGATCCTAGGAGGCGGGGCTGAATGATGTCATGGGATTCCCTGTGTCAGGTGGTTGGAGGAATGCTAAGCACTTAAAATTATATTAACTGAAATTGCATTTCAAACATATACACTACCGGTCAAAAGTTTTAGAACACCCACATTTTCCAGTTTTTACTGAAATTTAAGCAGTTCAAGTCAAGTAAATAACCTGAAATGGTGCAAAGGTACCAAAGGTAAATTTCAGTAAAAACTGGAAAATGGGGGTGTTCTAAAACAGGACACGGTAGTGTAATTTCATGATGGAATGTGCAGTCTCTAGGGGGTTTCTGTGTCGGAGGACGTGGAGTTCTGTTGTTTGTCTAGAGTGACTGAGTAGAGTGCTTCCTGTGTGTCTGGGAAAGAGAGAGAGAGGGCGCACTGAAATAGTGTCTGCCTCTCTCCCTCGGTGCGATTGTGAAAGAGAGAGAGAGGGTGCACTGAAATAGTGTCCACCTCACTCTCTCTGTGTGTTTGTGTTAAGAGACCTTCTGGACAATGCCCCGAGAACTCTCCCTGACATAGTGGAGAGTGTCTTGGGGCTGGTTGCCAGAGAACTCTCACTGTGAAGAGTGGCGTGGTCTCTGTGTGTTTGTGTTAAAAGAGAAAACTGAAAAGTTTGAGTGTCTCTGTGTGCATGGGTTTGGGAAGCACTTGAAAAGTCACTGAATGTATGTGCCTGGTGAGGTTATAGTGGAACTCCAGACTGAAGAGGCGCGGTGTCCTGTTGATATGTGTGAGTGTGCGTAAGGACAGTGCGTAGAGTTCTACCCTGTCCCGTTAAGTGTTGATGCATGTTAAATGTGGATGTATGAAAGCGATGTGGAAAGCCGCTGACTGTCTGTTTGTTGTGTATTCCCCGGAAGGGAGGCGGGCTTTCATTTAGTTCTGTTTATTTTAGTTTGTTATTTTAGTTAATTTTTTTTGCCCGAAAGCTTCGCGGCGAGTAGGGTGAAGTCTTTGTGTTTGTGTCTGTTTTATTTAACCTGCTCTCCCGCTGTTTCTCACTCCCAGGTCTGGGAGAGAGGCGGAAAAAATTCAGATCCGGTCTGTAGAACAGAAAACCCCACTCCTCTGCCAGTTCTTACCATCCGCTGCTCTGCTCCAGTCATGGGATTGTCACGTGGTGTGTGACAGACAAGAATAACCTGGGCGCTTCACAAATCTGCGCTTTATGGGAGGGTGGCAAAACCAAAGCCATTGTTAAAGATAACTCACATGAAATCTCACCTATCTCACATTAAATCTCAAGACTCTCAAATCAAGTGGAGGAAGATTTTATGGTCTGATGAGACCAAGATTTAACTTTTTGGCATCAACATTAGGTGCTATGTTTGGCGCAAGCCTAATACTGCGCATCATCCCAAGAACACTATCCCTACTGTGAAGCATGGTGTCGGGAGTCTGATGTTATGGGGATGCTTCTCTGGGTCAGGGACTGGCAAACTTGTCAAAATAGAGGGCAAAATGGATGGAGCAAGATATAAACAAATCTTGGAGGAAAATCTGCTGCAGTCTGCAAGAGACCTGGGACTTGGGAGAAATGGTATATTCCAGCAGGACAATGACCCAAAGCATGCAGTAAAAGCCATATTGGAGTGGTTTAAAAACACAAAAATGTCCTGGAGTGGCCCAGTCAAAGCCCAGACCTCAATCCCATTGAGAATCTGTGGAAAGATTCGAAAATTGCTCTTCACCGCAATACTTATGCAATTAATTATTGTTAGTTTATTTATTTGTAATGAATTAAGAAAAAGCTTTAGTTCTGTTTTTTATAATAACAATAATAATAATGCATTTGATTTAATTAGCACCTTTCTGGACACTAAAGGTCGCCTTACATAAAAGTAAATAAAAGCAACACAGGAATTACAATCATGGTACAAAAAAATAAAAGGTTAAAAAAAGTACATACAAATAGTTCAAACATAAGGATGACATTTTTATTTGACATTATAGAGTATTTTGTGTTGATTAGTGTCAAGAAATCCCAATTAAATCCATTTTTATTCCATGAAGTAAGAAAATAAAATGTGAAAAATGGCAGAGGGTGAATATTTTTTATACCGACTGTATATTGCAGGATGTGGAACGATGGCTCTGTGTCATAATGTTAATGGTGGAATGTGTGTGAGGAGCACAAAGCTACAGATCGGCCTGGGGGAGTCTGTAGTCGTGGTCATGCCCTCCATCTGTTTTATGACCAGCAACTTGCAATAGGGAGAATAAAGCCTTTTGTACAGTGGCATTCTGCCCTTCTGAAACAGGAATAAATGATCTCTTGCCCAGTGCAGTTGGCTTAACCTTTTTTTGTGCAACTGTAGCTCAAACATATAGAGAGCAGCGTGTAACTATACTACGGCAGAGGGAAAAAGTGCATGTTCTGTCGTGGCAGAGCAAATTACACAATTGCCAAAATGGTCCAGTGTCCTCTTGTTAAAATAAATTCTGTCATTTGGCACTGATGTAAATGGACAACTTTCACTGCCAAGAGAAACAGAGGTAATAACTTAATTTTTGCTCACCTTTCCCTCAGAAGGACTGCCAGGAATTGATGAGAATGGGCTGGAAAAACTGGCACAAATGGATTATGATTATATATATACAAATGTGAAATATATCAGTTAAATTATGTAATTAATGCATAATTTTACTATTTGTATATATGACTATTTACATGTTATGAATTATTTGCATATATGAATTGAACTAATACAATTGTTATCCCCCAAAAATGTGTAAAGATGACAAACTAAAACATCTATAACTATAAGCTGATCTATGCTGTATAGTCATACTTTGTATTCAGAGGGCAAGGCAATATTCCCGTCATTTTGGAATGAAGCAATGTAGAGTCGGTTTTGGGTTCAGTTTGTAACAGGTTATGATATACATTTCGTGCAATACCTGTCAGAATGACTTCACCGCAATTTGAAAATGTGTCGTAAAAATATGAACAAAGATTAACAGAGGGCTGGATTGTCATTTCAATTGACATTTTGGGTCATTTTGCTTCCCACAAATATCTTTACCATTGTTCCAATGCCTGCAGCTAGAATATCATCGCAGCATACAATATATGTAACAACTAGAACATCATGGCAACATACAATAAATGTATACAAAGGTCATTACTCATCTGTATTTATGTACAAGTATCTCACTTGGTAGCCTATAAAACCACTCCCACACCAGGGCAATGAAGTTTCATGGACATGTGAGATAATTCTGAATGGGCATTTCTCCTGTAGCCTGTTATGACCACATAGTTTGGAACGGAGGATTTTACAACAGTGGACAACAGACATAAATGTATTAATGTCATACTGCATGCAGTCGTGAAATCTAACATAAACACACTCATCAGATAACCTATTTCATTAATGACACTTTGCTTTTGCCCCTGTATAAAAAATAGTTTACAGTAGAAGTAAAGGGACCAAAACAATCCTCAGAAAAAAATTGGATTTTCCCCCCAAATAGTCACATGACACTATATTATATAATTGAAAAGTATGTGGTTATCACCTCACCGAGCATTCAGGTACTTTTCCTCAGCCAGGCTGCCAGCAGGTGAAAGCGTTCCCGTTGACACCACTCATTGAAGTAGAATCAGTCCTGCAAAATTGTTTAAAATTAAATAATTCATGTCAAAAAAGGTTTTGCTTTGGGTTGCACAAACCGCAAGGTAATGGGCAAAAAATCTATATGCTTTAGGAGATTCCCAGGGCTAATAATACACTGAGAAGATGATAGTTCTATGTCTACGCTTGACCCTTCTTGATCTTAACACTAGAATCACCAGGATTCATTGTATACCTAGAACCACCAACGGGTAAAATTAAATTTTTATAATTTCCTACGTCTTTATTAGAATAAAGCATGTAGCATATGGGAAGTACACTTACTGCGTCAGAAACACACGGGGACCATTCTCAACGCATTCACACACAATGAGGGTCGGTCGTCACATATACACATCCAAACATCATTCGCAACAGGGGAAAAGGGCTTTCATTCCAATCATGTGGTTCCTCACATTAGAACATTTACATCATTATAAACATAACTAGCTAACAATCTTACACCTAGCTGGCCACAAGATCCTCTGGGACTATGTTATAGTTTCCTTGGTTACTGTTAGCCACCTAGCATGCTACACACAAAGTACAATGTGGCTAGGCTAGCTGCCTAGAAAATACTTCCCAGCAGCCTGCAGTCCCACACCTGAACGAAGTCAAGCGATTGGGACTACAGACAGCTGAAGGCCATTCGGAGACCTATTTAAGGGACCAACTCCAATCACACTGGGAAGGAGTAGGTTGGTGGTTGTGGAGAGATTTGAAGAGAGATTTGAAGAGAGATTTGACAGCTCCACTTCCTGTGGAGAAACGTTTTTGAAACAGAGAGATTTGAAAAGTACAGGAGATTTGAAGAGAGATTTGAAGAGAGATTTGAAGAGAGATTTGAAGAGAGGACTTTATGTGTTTGAATTCCCCTGGAGACCCCATCCTTGTGTTCGTCAGAATTTGTATATTAAATTATCATTTTGTTTGTAATACTGCCTCCTCCGGGTTATTTAACCTGCCTATGCCCTCTGTAAGGTTAATCTTTTTTAGGCTTTTGCCAACCATTACCACCTCCTCTCCTAAAATGTTCCACAGTAGATAATTTTGGCTTTTCCTTGACACAACAAAATCAATGGCAGCCAGCATCCAATACATATCCTTCCCCATTAATCGCTATAGACCAATGTTTGAGATTCTCTACAAAAGTGCTCCCCTACCGTTCCATTGGAACAATATCATTTACATGCATTGTTTTCATTGTTTGTTGTTACCAACCCATGTCAGTGAACCATGGAGAATGAGGCATCAAGAGTCTCACACTGTAGCAGTAGTCTTTCAGGATTCCTTTATGAACCGCTAAAAAATTATTTTGGAACAGATGCAAGGAGCATATGTGTCTGCATCCAGATCCTGTGAATAAATCACATCAATAATATAATGTGTCAGTCATGTTGAGATATAATTTTAATTGTGTCATTTATGAAAAAATATTATTTAACGGGTCTTTCTTTAGGGAATTACTATGGAAATAAACGTATGGATATGTATATATTTTTTTCTGAATATTTCAATTTTAGAATTTGGGAGGAATGCAAGTCTTAAGACATTTCATTGGCTGTGCCTCTCTTTGTGCTCCACACAGCTAATGAAATAAACAAGGCTCTTACTAGGCAGTTGGAAATTAATTGCTGCAATAAAATAAGAATCTCACCACAGCAGTGAGAACATGGATGTGGAATCTTTTATGTGGAGTTGTTTATCCTTTCCCTTTGTACCTGTCTATTATGGCCTTGGGTCTGTGTTGTACTTCAGAGAATGTTACCTGGGATTAAAAACGTTCCACAGATATATTTCTTGCTGTATGAATCTGCTCTTTCCATAACCGTAAAATACAATAATTGCTTTATTAATTTAGGAACGAGCTCAAAAGCAGGTTCACCAATCTGTCTTGCTATCAATCTACATATAATTTCCACATTTATTGTACATGGACCATTATTAATTTCACTGCATAATTGAGCATACTTGAAGGAAGCTTTAAGTGCTTTAATTAATGTCAGTTGTCGAGCACTTAGACCTCACTAAAAATAAAAAGTTCTCTGTATTTTAGTGAAAAAGACCTTTGAAATTCAAAGACTTCAATCACAATTATTAGTCTTTTATAATAATGATGAAAATGGACACTGAATGACACTTCTTATTAGTCATTTCTCAGGAATATCTCAGGGGTGTTGTGTAGCCACAATGAATTCCTACCACAAATGTGGTTTCTGAAAAATATTGTTGGATCATTGGATCATAATATCGTTGGATCATCACGAGCCAAGAAAACATGGCTTGTTTTATTTTCTTCAACACAGTAAAGAGTGTAAGTATTTTGAAGAGGTAGTATGCACCTAACTCTCCAATGGGAATTCTGAACCAAGTAATTGCATTACTGTGATATTGTGGAACTGTGTATTGTCGAGTACACACTAAAATGGTCTGTAGTTCAGTTGCCTTTAAAAAAACCTAATGAGAGAAATGGTTTGCTAGTTATTTCACCTAAACAGTGTGGCTGAGAATAGAAGACTAATTCATTTGACGTTATGAATAATAATCAATTTGTGTCATAAGTGCAAAATAACGTTACATTAAAAAATACAATTATGATTACTTAATGTATACATTCTACACTGTGTTCACTTTTACATCACAATGTAGTGTTCAACATATATTTATAACGAAATATATGATATTCATATAATATGGGTCAATTCTTCACGTGAATAGTGTCAATTGCTCTAAGGGTTTTCCAATACAATGGACTTAAAATATTAATATTTTAAACTCTGTTTAGAAAACATTACTCTATAGTTAAAGTAATTTTCAGAGTATCACAAAGGGTACACTAACACTTAAATCAATGGAGCCATATGTACACTTCATGAGTGTTAATTGTGAGATTGTAAAGGAATATTGGATATGTTTTCTGTATGTTAACTGATGAACAATGCAAATGATCAAATGTCTGACCAAAGGTATTGGCCTCAGTGAAATTAAAGTAAACCAGCTCTAATAACAAGTTCAACATCTATGAAGTTATAACATATTGGTAATAGAGAGTTTACTTTCTCCCATAGCCTTAAGCCATCACTATGGCTTCACATGCACAACGATTGGAAGCTTACAAAGGGGCCCCTCTGGACTCACACAAATAGAAAGATCCTTTTAGTTTTTAGTTTACAGTTAATATGTGAGCGTGTGCCACAGAATGTGACATCAATAAGATTATGATTAGTTCCCTTGGCTAAAGACTTTAGTCTGTAGCTCAATGAGCTAATCGTGTCTCTTGTTGCGTTGGGATCCTCGGATCGAAGCTCGCTCGGAGCTCCGTTACAATGGTGCCATGACTCGGATCATACGACTGATGGCTATCGGTCGGGCTGTGCTTGCTGCTGCAAAAGTTTAGAGGGGGAGAGTGTAGCAGAGGTACTCCGATACGTGTGTTAACACATGAGCGTTTACTACAGAATGTGACGTCGATAAGAGTATGATTAGTCCCCTTGGCTGGGGACTTGTGTCTTTAGCTTACACTAACACACTGTGCACCCTTCCGTTGATAGATTCAGGTCATGAACATAAGGCACATGCAGTACCTTCTGTTTATGACCAGTGGTCGTGAATGATGGTTTGTGTGTCCTTCAAACTATTTCATACATGAGCTTTGCACTGCATTTAACAAAGTGAGTCTTGACAGAAAAATCAGGAACTTTGCCTCGACAAATTTATTTAAGACTCCGTTTGTTATAAAGTCAGTCTCATATGGAACTCATTTTGTACTGTGTGAAAATTTCCATTTCAAAGATATGAAGTAAGGGCTGTTTTTGTTATTTTTACTTATTCACCAGGAGTGCTGCTGAAATTCTTGGGCAAGTTTATTTAACTTCCCAACCTCCATAGGCTACATGAGCAGGCCGAAACCAGGATCAAACTGCTGCGGTTAACAACCATGTAATTAAATGATGGAAGCTTCTCAGGGTTTCTGTAATAAATAAAATAATATTTTTTGACTTACGGCCACCAACGCAAATAGGACTGTTAATGTGCTTTCTAACATAATATGCCTTTACAACATGGGCCTACAGTGCTAGTCCTGACCATATAATGAATACTTATGATACACTGTAAATGCACAAATTGCTGATTTAGCTTAGCAATAGCACAGATTTACCAAGATGCCCTGTGGCTTGCACAGTAAGATCCTCACAGTATGTGTCTCACCAAATCTCTAAAATCTTGTTATGAACATCATTGTTAGCGGGATACAATTTCACTCCATGAAAATCCTCCTCCGGAAAGGGAATGACGAGCTGAGGGTGATGGGTGAAGTTACCTTGGAGACCGATCGACCAAAAACAGCATGTCAAAAATTGCATATTTCAAACAATATATGTGCCTACAATATGGGCCCACAAATATTTGATAAGACCACAATACAAATGTAATGACAAAATTAACTGAACTGAATTTGAAAAATTGAAATTGTTCATGAACTTAAATAACGTTATTATTTTGTGTGCTTTTTTAAAACTGTGAAGTGCAAGGAAAAAAAAGAACACAAACATGCCTAGTCTCAAACTTGGCAAGGGTGTTGACACTCAGAGTGATGACAGCAAATGTATTATTTTCTATAAGACTAAATCCTGTATACATCTGCTCATACACTCCCATGGGGGGATGATTCTACTCAATGCTTTTTGTTTCCTTCATAGACTTATACCACAGGGATGTAAGTCTTGCTTGAATCCAAGTAAGTCATAGGCAGTTGTTTTACAAGCATTTTTGGAAGATCTGGCATTCCCCCCCGAGTGTAACTATACAATCAACTATACAATTGTATCAGTGTAACTATACAACTATCAGAAACTCATGTTTGTGAGTAAATGTCTCTCATCATTTTTGGAGGATTTTGATATTTGAATTGCAAGAGAAAATGTGGTTTGCAGCAGTGATGTAGTACTTTGTGATGGAGCTTATAAACTGGATTGAGTTCCACTGTACCCTCCTAACAAGTTAAACTTCGTGTTTTATTGGAAAAACATCACTGCATTACAGTTATGACATGTGATGGGTTTTTTTTACACAGATGAGGAACACCTTATAAAAACACAATTCAAATGTATAAAATGCATTACCCACTAATGGGAGAGCAATTTATTCGTTTTATGGTTTGATATTACCTGACTGCATACAACACCATTCCTTTACTAAATAATCAGTGGCATAATTTAGATTTTTATTGTCTCTGACGGGCAGCGCACACCGCTCCAAAGCGCAGTGCACTAGACCGCTGGGCCATCCGCCAGCCCCCTTAATTTAGATTTTTTTCATGAAAAAAATACTCTGTTTTTGTGTTAGGGCATACACATTAACTCACCCTGGAAATAACTAAGGTTGCTCAATTAGCCTCTTTAAAGCACATATCAGATTCCTACTTCTTGATGTATGTACAGGGTACCAGTAAGGATGTGATTATTCCTTGCGTTCAGCCATTATAAACTGCATCAATAATTTCTCAATCCTCTCTGATTTTCATCCTGTGACTGACTACGCTTTTGGAGAAAGAAAGACACTTAATAACTGTGTAATTGTGGAAAATGAGGCTCATTAAATTTGTGGCATTCATTTTTTCCAAACAGAGCAGTTCAATCACAGAAACGAGTACTGACCTAAGACAAGAATGCCAAACTCCTATTTTTGCCTCCAGCAGAAATGAAAATGTAACCATAACAATCACAATAACCCCCATGAGTATTTTAAATAAAAGTGTACATTCACAAGGTTTTATTGATCTCTTTGAATTCTTCAAGCATTGTGCTTCTAATGGCTTTTAAATTCCTTGCTTCACAAGTTTGACAATAAAATTAAAGAACATATAATTTATCTTTTGGAATTGGTCTTCAGAGCCTTTGGAGAACCAACCTTTGTGGAATATCAACGTCATTCAATTACACACAAAACGTTACACTGAAATCAGTTCTACACTGATATGGAAGATAAAATCACATACAATTTAGAATCAGTAATACTATTATAAAGGGTCTCAACTCTATACACATTTGCATATTTGTGGTAACTTGTGTATCCCAGGGTTTATTGTTATTTTAAAAATAATATTAACACCAGATACATGAGGATTATGTGTATAAAAATGTAAATAAATAAATACAGCAAATACTACTCACATCAGTAGCAGATTAATAATGTTATAATGACATCTATTCATTTATGATACTATATTTTTTATAAATCTTATTATGAATTATATCAATAATAATAACTGCAATAATGATATCACATCAATTTTATATTTATAATGGTTAAACATAAATATGCAATTACTTTGATGATATTTAGCTACATATTTGAATTGTAGAAGGATGGGATTTATTAATATTCAGCTTTCAAACAAAATGTTTTTAAAATTGTGAAGTTTTGTAGTTTTTATAAACTTTTAAAATGATGTATAAAGTATATATGGTTGCTGTCATTATGTAATTTACAGTTGCTTGTGCTTTGTTTGGTTTTAGTATTTGCTATTTTGCTGTATTTAATGGATATGTGTTTGTCAATGTATATTATTTTGTGTGTTTTTATTTTTTGATACATACTTTTTTCCGTAGTTAATTGGGGACAGGCGTTGGAAATTAGCCTTTGACTATAAAAAATTAATGCAATGCATCAGATGCTTGATTTTTAACATTGTAACAATGTGTCACACGCCACGTGACAATGCCTGGATGGAAACAGAGCAGTCTGGAGACAGTTTGCCAGTCTACGGACCGGATTAATCTTTTATTTTTTCCCCCCTGTTTCTTCCCCCAGACATGGGGGAGAGTCAGTGGGAGAGCAGGTTAACATAAAACAAACACAAACACAACCACAAACACAAAATCTTCACCCTACTCGCCACAAAGCTTTCAGGTAAAAACACGAACTAAAATAACAAGCTAAAATAATCAAAACTTACGGGACACCACGCCTCTTTGTCCGGAGTTCCCCTGGAACCTCCCCAGGCACACACATATCCAATGACCTTTCAAGAGCTTCCCAAACCCATGCACACACAGACACTTGAACTTTGCAGTCCGAGTTCTCCTTTTCTCCAAACATACCGAGACCCTCACCACTCCTCACAGTGAGAGTTCTTGGGCCGTTGTCCAGAGACACTCTCCACGGCCTGAGTGCGAGTTCTCCCCAAACACACAGAGACCCTCGCCACTCCTTACAGTGAGAGTTCTCTGGAAACCAGCCCCGAGACACTCTCCACTCTTTCAGTGAGAGTTCCCCCGAGTGCGAGTTCTCTTCCACTCACACCAAAGGCGAGAGCCAGACCCTCTTTCAGGGCGCCCTCTTGCTCTCTTTCCCACACACACAGGAAGCACTCTACTCAGTCACTTTTGACAAACGCACACAGAACTCAACATACTCCACCATCCACAACAATATCCAACATCCAACATCAATCAAACATCCAACATCAAACATCCAACATCCAACACTCCACACGATACCACACGATACCACACGCGCACACACTCACTCACACAACACAAGACTCACTCTACAATATGCACACACGACAATCAATTCCATACACACACAAGACACGACAAGACTGACTGATCCCCCACTCGCCCCACCTGCTCTTAAATAGGCTCACTTTCTGCCTGGCTCAGGTGGGACTCGTGAGGCAATCACCCATCTATCAATCACTCAACAATTGACAGACCACACCCACTCACATTCTCACACAGAAACAGGTAAGTGAATAATCACTTACCTATTATCAATTAAATAATAATTAACTTCAATTATGGCCTTTGGAGCAACCTTCCAGGCAACAGTTCACTCTCACATGCTGTGAGAGTGCCAAACCTGCCCCCGGAAAGTCTCTCTGCTCCAAAGGCCTCCACAACAAGTAAAACAAAGGCAACCATGCAACTCCCACGTGGCCGAGACCGACGCCCTCCACACAATGATTTTTAAATAAATAGATAAATTAGCTAAACGCAAACTGCTGTATCCATGCAAGGTAACTTAGCTTTGAATAGCAGGGATGGCAACAGCGGACCCCTCCCCCCTCCCCAGGAACAGGAATCTAGAGTGGCTGTTAACTTCTCTCTGTGATCCTACCTGCCACCTCCTGCAGCCCATGTAGGATCGCTGATGCTGTTATTGAATAATCATTCAAGTGATTGGCCTCCGCTTGTAAGTATTATCTCATCTTGCTTAAGGCACAGGTTCTCCGTTGGGAGGACAATCTGGATCAGGTCAGGGAAGAACTGAACCTCTGGTCCATGGCAAGATGATTGGAGCCACATTTTCCTAAATTAGTTTTTGTAATTTTTTTAAATAATATGGCCCAAAACTATTACGCTAAAGATGGAGTGGGGTGTCTTTGATGGCATCATCTTCTTTTATGGTAATGTCAATATCAACCCAATAAACCCTGTCCAGGTATCAGGCAACTAAACAGTATATACAGCACTGTCCCTGCCCTCTTGAACCAATAATAAAAACGCTTCATAAATAATGACACAATGGTTTATATCTGCTCCTCATATGAACCTTTTCTGTGGGGCCCAGTCAGTCTGGGTAATTAGGAGTAATACATTTATCATTTCAGAGATCAATACTGAGAATGCAACATGTGCACTGCAGTAAGACACACACACACACACACACACACACACACACTGTATCATCAGTGGGACAATTGGGACAATGGTTGGGAACCTACTGCAATGGCAGTACCCCACTTGGGAATCAAACCTGCAACCTCTTAGTTGTATTAACTGTATTTTTAGATACTGCAGCCTATTGTTCTTTTGAACATATTGACATTGGTCATTTTTACATTTCCTTTAATCTCTATGAAGGAACATGCAGGCACTATCAACCTTTAATGAACTAAAATAGCAGAGGAGATAACGAGATCAGTTTGCTGTGGCAATCATGTATAGCCTGCACGATTATGCCATGCTATTAATATCAATATCAAGTAAGTACTATTCATATCAAATTATATCAAATTAATAACAAGTACATTTTAAATGTGTGCATATGGTCTATTTGACACCGTATAGTTGCTTTTTAAAAATATGTATTTATCCAGGAGACAACCTCATTGAGTTTGATATCTCTTTTCAAAGGGGACCTGGCCAATGAAATTAAATCTCTAATAACAAACCTGTGGTAGGGGCTCTCTGGGTGTGTTGGGTACCAAGCGCATCATGGGAATTCTCTGTTACAATGACTTTTTGGAAGTTCTTGTGTTGTGCGGTGTTGTGTATTCTTGTTGTTACCCAAATTCAATAAAACCCACAAAAGAGATATCCTCTTAACAGCTGGCTTCACTTCTTCTAAGACGTATTGGTTACCAACATAGGAGTTTTACTGGTGAAATCTAAGCATCACCCAAACATTCATAAAAACAGCTTGAATGCCCTGACAGCCTGGAGTTTTCTCTCATTAACTCGGGAGTATTTGACTTTCATAGGCCGTGGAAATGTTACAGTGCAGGCCTGTCATCCCAAACAGCACTGTTGAGGGTTACTGTTCATTCAAAAACAAGCGTCACCCCAAATATCAGTGAGAGATGGCAGACTTTCCACTACCTCTCCTCGACTTACTTTGAAGCAAATGAAAACATTACATCATGGGGCAAAATTCCAGTTTTTTAGGAAATGTGTACCAGCTTTACACTGCACAGTCCTCAATAAGAGCTCCATCTGGACACCAGCAACTGGTTCCACATCTTTGTGAATGAAACCCTCTGTGTTGGATTCATGGGTGTGTTGGATTCATTCCCTATGTGTTGGCAAGAGCGAGAAGGCGTACTGTAGAAAAGGAAATTAGTTCCATGCCATACTGCATAATTCAATTTGGTGAAGTTGCTTAGGTCCCACACTTTCTGGGGAATATATTCTCGCATATATTACATACATAACATTTAGCCAACCACTGGTTTTAACAATGTACTTTCTCTCTTTTTAACAAAAAAAAGCTGAACATCAGCTCCCTTCAGTGCTTTATATATACAGTATATATACATATATATATAAAACACAATTTCTACATACAATCTCAGGTAACCTTTGAATAATTTAACTTCTCAGGCGCAGAGAAATAGTATGAAATACGGACTAAATGGCATCACTGTGTTTGTTTTCATGAACGCGATATTTTGCATTAAGCTTCAGCTGATCTTAAGAGGAAACATAAATTGCAATTGAAAATGTAGCATTGCAGTTTGATTATGGAAAATCACAGATAAACATATTTACCTAAAAATAGGTCTGTTCAAGATCTGTGCAAAGACAAATAAACCTTTTCCCATGGCAAAGAAAAATAAAACAAATTAGATTACAAACGCACTTAAATGCACTATTCTGCTATCAGTGATCAAATACTGCAAACAGAAGGCCACCAAGTAAAACAACATACAAAATAAAATTAGACGCAGATGTACATCAGAAATACTTTTTATCTCCACATAACATTCCAGAAAATGAACCTCGATGTGAAATACTGAGAGTTTCTGAAATGATACTAATCTGCATTTAGTCTAGTCTCAGGTGATCCATTATGTTTAATAGTGCCTGACGGATTTCCTCCAGTAAAAACCCAGTAGTGGGGGTTCAGGAAATTGTCTAGGTATAAAAGTCAAACAAAAGCAAGTCGTTCATATACACATGGACATGGATTCAAATGAAAATTCTTGGGATTGGCTGTGATTTGATATGGATTTATTGTGTCTCACTAAAATGGTCATTTAAAGCACTCAGGATTAAATAAAAAAATTCTGCCACCTGGTAATCACTTGTTTTTTGCCATCACTGCCAAGTGATTGTACAAGACAGAAAGAATATATTTTTTCTGTTTGTTTTATTAATATGTGTTCATTGAAGATTTGTGTATATTGTGTGTAGTGTGGAGTGCATTTTCCTGGCATGATTACACCCACTCAATCCCTTAGAGGGAAAGGTAAACACCAATAAATACAAAGCAATTCTGAGTGATCACCTTCATCCTGTGGTGAGTATTTCTATCCTGATGGGAGTGGTCTCTTCCAGGATGAAAATGCCACATCCACAGGGCACAAGTGGTCACTGAATGCTTTGATGGGCATTAAAATGACCACCGCCATCAACAAACCACAAAATGATGGAATCTCTCATGGAAGAATGGTGTTGCATCCCTCCAATAGAGTTCCAGACACTTGTAGAATCTATGCCAAGGCACATTGTAGCTATTCTGGCAGCTCGTGGTGGCACGCCATATTATAACAATATGTTAGTGTTTCCTTTATTACCTGTATACTATGCCTGTTTATACTTCTCCAAAGCCAATTACCCAAGAATGGGACACTAAAAATGGATTGATTGGGTAATTAATGACTGGTGCCCACTGTTCTTTGCACTTCTGTGTGGGTATAATTCAGGAAAAGCAGAGGAGCAGACATTAGTTCAGCTGTGCAAGATTGCCTTGCACTCAGTAACAGTCATATTCTAACAATTATATTGCAAATGATGAAGGTGAAGCAGCTTGGGGACATTCACCAAAATACACACACACACACACACACACACACACACACACACACACACACAAAGGGTTGAATTCAGATGA
Source organism: Aldrovandia affinis (assembly GCA_029706075.1). NCBI lineage: Eukaryota > Metazoa > Chordata > Actinopteri > Notacanthiformes > Halosauridae > Aldrovandia > Aldrovandia affinis. Next base: position 4,631,544 of record JAINUG010000006.1, read on the forward strand.
CTTACTCAGTAAGGCAAACTAACCTTGATCAGAACCAATACCTGAACTTTTGATTGACATTTCTAATATGATTTTTGGTTAGAAAACAGATTGCCATAGCCAATCATTTCTTCCACTGTTCCAATTTAAATGATGTTTAACAGGCTTTATAAAAAAACAATTACTGTCTATGCTGATTTTAACATTTCTATAATTACTCTCCAGACAAAGGGACATCATAATAAATTGGCAAACTTCTAGAATAAGTTGTTTTCTTCCGCTCATGAAACCTCATGTGAATTGCATTGCACACAATTTGACTTGGTCACTATTGACTCATTTAAAACAGATAAATAGCCCCACACTATCCCCATCTAAATGAGCAGGCTGCTTCTTCCTTTTCTTTTTTAAATTCAGCAGGAGAAAATGATGATGGGGAATGGAAGGCACGTTCATTGTTTTCACAGCTTGTATCGAGTATCCATATATGTAATGTGGATACTTTCAGTTTTCAATTTTATTTTCAATTTTTTTCACCGTAGTTATATTTGTTTGTTTGTTTGTAGCTATCAGCCATAACAATGGCTAATTCAATATTTAATATGACTGCCTTAGATTGTTATTATTTAGTTAAATGAATGGCTCAAAGAAGTAATGCTGAAGTAAATTAAATTTTTGCGTAGAAAATCATTTCTAAATATTTTCCTTCTATTCTTGTTGAGGGGGAAAATAGAAGTGTGTGGTTTACACACACATCATGGCTGCTATATGACCCATGTTATTAAATTTACCAGGAGTGCCTTGATTGAATTCGGGGATCATTAAATTGCTAACAACTATAAAGTCATTATTTGCCAAATACCAGTGGCTTCACATACTCAGTTTTACTGATTAAAAAATTCAGACTGCCTCATTGTTGAAATGTTGACACAAAGCTAGGGGAAGAAAATTAGACGTCTCAGCCGCTGTGCTTGCATTTGAGCATTCGAGAACGTCCATGGAGTCATGATGGATTCTGGGAGACAAAGTGTGCCTCGGGGAGCCCTAGCAGGGAAAAGGCAGTGTTTGAGGAGTGGCTGGGGGAGAACTGACAAACGTCCCTGTTAGACCTTGGGGTACCCTGGAAAGGGTCAGCTATCTGGCAGAAGTCCATGCATGTCTGGCAGCGATGCTCTCATCTCAACATTGATCCAACACTCCCAGCCTGAGCTCTGTGACGGATCTCTGTGAAGTACTTATCATTGCTCTTTACCACCAAGGGTTTAACATGCTCAATGTGATCTGCGGCATCCTACAATCAGAAATGTAGGGGGAGGCCGCCTTTAGGTTTTGGTGTTCTGAGATAAGACTTTCACAGATCTATTCTTTATGTCCTTCTTAAAAAAAATACGGGTCTGGATGTTTGTCAGGAGAACGAATCGCACGCACTGACGCATTTACTATTTAATTTCTATCACTGGATTAAGGATTTTCACATCAAGATCTCCTCACATTGTGTAAGGCAAGAAAAGAACTAACCCCACCCGACTAACATGAACTGAGCTTGCGAACATCTTGTGATAGCCTATGCGGTGGAGGGGTGTGTAAAAGGAGGAGTGTTGAGGTATGGGGAGTGTGGTTTGAGGTGGAGGTGTGTGAAAATATGAACATAGGTGCTTACAGAGATGGGTACTGCTCCCAAACATGGTTTTGATATATGACACAGCAGGTGATATTCTTCTCCTGATCTAGAGGACACTGCACCAAATTAACTGAAATGTTTCCATTCATTCTCTCTTTCAGCACCATCCTCTGTCTCTCCAAATGCAGCTGAGCAGGAGTACTGCAGCCTCAACCACAGCTGCAAAACTCTCAAAAATCTGCAGTCAGAAATGACCTTTAATGGAATAAAAACTGAGACAGTTTTGTAATTTCAGCACCAGTAAGCAGTATTATCAAATGTTAATATTAGATTACGCATCCTGCTAAAATGAAATGCAAATTTCTCATAGCAAGGGATAACAAGGCCATCACATATCGTACAGATGAATCGGTATTAACAATGCGGACCTTCACAATCGTACTCAAGGCTAAATAACTGGCTGTTAGATTTTTTTGTCCCACAGCGTTTGAAATTGCTTGAAAAAAAATGTCACACCACTGAGGATTTCCGGGAGCTGTCACAGCAGCCCAAGACAGCTCCGGATTTATCTCGGGGCTGTCTGTGGAATTAATAGAGATAAGAAATAATATGACAAAAGTTTTAAAGTCTGAAGTCCAAAGGAAGCTCTCTGCCTCATGTGATATTAAGGGAGAATAGAAAAATGAAGTGGATTGAATTTATAGACTTCCAGTTTGGAAACAGTGCCTACGGCAAATTGTATCTCCGCTCTGACATAATTAATCTGTGCCACTGGCTCTTTTGAATTTTCCATTTTAAGACATGGACCTCAAAGGACAAGAATCTGGCTTGTTATAATATGGTTTCATGTCCCCATGTACCGCTATCATCATCTGAATAAGGTGACGGTGCATCTTGCTTTTTTTTGTCTCTGTCATATTAACAAGTTTAACATCTTCAGAGTTTGATGACCACCATAAAAATGATTTCAGTGTTGAGGCGAAAAAGATTGGCACTTCAGGCCATGGAAAATGTCAGTGATGGCTTATACTGGAATATTAAGACTCCCAAACAATTCTGCAGGGAGTTTGTAAAGTTAAAATACGATCTGCAATATATCACCGAAATGTGAGTCCTTTGCTGTAGGTCAACTGAAACGTGTCATACTGATGACAAAAAATGGCATGGATAGCTTAAAGGGAGAAAGCATAAGAAGACAGCAAGTATTATGGCTTAAATACATAAAAATGTGTCATTTTGGTGGCTAAAATGGCCATGGACATCTTATGAGAAGTAAACATAAGAGCCCGTGAACAGAATAGCATGGCCTGTGGCATAAATGATAAATTACATATTTAGATTATGAGTGCATATTGTACCAGATCTTTCCATAGATGTCTGGATGTTTGTCCAATAGAATAATCTTACTCTATGATACAGTATGAGCATCTGGGTAGTCAAAATTAATGACATTGTTCTGTCTGTTACATGGTCCCTATACTCAGGAATTGCTCAGCTCAAAGGATAGCACATATGCAGTGAAAGAACCTGAAATCACAGGATTCCATTTAATGATGATGTTATGCTGATATTATGTAACAGGTAGTACCTAAGACCCAGAGGCAACACTAACAAGTAGGGTGTATCTCCCAGCATGCATATAATGACACCTCCCCTTTTCCTTTGTGTGCCTTGTGTTTTTAGGGAATTGACGCCAATCTAGTGCCTGGATCCAGACTGAATTGTTTGCTCCGTGGGTGAAGCTCCTTATATTGGTCGTATGAAGCCGTAGTCCTCAATTGGCCCAGTGGTCGTTTGCTAAGTGTGCAATGCTCCTTATATCATGTATGAAGACACCGTTCTTAACTGGCCTGATTGAATCCGAAACAGCATTGCTTGCTCCGTGCGCGAAGCTCCTTATACTGTGTACAAAGACACTGTCCTTAGTTGGTCCAGTGAATCCGAATGCATGGTTTGTGTACTTTGGGGATGAGTGCTTCCATTCAGCGTGTCCCACCCACTAGCGTTATAAAAGGGCCTTCTCTCTTCTGTTTTTCCCTATATGTATATAGTTATAGTCCATTCGAGCAACAGTTACAATTGCGCCTTACTACCGTTTACCTTGCTGGTGTGTGTTAAGAGCTGTGTTTTAACTAGGTAATAAATGGAGGGAAGTGCAATAGGGCAGTGGGTGCTCCAGCGAGAGAGAGAGGGGGGCACCCTGACTGTACATATTAATTTTATGTTACTTTGCATACTTTTTTACTTTTGGATACACCTTTAGTCACTACCGCCATGGTAACTAAATGAAGTTCATCCCTACTCAATTGGCCTTTGGGCAGCATGCAATATCATTAGAGGAGATTTGGCTTTTGTGTATCTTGATGTGTGATCTTCCACTACATGACTGCAGTGAAGCATTTGTGACTCTAATGGTGTGTGGCCTCCCTTTTTATTCTTTACACATGTATTTATTCTTACTCCAGTGTGTAGTGCAATATGGTGTTTGAGTGCGGTGAATAAATCCAATAAGTGTGCTATATCAACCAATCTCCCTCACTATAGAGATTAATGTTAGCGCCTGAACATTTCCTCTATAGTCTGACACTGCTATTGTTAAGGGAATTTAGCCCTGGTTGTAGTGAATGCTCGCCCTATGTTGGGGTATCTATTTTTAACTGTATTGCCGTGTCTATCATGTATTTGTCTATTTGGTATGTGAGCCATTTTAGCTATGTTTGACTCAATTTAAAAGAAAATATCATTCAGAATAAAAGTATTTTATACTTTCTTATACATCAGCTTCCATCTGTAGTGGGAGTGGCGTAGTCAACTAAATTAACAGTGGGGCTCACAAGTGCTTCCTGGTGGCCACAATTATATAAGCAGATAGCAGATGTTACAGTAGATATTATAACACGAATAATACATATACAGTATACTGTAGGTGCTGAAACACATTGATGGTGGGTGCAAATTGAAATCTGGTTAATTTAGATGATTACTCATCGACACAAGCTCAAAAAAAGCGACACCAAGTTTCATTATAGATGCTTGTTAGCATCAGTTAGCAGAAAAGCATAGCACTAGGACTTGTCATAACCTACTGTATGTGTGAGTAAATTTTTAGCTCGATTTTTTCTGCATTGGAAGCTGTAATGCTGACTCAAACTGCTCATACAGCAGATATACAGTAGTGTAGTATTGGGGTCCCAAGCCTGCTGCTTATTTGAATGAATACAAGTAGATTCAATCAGACAAGTTGACTGTTAAATGCTGGTTGGCCCAACTGAATTCTATCAGCTGAGAGCCATAGGGACTTTGAAACTGGCCACAGAATGAATTGGTCTTTGACGACAACGATAGAAGCTAATGGACATCCGGAGAATATTCTTATTTCAGCAGTTTTCATTGTGGTGAGTTCATTTTCTTCCCTTGGCAATCAAAACAAATGTTACGTTATATTGACTGTGGAACATCAGTGCATTGGGACCTTCACTCTGTGTACTGGTAATAGAAATGTATGGCAATGTGACCCAATTATTTGCACCATTTGCAGTATTTGATAACATAAAAGTTTTTCCAGGGTACGTGTGTTATGGTTGTTCTGACTCGTATATTGATTTTTAACAAAACTTGCAGGCTTTCACCTCTGAACTGTTTACAAAGTCAAAGATATCACCATCTATGATCTGAATACCACATAGGTTTCAATATAGCTCACTGCACCCGTTGTTCTACTTCAGATCTTTGAAGCAGGGTTGTTGCCCATAGGATTCTCAGTTCACAGGGAACAGTATTTTGAACACAAAATAAGATTGTAAAAAAATTACAAGGTAAATCAAAAGTCTGGCCCTTGACCGTTTCTCCCGGTGCTACCATATAAATATTTATACTGTACATCATTCCACTATAAGCAAGGATTGAACACAGAATTCACTAGATAATTTTAAAGCATACTAAATGTAGCAATTGTGTCAATATTTTGATGTTAAACAAAACCTCAGATGGCATTCTATTTATTTCTCCCACTCACACACATACAAGCCTGATTAATTATTCAAAGTTAACCAGGAGGAACATGCTTGTTATTTCACAGAGAAATTAATCTGGTTTTGTAGCACTGATATGGGTGTTCAGTGAAGCCGGACAATTGTTTTACAACAGATTTTGCATTTCTTATCTTATTATGATCCTGGTAATGTGGCTAGATTTCCTCCCAGGTTCCATTTAAGACTGAAATTATGCTCCGTAGTAAATTTATATGCTTAATTGCAGACAAGATACATAGATAGCCAAGCTTTTTCAACAGGATTCTTTTTTCCTTTGCCACCCATGTGATAATCCAGTATGGCTGGTTTACTGAATTGTCCTATTTTGTAACAAACCCTTTATTTTCATATTAATTAAAAGGAAAATAATATCCTCTCATATGAACTCCATTATGGACACAGGGAGTAATGAGAATTTGAAAAGATATGGTCCCTATCTGAGATTTCTCTGTTCTCTATTTAGGAGAGGGAAGTCAAAATGTTATTTCCAGATTTTAGACTGGTATTTATTATTTTGTTATCTTTTTCCCTGATTAGAATGTCTTCATGCAGATAGATATTCAACACAAGTGGCATGAATTGCCAGATGTTTGCCATTTTCATTTGGTTTTCAATTTTATTGTTGGCTTTCGAAGGTAGTGACAAAGGCTGGATGGTTTTCCCATTTGCAATCTGGTTGGTATGTATCTGATTTCCCAGCTTGGTCGTAATACTTTACAGTAACTTTACAGCTACGTCACCCTCCAGAATTATTCCCAGCCTCGATAATGATGAGCAAAGAAGGCTGTACAAAATAAACAATACAGGTAATGAGCTACACTATATTGCATGCTCCAAAATGTGAAAAAATTACGAATACAATTGCTCAGAGAAAAATATTTCGTTTAACAAGTAATAATTTCCCCCCAAAATTACATATGATACAATTATAATTTAGACAAATCACTTGACCATCCATGTCCTTTACTATTGTTTTAATATCTTAGTCACCCTTTATATGTATACGCAAAAAACTGATAAACGCCATTCCTTCCAAAATGAAACCAAGCTGTGACGGCACTGTGATTTCAATCACGACTTGATTGGTTTTGGCAGGAATGGCATTTATCGATTTTTGCCTATGAACTCTTCATATATATATATATATACAGTACAAGTCAAAAGTTTGAGTACACCTGCTCGAAATTAGGCTTATCTCATAATTGACAATGTTTTACACCATATAATTTTCAGTAAATACTTGAGAATGACAAAAAAACACATGTAACAATAAACAAAAGGAACATCAAAGCAATGTTCAAGAACATTTTATTGAAAATTGAATCTTGCATTCTTCAAAATAGCCACCCCTTGCCATGATAACAGCCAGACAAACACGGGCCATTCGGTTAATAGGTTTCAGCAGGAAATCACCCGACATGTCTTCCCAGCTCTCCTGCAGCAATTCCCAGAGACACTTGTGGGTTGCTTTGCTTTGCCTCTTCTGTCCAGTTTGTCCCATAGAAGTTGTATGGGATTGAGGTCTGGACACTGGGCAGGCCAGGTCATTAGTTTGAGCTGTCCTTCACATTCCTCCTTCACCAGATAGTTCTTGCACAATTTCAAGGTGTTTTTTGGGTCGTTATCTTGCTGAAGAATGAAGGAGTGCCCTATTAGCCATAATCCGGATGGAAGGTGTACTCAAACTTTTGACTGGTACTGTATATATATATATATATACAGTATATATAACATAGAATATATAACTAATTCATGAGCACTACTTAATCAAGCAATTGTAATATGCCTTATAACAGCTGACATGATATACCACATACAATCTTAATTTGAAATATCAATGCCAGCCATTATGACAAGATGCAGCTGTTTATAACAGCTATATAAAGTAGTAATACCCTGCTCATGAATGTTATGTATGCTTTTTATTAAAGCTTTATGAAGTGACACTTCATATAATGTGTGACCAGTGTTTTGAACAATTTGTGGCTATCCCCGTTAGTCTTTCCTTCTGATGTTTTAAATGTATATATACTTGACGCGATACAACAAAGATGATTTGTGGTTTAGCACAATAGCCTGCTGAAATGCAAGTCGGTTGTGCTTTTTTCGGTGAGTGTACAAATTGCTTGAATATCATTAGCTGTTCCTCACAGGGTGGTAACATACACTTCACACTTCACACTTGCACTCTGAGTTGCTCCTCCCCCTCTACTTCTGCTCACCAGTTGCAATCTCTCCAGCAGATGGGTTATGTGACTGATGATCCAGTAATTGTACTCATTAAAATTGTGCACGCTTTTAATTTTTCTCACATTTAGCCAACAGCTCAAGAATTAAAAGGTTTTTGTCATTGTCAGCGGATAGATAATTGAGTTTACTTTCATTTCCCTTGACCTCATCCTGGATAGTGATGCTCCCATAAATATTTGGGGACAGAATCTTGGGGACAGAGTGTTTTGTCCATTTTTGTACTATTTAAGAATAATCTGTGCTCAACCACACAATCACATAGTGTGAGAATTCAAAGGACTTCTCTGAATGAGACTGAATGAGAATGTTTTCAGGACGCAAATGTGGCAACTTCAGCATCTTTTTTTACTTAACCCCATATCTGTCACCGGACCACCACATGTGCACTGATTGGGTGGAATGTCATCTTTTCAACAATGCATGCCAATTCACGTCAACTGCAATGTCGCAAAAAAAAATCCTATCCCGATTCAAGCCGGGGTACTCTCGAAGAATAGCTGCTCCTTACCTTTGGTGAAGTCTAGAAGTCACAAAATATCACAGATTGTTGCTAATGTGGGCATGCTGATCACTGTAAGGGTCTAATAAACAAAAGTAGTGACCCTGTTTTGTCATAAGAGCAAGTCAAGGCGAGAGAGTTCCAATGTTTACTATGCGCTTTGTACCACCACCAACAACAGCAAAGATGTCATTCTCCTGGGTCTACAAGTTACTGCATGTGATTATGGTTTACAAAGGAAAGTTTTGTATCCTTGTGATGGTAAATCTTTGCTACAAAATATGGCCACTCCCGTCATTATCCGATAAGTATTGACTAAACAGCCCCCCTGAATTTCCAACCAGCGCCACCAGTAATATGATCATGTGGCATGATCCAGTGGCATAATCAATACTACTTCCCTCCATATATGCTGAAGTTGGTCTAGGGGTCTAGCCTATGGGATATCCTTTATAACAATATAAGGTTTCCTTTGGTTTGCATTTATTGTCATGAATTACATTTTTTGTACATTGTGATGCTAATAAAGAGGCACGTGATTGAACAGAGTGCACGCACTTCAAAGTTTTGAAAAACTCTTTATTCTTTTCTAAACTTTTAGTTTATTTGGATTTATTGTTTAGTTTTACAATGTGTTACAAAAGTGCTGGTTCTGCCACCAGAAGACACCTATAAAGTTCATGTCCTGTGGCATGTCTTTGTGCTTTGTAACAAAGAGGGACTGCTTCAATGACTGGCACAACCAAAATAAAATAACCTTTAGCTTTTCCTGTGTTACCTGACTAAAGAACAATAACAGACATAGTAAATAGTTTTATGCAATGAGGGAAGACAATTGCCAGAAGTGCAATATTGTCTTTGGAAAAGAAAAGTTATATTATTTATATATTATATATTATGATTATAATTATATATTATTTATTTTGGTGCAATATTTTGATATCTTGTATTTATTTTGCTAATTTTGACAGCTTTGCTTTTTTTTTTTTTTAAATGCCTGTTGGTTACTTTTTTACCATTGGAAAAAAGCTACTGTTGTTGCTATCCAATTCTTTGGTTTGACTTTGAAGTGTGTGTGTCTCATAGGCAACATGTTGTAGTGTAATTCTCAGAGTGAGAGAAGTGAATTAGGCCACTTGGAAACATTAGGATACACTTTGAGCCATCACATTAGTATCTCATTTGTGAGCAAAATAACAACCCATTATGGATTGGGTGATAGAAACAGATTTTATAGTCAATCAAACATTTTAGTATGTATTCCAGTGCCACATAAGTGAATAGAAATCATTGGGCCAATTTGGTTACCTTGGATAGGTTTTGGGACCACTTTGAGACCACCGGTAACACCATTCACTAAAAGGCCTGTAGTTCATGAGCCCACAAGTCTATCATGAAATGTGACTAATTTATTGCTTTTAAAACATGAGTTTCTACAAATACAATTATACAACGCCTATTGGTTTTAATTTACTTGAAGCTGTTTTGTGTCCAAATGCTATTTGAGTACACCCACATAAACTACATTGTGTTTCCTTTCAAATGATACCAACTTTAGGCGTGTGGGCACCACAGTTCTTGAGCTATGAACTGTTATATTTGTGTATGTTGGATGTTGGATGTTGGATGCTGCCAGATAAATACTGCCATGCTGCCCACATGGATCACCCATTTTCTTCAGCCACTTTGCAATCAAACAAGTTATTGTTATAAAGACAAAAGCCTGATTGATGGAGTGCTGCAGAGATGGTTGTCCTTCTGGAATCTCTGGAATCTCTGGATCTGCGCTGACATGGTTCGAGTCCTACCTGGCCGACCGGTCCTACCAGGTGGCCTGGAGAGGATCCCTCTCCTCTCCCCGCACCCTCTCTACCGGTGTCCCGCAGGGCTCGGTGCTAGGCCCTGTCCTATTTTCTCTGTACACCAAGTCACTTGGCTCTGTTATTTCTGCTCATGGTTTTTCCTATCACTGTTATGCTGATGACACTCAACTGTTTCTCTCCTTCCCTCCATCTGATACCCAGGTCCCGGCACGGATCTCTGCATGCCTGGCTGACATCTCCGCATGGATGTCCACCCACCACCTGAAGCTGAACCTGGGGAAGACAGAGCTGCTCTTCCTCCCAGCGAAGGGCTCCCCGATGATTGATGCGTCAATTACCGTGGAAGGCTCCATAGTGTCTCCGTCCCAGTCTGCCAGGAGTCTTGGGGTAACCCTGGACAACCAGCTGTGCTTCTCGAGCCACATTGCAGCGATCTCTCGGACCTGCCGTTTCTCCTCCACAACATCCGGAGGATCAGACCGTTCCTCACCCAAGAGGCCACTCAACTCCTGGTCCAGGCCCTGGTGATCTCACGTCTGGACTACTGCAATTCCTTGCTGGCAGGCCTTCCGGCCTGTGCCATCAAGCCACTGCAACTAGTCCAGAACGCTGCTGCTCGCCTGGTGTTCAACCAGCCGAAGTTCACCCACGTCACCCCTCTACTCTCCTCTCTGCATTGGCTCCCCATCGCAGCACGCATCAGATTCAAGTCACTGGTGCTGGCTTTTCAAGCGGCCAAAGGTACTGCTCCCCGCACCTCCAGTCACTCATCACGCCCTACACCCCGTCCAGACCCCTCCGCTCCGCCTCCGCTGGCAGACTGACTGCCCCATCCCTCCGGGCGCCTGGCAGCCGCTCCTCGCGGTCTCGCCTCTTCTCTGTCCTGGTCCTCGTTGGTGGAACGACCTCCCGCAATCGGTCAGGACTGCGGAATCACTTCCAATCTTCCGCAAGAGACTCAAAACCCACCTCTTCAGACTCCACTACCACTGAACACTGTCCATCTAGTCAATCTGTTTACTTGTTTAAAAAAAAAAAAAAAAAAAAAAACACCCACTAACCTTTTCTTTCCCAATGTTACAGGTATGATACGCAGTTGCCTGCAATGATGTCTTTTGCCGTTTTACTGCACTGATCTTGTACGCTAACCTTGATTGTTCTCGCCTTGTATTAATGCACATCTTGTAAGTCGCTCTGGATAAGAGCGTCTGCTAAATGCTTAAAATGTAAAATGTAAATGTTCTGCCAAGTTCTCCCATCGCTGCAGAGGAAATCTGAAGCTGTCTTAGAGTGGCCATTGGGTTCTTGGTCACCTCCCTGACCAAAGCCCTTCTTGCCCGGTTACTAAGATTGAGTCATGGTGGTTCCAAACTTCTTCCATTTCACAATGCTGGAGCCCACTGTGCTCCTAGTAACTTTCAATGCTTTAGCAATGTTTTTATACCCTTTCCCAGATCTATGACACAATTCTATCTCGGAGGTCTATGGAGAGTTCCTTGGACTTCATGGCTTGGTTTTTGCTCTGAAACTGTGAACTGTGGGACCTTATATACATAGGTGTGTGCCTTTCTAAATCATGTCCAATCAATTGCATTTGCCACAGGTGGACTACAATAAAGTTCTAGAGACATCTCAAGGATGATCAAAGGGAAAAGGGCCTGAATACTTATAAATGACATATTTAAGTTTTTTTTAAATACATTTCCAACAATTTCTAAAAAAGTTTTCACTTTGACATTATGGGGTATTGTGTGTAGATTGATGGGAAAAATACATTTAATACATTTTAAATTTAAACAAAGTGTGGAAAAAGTGAAGGCCATCTGCTTTTGTTGATTGATAATGTTTAGAAACCGTGCTATACAACACACTATGGAATATAGAAGTGGAATATTTACTACTGAGGCTGGTCTCTCTGGGAAACCAGGCCATATACCAAGCAAATTGCAAATGGCAAAGGCAGCCAGGCTGTGTCACTACCTTTGAAAACTTGCATGAAAATTGAGCCAAATGAGAATGGTAAACATCTGACAATTTGCCACAAATAAAAAGCTCATCAAATGTCTCTTTCCTTACCAAGACCATTTAAATGACGGACATGCCATTCTTTGGTTACTATCTTGTGAATTTTCTTTTTCAGTTATCCTCAATTCCATCTTGAATTCCCTGAAAAAAATGTTAGACTGCCAGACACGGCCACTGGATAAGTTGCTAAATGGCTAAATACAAATCTAAACGCAGACAATGTGAAGTATAAAGTACATACATGGAAAATAAATAAGATGCAATAAAATGGATTTAATGACCTGGAGAGTGCTCTTTTTGAAATGCAGGATTGATACGTTGATTAAGGAATGAATTAAGCTGACAGCTACTCTTGCCTTCTTTGTTTGTAGGTGGTCAAATGAGACTTCACTGGCACTAGATTGCTGTCCACAACACTATGACTTGTATAACCACTCATAGGCACACATAATAAGCCCCCTGAGATGGATGATTCCTGTTATCACCATATCCCAAATAAAGCAATATGCAGTGATTGTGTCTGGTCCTGTTTATCACTGACAGGGGATAGTACATCTCCAAGGATTATTAACAATTTGTTTAAACAAATATGTCTTTAAATGACTACATATGAGTCTAGTTGTAGAAGATCAACAACGTAGCATGATTTATATTACAGTTAACTAGGTGTACATTTTATAAAGGGGACTGATGTTGTAAAGGCATGACTGTGGCCTTTTTGAGATACTTACTTGAAGATTTCCAGATGTTTTCAAAACAGAGCACCACAGCAGTTATTAAGCAGCTCGAATCTGACTTGACATCTGGAAGTACCTGAGAAGTGAACTCCCTTGGGGACAGAGTGTGACACAGAGGTTTTGTCTATGGTCAGTACTGAGGATCATACAAAAAAATAAATAAACTTTTTTGTGTATGACAATAAAAATAACAAGCTCTGAAATCATTGTATATTTTACCTAACAAGAAAAGGCAGGTATATTTTTATTGGGCTAACATAAGTCACCCAGAAATTAAGTCACTTTGAAAGTCTACAAATTTCCAAACTGGCAACTAAGTTGCAAAAAGATTAATAGACACATCCAAAGCATTACATGTTACATATACATTGTCCAAGGGTGTAGGTTTAATTTGAACATTGGGGGAGGGGGGGCACTGTTACTTGCCGCAACACACCAACACATATACTCACCCCGGATACTTTTACAATTACTTATGATAAACTAAACGCTCTACAACATTTACTCCCTGTCCCCTCTGAAATCTGTGCCTACGCATTGTTCATTTGTGCACATGTACAGTACATTTAGTTAAAATGGGGGCATGGTTAAATCCTGGCTCACTCTGTATATTGACATTTGAGATCCCTGTGGAGAATGAAAAGGGCTGTAATACATACAGTACGTTTATTACATTACATTACATTACATTACAGGCATTTAGCAGACGCTCTTATCCAGAGCGACTTACAATTTTACATTTCTTTACCTACAATCCATTTATACAGCTGGATTTGCTGAAGCCATTCGGGCTAAGTACCTTGCTCAAAGGTACAACAGCAGTGCCCCAACTGGGAATTGAACCTACAACCTTTTGGTTACAAGCCCAGCTCCCTCACCACTATACTACACTGCCATCTGTAGCCACCAGTTCAATTAATCAGTGAGAAGTTTTTATACAAACAGTTCTAAACTCAAGAACAAATAATTGAAATGGCCAAATAAAAGAGTTATTGTCCATCACGTTTCGAATGGAGAAATGGTTTACATTTTGTGATTGTAACTTTTAAGCCAGACATATATGGTTGTAGCTTTTGGCTATAAGCCATAAACTAAATGAACAGACATTGAATTTGTATATAATGTGCCTAGTATTGTGTTGTGTAAACCATTCATTGCAAATCAATACCACAGTCTTCATCTCTCCAATAATCTCTGAATGCCTTCCACTTGGCCAGTGTCAATAGTTCAATGCTGTTAAAGAGACTGACAGTCATCAGTTGTCAAGGAAAATTCTCAAATGCAGACAAAATAACCCTCTTTAAAAAAACTGTTCTGCTTAAAGTGCATTATTTTTAAAGATCAGGATGTATCTTAAATTGGAGAAAATTAGACTCTTTCTTTGCACTATCTAGAAGATGGGCCATTATTTGCCAGAAATGAAGGCCTATTGCTAACATATCCCTCCTCTGCCAATAGCTACTTCATGCTAGCTACAAAGAGAGGAATGAATCAATTAGTTGTCAAGGATAATGTGAGTCACAGTTATAAAAGCAGCGTAAATTGCTGAGAATAAAAAAAAGTAATTATTTCCTTTTATGAATGTTTTCCTCTCTCTGCAGTGCAGAGGCCCTCTTACGATGCTGCAGGTGTTTATTCTTGGAGTGGGGGAGGGGGTGGGGGAACTGCAGCATGAATCGCTCAGACTGCCTCTCCTTGTCAGGTGATGCTGGAGAGGCGGGGAGATAAACAGACGGCCCGTGTCACCATGGAGACATTGAGCGTGGGACCTCTGTAGAATGATGTGCCGATGCTGACGTTTGAAAATGGTAAAAGGGTTATATAATGGAGAGGCCTGGGAGTGACGGGCAGTTTGTTGGATGAGGTGGAAGTGTGCTGGCTCCTCGGCCTTTATCAAATGACTGCAGTGAGGTGCACTGAGAGCAAATGGGTTTTTATAAATGTTTCTTCTGGGCCTCTAAATTTGCCAGTCCCTGCCTCTGCCTGGCCCTCTCTCATGTCACTTTTAGGATCAAAATTTCAATTTAAGATTTGCTTCACACCTTATAATCTGAATAATGTTTTTTGTATTTTTTATTATCATCTATAGCATTTGTGTGTGCGTTTTTGTGCTTGGGTGCATTCATGTTTGTGTATTTGTGTGTGTGCGTGTGTATGCGTGTGTTTTTGCATGTGTGACTGTGTGTGTATGTGTGTGTTTAGGTTTGTAGTTTATGAACTAATTGGGAAAGTGAACCCACTGAGGAATGGCTTTTGATCAAATCTAACATGTGTTGTCAAATTGTGTCCCAGTTTTCAAAATGAGTTACCCTAATATAGTCAACTGTCATATTTCCCTTACTGTCATGTGTCCTGATTCTGTTTCACAATCCAGAAATCCAGCTGTGGTTAAACAATCCAAAAATCCAGTGGGGTTATACATTTACATTTTTGTGTCACATAACAGGATGTTCCATCATACCACACATTACCCCAATATATCTACTCACACACAAATACCATTAATGTGGGTGGTAGCATTTGTTCGCTTAATTTAACTGGAGTGCGTACCAAACATTAACCATGAGAATAAGCTTTTTATAGATCTGCGGCTGAAATCTTATTGCTAACTGTGATATTCTGGCAGTCAGCCACTTCCATAGCTCCCTCCCAGCTGTGAAAATCCATCTCTTTCCAATGTTTGCAAGAATACACAGAAAGTATGGTCTCCCATCAGGTGCTACAGCTCTGTCCTCATTGCATCCTTCTTCACTGTCAAGTTTTTGCCTTCAAGATATGTACGTAAATATGATTTATAATGTGATGACCACATTAGTCCCCCAGCCCCTCCTAATGTAAATGGTCTGGAACTGTCTTGGCGATATATATAGGACCCGTCTCCTACAACCCAACACCAGAGAAGAAGAATAAATTACCTTCGGATTGTGCTTTTACATCTGCTTTGAATGAATCCTGTGTTTCGTATCAATTCTTTTATTCGATTGACTTGATTAATTTTGAGCCTTATTACCATTTTCATTTTGTTTTATTTTGCCTTTTTTTCTATGTTTGTGTGAAGTACTTTGGGTTGCTTTTTATATGATAAGGTGTCATACAAATAAAGGTATTATTATTATTATGTCCTTACTTACTGGTAAGCTTTTATCATCCTAAAATGATAGGAGATGTAAGACATTGCATTTGTTTTCAATAGTTTCTCACTGCAATGAGTGGAAATAGAGAGTCTTGGAGCGGAGATAGACAGTTCTCTGTTATCTGATAGCGTTATCTCCGTTATCGGAAAGCTGTTTCCTTACTCTTACCTCATTTTCTCTGTCTGGGAGCAATCTTGGCCCTGTCATTTTCTCAACTGCACAGTTCACTACATGTCCAAGTGACCACACAGTATAATGTTTCATCCTGAGAACACAATTTTATCAGGATCTGAATGGGACAGTTTGTCTGGCCAGAAGACATTCAACTTTTTTCTCTGTGCATCTGTTATAGAGAGCTGGGAGAATGTTGACATATGTGTTTGTTTTCTTCCAGTCCTACACTGTACACAGGAGGAAAGATGTTGCGTAGGATTCAGTTGTTTGAGGTATCCAGACATTCCAACTTTGCTCTGTCATGGGGTGAGGGCTCAATATAATGTTTTAAAATAATCTAATATCAGATGAATTCATTATATTGAAAATAACTGAAATTATTATTATATCTGCATTTATAACAGCATTTATTCATTGTTATGTGAAAAACATTTTTATAAGGTTATCATCACCCGTCATCCGGTCCGATATCAATGGCTGCAGACATTTATGGCTTGCATAGGAAAAAGTCATTTTGTATTTATCGACTTTTTACATGCATTACCCTTTGGTTCCCCTTTTCATGACAACAAAATATCATGAATAAACATCTCATATGAAAATGTAATCAATGCAGTCTGAAGCCCTATTAGTCATAACTGATTGCTTTAAACTTGAAACAAATGAATTTGACAAATGTATTAGCCCTGCTCAGACAGTGTGTTGTGATGAAGCAGTCATGCCCTTCCTAGCCTGCAATGTTCAAGTTTATACTTTGTGCGAATTATGACTGTCTTTCCTTTCAACCAAAGTCATGAAATTTGCTTTGGTTGTGCTTTGGCACAGCACATATTTCAAAGTTGGAAAAACTGATTCACAACCATAGGAAAACCTTGTTTAGAAGTCTCTCGTATGTCACACCATTCTGGAAATGAAGGCCTATCTCTTTCAGCAAAGGTTGGTGTTGGCTGTCTTCCTGAAATTCATTTCCATTTGAGCTGCTGCTTCATCAGTGACTAAATTGGTGGCCAGGAAATCAATTTCAGCACTAAAAGGATCGATCAGATTGAGTGATCTGGGATCGTTTCAGATGCAGCTCTTGGAATCTGCCTTTGGAACTCTTTGGTGAGTTCTGTTATCACCCCCGTGGGTATTTTTGTGCTCCATATTCAAACTCCATCTCATCCTTTTCCCAGGATCGAAGTGTCACACTGCTTGAAGCTGTATTAGCTCTCCCCTTCACATTTCTTTTTGAAACAACCACAGTTTGTTTAAAATGCAAAATCGTGGCCTCCCGCGTGGGCCAGTGGTTACAACATTCGATGCTGGCCACGGAGACCGGGGTTCAATTCCCCGCCTCGCCAGAGTCGGCTCTGGCCGGGAGCACCACCAGGGGCGGCGATTGGCTGTCCGCCCCAGGGAGGGGGGAGGGAAGCCGGCATGATGTTCGCGCAAAAGAGTGGCCCTTTAGTACCGGGTTACGGTCAACACTTGGCGAGTGCCATCTCGGAAGAGGCGTCAGGTCGCCTTCGTCACTACCGGTCGCAGGACTATGGCAGCAAAATCACATTACTAGGGGGGGGGATTGACATAGAAATAGCGGGTCTAATTGGCTACCAAATTGGGATAAAAAAATCTGGAAAAACAAAATGCTAATTCGTTCTGCACTAGATCTGTCAGCATCATTAGGCTTCTCTGCAAGTCCATGTTCTGTTCAAATGTGGAAGCAGGTGTGGTGTACCAGAAATTCAAAATCCTGAATACTCTGGGTGTACTCTGTATTCATTACTCTGAATAATTTGACAGGACTCTCTGACACCTCTGACAACTGTGCCGGACAGTGCAGTTAAGCATTAAGGCAGGGAGGAAGGTTGTTTTCCTGTTTTTCAATTAGACTTCAGAATTGTCTGTGATTCAGTGCATTTGAATATGAATAGTGTGAATACACAATCACAGTTTCCAGCACAGGTGTCACAATGTGATCTAATGTTTTCTTGAGACAAGTTTAATGCCATGAAATCTCTCATCAAACATCCAGAGCCCTGTCAACCTATCCACCCATTCCCTGATCCTGCACTCTCAAACTAAAGGTACAAGTGGAGTACACTTTTGTTCCTCAGGGTACAAATGTGTTAATTGTAGCTTCCAATGTATACAGAAGATTCTTCATGATATGGTTTTATACTGTACCTTTTCCCAGTGAAAAATTTACAAATTGAGGAGAGGTACAGATACAGTATATACCAAGGTAGGGTAATGAATCCTTTCAATGGCAACCATGTCAAAATAAAAATAAGGCTTGTACCACAAGCATCATTCTTTTTCTCGCAAGGGTACAATTATGTTCTTCTGACTAAAGGTACAATTCAGTACCCTACAGGGGTACTGCCACAGTGGCAAGCATTCGTACAACATGGCACCTTTTTTTCTTAGAGTGTATCAGTAATAGAGCCCATCATTAGCAATCCCAAAGTAATACAGCCATATCCTTTGTGCATGTATTTACTTTTGACACTGAGTTCTTTATATCATTTACACCCTGTCCATGAGTCTTGTATATTCAGTATCAAAGAGCTCTTCACAATGCAATGATCTGATACTGTTTGGACAAATCTCACGGATGGAAGCTTGCCATACCGGTTCAGGTCCTATCCATGCGCCATTCCGCCTACTCTACTGCATATCCCTGCCATTCAGCCTCCCAGCCTGTTCCACCAGGCCGTTCCAACTCATTCTGAACACTTCAGCCCAGTTTATCTTCCGACCTCCATAAGTATGGCCATTTGTCCTCGTTTCCCTTAAATCACATGCAATTCAAGACCCTGGTGCTGGTCTGTTGGCCAATCAAGAGCCCTGCTACTTTACCTTCAGTCGATCACCAGGCAGGCACCATGTTATAATACTTCTACCACAGTGACTGTACTGGATTGGAGGATTCAGTAATAAATACAATGGAACCTCTGAGATACATGTGGACTGACCAGTCAACCGAACGGAGGAGAAGCACATTAAATTATCCCATCAGTATCAAGTTCTTTATTACCGCTGATGCAAAAAAGGCGAGCATTACACAAAAAATGAATAACACTGCAAGCTATTCACTATTACACAGAGTGCAGTCATCAGGTAATGCTCTCATTTGAATTGGTCTCATTGTTTAGTAGAGACACCACAATGATCTAAATACTGATAAGGTCTAATTACTATTTGATATAAATCTAATTGACTCAGTAAAACCATTAGGATTTTTTGAGATTGTAGTACTATATACTCAGTCACATTAATAAGATCCCTTCTCCTCCTCCTTTAATCATGTTGCAAGTTTGGAAAAGAAAAAACCCTTTTAGTGTGGTACATGGACCAATTAATATGTTAATTGTTATTAGCTCTGAATATTTTTTTTTACTTGTCACGCCATGCACATATTAGAGAAGAAGGGTATATACTTCTGTTTCTCACTTCCATCAGGTTTAAATCAAGCCAGCAGAAACCTTCATTGGGTTGGAGGTAATGAGTGGTAAATGGTACTTAGTTCCACGCCAATATGAAATGGAAGAGTTCTTTGAAGGCCATTTATGACCAAATGTGCCATTATCTTTATGCATAATTTAACAATTAAACTGTATATCGTAACACTCCTATCACATTAATTCGGCTGCTACCTAATTCATTACTTGTGGTTTCCTTTTCTCTCTGTTTTGTTCTGTGTTATAGCAATACATCATGTAGATGCACAAGCACTTAACTTGGTGATGCTAATTACTCCATATCATTCCCACCATTAAAGATAAATCTAAAGGCTTAAGATGTATTAGAATTAGGTATTACTATGTATAAAGCACCCAATGTGTTTAAACATTATGAATCATTAAGAGTGTATGTGTGTGTGTGCATGTACATGTGTGTGTTTATGCTACAGTCCCAAGTTACTACTACGGGCTAATCTGTTGTAATGGATACCATTGCTACTATACAAAGACCTGCAATGAGCAGGGACACAGTCACAAAGACTTAGAAATGATCAATTCTGCATAATGGTGGACAGTTTTGCTTCATTGTGTTACAGTGCCATATTATCTGGCAAGGTTTGTTTGGTTGAATTGCACTTTTCCTCAAGTTGCCTTGACGGTTTTGATTGAACCCAATCCTTAGAGTTGCATCACAACAGGTCTTTACTCACTGGGGTTTGGCGTGTCAAGTTATATATCTCAAGCCATTACAGAAAAAGCAGAGAAAGGGAAAAGGCTAAGTCCTATAAAAACCATTAGTGCCTCTGTGTTGTCGTTTTGAAAGCACAGGGAAACCATGTCTGCACTGTTTCCCCTAACTACCTTTGAAAAGGCTTTCCAGCTGTGAGAGCAGGCCAGGTTATATTTGAGGCATCCATTCTATTCTGTGCAACAACAGTGACCACAGTGGTGCAGTGGCGGAACATATACTCAGTGGTGAAATTGTATATTTCAACAAGGAAAGTCCTATTAACAGTAATTTAGGATAGATTTTTTAAGCTGTTCTACACGTGTTGCTGTGGGTTTCATGTTTGGAGATAGTAGCACCATGCCTAATGATTACAGCACAGATTATTACATCACACATTGATCATCTGGAAAACGCATCCAATTCCCCAGGTCTACTATATCATCCAGTACATGCACTGTAATGCTGAGGGCACAGACACAACAAGATAAACATGGCAGAGTTGAATGCTGTGCAGGGATGGCATGAATTCCCTATATGTATGTATGTATATATACAGGTAACTACCAAAATAAAGGATACACCAACATAAAGTGTCTTAATTGGGCACAGGGCCAGCATGAGCCACCATAATCAATGCCCCATGGCATAGGTTCTACAAGTGTCTAGAACTCTGTATGGATGCAACACCATTTTTCCATGACAAATTCTATGAATTTCCTATGAAATTCTAGAGTCTCCCATAAGTGTTCAATTGGGTTGAGATCTGGTGACTGAGATGGTCATGGAATATGGTTTGCATTGTTTTCATGCTCATCAAACCATTCAGTGACCACCCTGTGGATGGGGGCATTGTTATCCTGGAAGAAACTGCTCCCATTACGATAGAAATGCTTCTGTGTTCTTTGCAGCACTGTGTGTAAAGGTGACGTTTTAGGTGTAATAAGAGGTTTATGCATTGCAACCCGACCATAGTATCCCTCTCTGTGAAGTTTTTGACAGACTGTTCTTGATGAAACTGCCTGCTCACACCCTAGATATTTGCTGATTCATATTTGCAGTCAACTGATTCAGAGTTGCTCATCTGTTTGCATCTCCAACCAGTGCACAGACATCATGGTTGAAAAAATTTGAACATATCATTTGTAATCCAGCAACATTTGAAAACATTCCAAGGGTCTGAGTATGTTTGCAAGGCACTATATACCGATCAGCCACAACATTAAAACCACTGACAGGTGAAGTGAATAACATTGATTGTCTCGTTACAATGGCACCTGTCAAGGGGTGGGATGTATTAGGCAGCAAGTGAACAGTCAGTTCTTGAAGTTGATGTGTTGGAAGCAGTAAAAATGGGCAAGTGTAAGGATCTGAGCGACTTTGACAAGGGCCAAATTGTAATGGCAAGGCGACTGGGTCAGAGCATCTCCAAAATGGCAGATCTTGTGGGGTGTTCCCGGTATGCAGTGGTTAGTACCTACCAAAAGTGGCCCAAGGAAGGACAACCAGTGAACCAGCGACAAGATCATGGGCACCCAAGGCTCATTGATGCGCGTGGGGAGCGAAGGCTAACCCGTCTGGTCCAATCCCACAGAAGAGCTACTGTAGCACGAATTGCTGAAAAAGTTCATGCTGGCTATGATAGAAAGGTGTCAGAACACACAGTGCATCGCAGCTTGCTGCGTATGGGGCTGCGTAGCCGCAGACCGGTCAGAGTGCCCATGCTGACCCCTGTCCACCGCCGAAAGCGCCTACAATGGACATGTGAGCGTTAGAACTGGACCATGGAGCAATGGAAGAAGGTGGGCTGGTCTGATGAATCACGTTTTCTTTTACATCATGTGGATGGCCGGGTGCGTGTGCGTCATTTACCTGGGGAAGAGATGGCACCAGGATGCACTATGGGAAGAAGGCAAGCCGGCGGAGGCAGTGTGATGCTCTGGGTAATGTTCTGCTGGGAAACCTTGGATCCTGGCATTCATGTGGATGTTACTTTGACACATACCACCTACCTAAACATTGTTGCAGACCAAGTACACCCCTTCATGGCAACAGTATTCCCTGATGGCAGTGACCTCTTTCAGCAGGATAATGCACCCTGCCACACTGCAAAAAATGTTCAGGAATGGTTTGAGGAACATGACAAAGAGTTCAAGGTGTTGACTTC
This sequence comes from Aldrovandia affinis, assembly GCA_029706075.1. Classification (NCBI taxonomy): domain Eukaryota; kingdom Metazoa; phylum Chordata; class Actinopteri; order Notacanthiformes; family Halosauridae; genus Aldrovandia; species Aldrovandia affinis. The sequence goes on from JAINUG010000006.1 coordinate 4,654,160, forward strand.
CAAATTCCCCAGATCTCAATCCGATCGAGCATCTGTGGGATGTGCTGGACCAACAAGTCCGATCCATGGAGGCATCACCTCGCAATTTACAGGACTTAAAGGATCTGCTGCTAACGTCTTGGTGCGAGACACCACAGGACACCTTCAGAGGTCTTGTGGAGTCCATGCCTTGACGGGTCAGAGCTGTTTTGGTGGCACGAGGGGGACCTACACAATATTAGGCAGGTGGTTTTAATGCAGTGGCTGATCGGTGTGTGTACTGTATATTGTGGTGTCCCTAGGGGTTGGGCGACACACACAGACCTTGCAGAGGGCGTAGGCAGGTTAAAGAACCCAAAGGGAAGGGTATTCGGGGGAATCCACAACACAAAGTCCCAATCATTACTCCATTCAGGTGCTGGACTGCGGCCTGCTGGGAAATGTAGTGTTTCCTTGGCTCCAATGTGTTGAAGGCCAGGCAGCCATTTCCTTGGGCAACCCCTTGGGCTGCCACAATATATATACAGTACCAGTCAAAGGTTTGGACACACCTTCCATCTGGACTACGGCTAAGCGGGCACTCCTTCATTCTTGAGCAAGATAACAACTCGAAACACACCTTGAAGTTCTGCCAGAACTATCTGGTGAAGGAGGAACATGAAGGACAACTCAAACTAATGACCTGGCCTGCCCAGTGTCCAGAACTCAATCCCATAGAATTTGTATGGGAATAACTGGACAGAAGAGTCAAAGCAAAGCAACACACAAGTGCCTCTGGGAATTGCTGCAGGAGAGCTGGGAAGACATGTTGGGTGATTTCCTGCTGAAACGTAATAACCAAATGGCCTGTGTTTGTGAGGCTGTTATCATGGCAAGGGGTGGCTATTTTGAGGAATCCAAGATTACATTTTCAATTAAAATGTATTGAACTTTGTTTTGATGTTCCTTTTTCTTATTGGTACATTTTTGTCATTTTCATGTATTTACAGAAACGTATACGGTGTAAAACATTGTCAATTATGAGATAAACCTAGTTTCCAGCAGGTGTGTCCAAACCTTTGACTGGTACTGTATATATATATATCAATCGTGTGTGTTTTAATAAATATGATTCTGAATATAATGTATTACCTCTCTGTCTCTGTCTCTGTCTCTGTCTCTGTCTCTGTCTCTGTCTCTGTCTCTGTCTCTGTCTCTGTCTCTGTCTCTGTCTCTGTCTCTGTCTCTGTCTCTGTCTCTGTCTCTGTCTCTCTGTCTCTGTCTCTGTCTCTGTCTCTGTCTCTCTCTCTATATATATATATACACTACCGGTCAAAAGTTTTAGAACACCCCAAACACCCAAAATAAGAAAAAGAGGCTTGCCTGGGCCATGAAGCACTGCCAGTGGACTACTGAAGACTGGAAGAAGGTCTTATAGATTTATTTGAAATCTTCGGTTCATCACCCAGGGTTTTTGTACACCATCGAGTAGGCGAAAGGATGGTTCCTCAGTGTGTGACACCAACTGTCAAACTCTTTTGCTGGATCCAGAGTCGGCAACTTGCACAGAGTGACTTGCACCCAACAACAACAACTTGGACCCACGTTAACCCATTAACTTGTTCCCTGAAAAGGGCCTTTTTTTATAACTCTGAAATTGACATTATTTTTCAGTTTTGGTAACCTAAACTTTTTTTTTTTAACCTCTGGCAGTTTACCGCTTACCTTTGTACCATTTCAGGTTATTCACTGGACTTGAACTGCTTAAATTTCAGTAAAAACTAGAAAGGGGGTGTTCTAAAACTTTTGACCGGTAGTGTATATATATATATATATATATAATAATCACACAATAGCAGTAGCAGACCAGTTTCTACCTTTGTCAGTCTGTACTAAATACTGTGAGTCATGGGTTTTATTATTGCCATTCTCAGTTAAGTGGGGGCAGGCTGCATTGGCCCCTTCACCATGAGCCCAGCCACCAGGCCTGCTGAAAAAGCTCATAATGAGAAGAGTGTGGAGCACCCCTGCCACCCCCTCATTAACCCAACTGCATCCACAATTTTCTCAGACTGACACTTCAATTACGCTAATCCTGCCGCCTGCACGAGAATCATTTTTTTTCTTCTCTTTCCCGTAATATCTGAGATATGAAATATTTTTCTCTGCTCCCAACAACAGCGGGCAGCGAGGACCACATTTCAACCGTGCGGCAGGATTAGCTATGATCGAGAAAAACAGACACGCTGCTCATTTTCTTCGCCTGCCTGTGCTGAAAAAAAATCTCTTTCCCTCATCGGGAGGAGGAAAACAAATAAATATATAAAAGGCAGCCGTGCAAGCTGGTCTTATAACAAACGACCAAGTGGGGCTCCCTGCGTTTCTGATAGTTTCTCTGCAGGGGGTCCTGATTGTTCCAATAGCTTTTAGGTGTTCTAATGCACTCGAGTGAATTACCACAGCCACGCCGTTCAGTGACAAAGGCATCTCTGACTCCATTAAACTGGAAGATTTGGAGCCAAATGCTCCTAAATGATAGTTTCTCTTTATTCCTAATTTCAGAGTCTATTGATTTCCTTCTGTTTCCCTCATTATGATTCCAATTGATTAGCCTGGTAACAACAATAACAGTGATTGCACTTGACATTGTCCAGAGCTGGTGAGAGGAGATGGTTTTTCTGAATACGGATGGTACAATCAGAGCAGAATAATGCCCCTGAGAGTATTAAATTGACACAACATTATGGAAAACCTTTTGGTTTTGTGACCTGGTGCGGTTAGTTCCCAAAAGCCTATAATACAGCTGTGGCATGTATGTGCTGACAAAGGCAGACGTGTCATCCTAAATCCTTTCCATTTCATTTGCAGTTTGTTTTACTTTGACTGGATTTTCAATGATATCCAACCGGACTGGCTGGCTGTTAGTTTTGAGATGTTTTAAAACTCCCAGGAGACATTGTGGTACACTGCGATACAGTTTACTGTGATGTAAACAGGCTGACTTTTTCACAAAATAGCTGAGCTATTTGTAGAAAATACAAATTATTGATCTGATTACAAATAATCATCATCTTTAAAACATAGGGGTTCTGTTAATTCAATGATGGTAAACAGTCCAAAAATGAACCAAGAGGTCACAATGCACCTCATGTGGCCTCTTCAGGCTGCAACACAAAACATACACCCTGATGTTGTTCTCAGACACATTGGCATGGATTAAATCAACATTTGTCCTGAACTTCAACAATTCAATTCAAGTGGTAATTAAATTCAAGGGTTAATTGCATTTTAGTGACATTAACTTAAATTGCTGGGCTATCCAAACTAGGGGTGTGGCGGCAGTGGCAATTTCTTTAGGAAAGTGAGGGAAGCTCGGCTTCCCCTATAATTTTTGGGGGGAGGGGAAATATTTTTTAAATACAACATTAATAAACATTTTCACTGAATATATATATTTTTTTAAATAACACAGATACAGACTGGTATTTCAATTCCATGGTATGTCACTTACACTGAAATGTTCTGTTTAAACCAGCACTATCTATTGCCTCATGCGCTTGAAGCTGTCAGTGGAGGCTTGGCGGTCGCAGGTGTCTCTGGGTTTTGTATGGACTTACTGTATTTAATGGGATAACATGTGATGGGTTGTGGGGATTTTAATTGGACAATATTGACCCGCCAATCAGATTTTTACATACTTCTGTCCCATCTCCATCCCTGTCCAATAGAAGATAGCTACGATATTTGCAGCTTGGGCACAAGAGTTTTTGAAGAGTGATGTCTGTTACAGGTGAGGTTGGCAATAGTTTGAATTATTGGTCTTTATTCCTCTATTTCTGTAATTCAGTATTTTAATTGAACTGTTAATCATTTCTATTCTAAATTGATCTCTTGGAGTTTGAAGGTTAGACACAGTTAGCTAGCTAATGTTAGATAATTGCATTGATTTAACAGTCTGCTAACTTGCTTGGGCTAGCTTAGCTAACATACGCTAGCTAGCTGATGTTTTCAGTTCAGATCAAACATGATATTTCAGCTAGCTAGTTAACATGGCATTTTTCAAAAAAGTATTTGTATATTCAACATGTCAACTAATAAGCTGCGATTTTTTTCTAGCTAAAGTTAGCTACTAGTTAACGTTATCTAGCAAATAATTCATCTCATCTCATGTTTCAACTGAACTGGGCTAACAGCTAGCGGACTGCTTGACATTGACAATTGTGAAGTCAGAGAAAAACCCTTGTTGTGTGAGATTGATGCTATAGGGCACTTTGTTAGGAAAGAAAGGAGATTAGAATTTTCTCCTTAGATAGGTAAGGGGACATATTTATTTTGATATGTTGCGAAATGAATGTGTTAGCTTTTACCTTAATTAGGGAAATGATTTAGCTACCATACCCTGTATTGTTTCTCTGTAAGAGTTAACATTTAAAGGTAAACAATTTATTTGTGAGGCTAGTACTACTAAGTGTACCAAAATATATTTAATGTTATGTTGCATAACATAGGCATTACCTATGTTCCAAGTCTTTAGTAAACTGCCAATTTATCTCTTTATTTCTTTCTAATTTTCCATCAAAGTACTAATTTGATGAAAAAAAGTACTAATTTGTTATTGAATGAAGATAGGGTTAGGGTAGGATTGTCTTAAATGATATTATGTCAGGCTTTTAATATTATGACAATCACTGTATTTCGCAGTAGTGAGGCAGACAGCATCAGAGGCAGTGAGTGCATCATCATCATCATCATCATCATCATCATATCATCAGAGCAGCAGGGGCAGTGAGCAACCATATCACCAGAGCGGCAGAGGAGTCAATATGTTATTGGATGAAGATGGTAGGATTTTCTTAAATTATATGATGTCAGGCGTTTAATATGAGGATAATCTATATTTTGCAATAGTGAGGCAGACAGGCAGGCAAGCAGCATCAGGGGCAGTGAGCACATCATCATCATCATCATCATCACCATCATCATCATTACATCAAAAGAGCAGCAGTGGCAGTCAGCATTATCACCGAGAGCGTCAGAGAAGGTCAAGGCCAGATCAGCACCCCCCCACCCCACCCCAGGCCTCAGCTTCACTTGTTGTGGACCCCACCAGTCGCCACTTTGTGACGGTATATCGGTATGATGGTATACCATGATATTAAAATATGAAATAGTACTATCATAAGTTTAACGTAATATGGTGATAGTAAATCATGTGACAAAAGCAATTTTCTCGCATGCGGGGAAAAAAACATTTCAACCATTACCCTTCTAAAATGTCTAAATAACCCATATTAAATAATATAATACTGGACCTGGTGTGTCTGCAAATGTAATTTAATCCCACCACATCTTTGGCTGTTCTTGCATTTTGTTTTGTTTACAACGCGATTGCGCACATGCAGACAGCTCCCTCGCATTTCGCAACCTTGGTAGGTAGCTGTTATTAGCTAGCTAGCTACATGGCATAAATATCTGTTTGCAGTCCCTTATATAACTTGTGATGTCCGATGCTGATTCCGATGCCGAGGCGGTCTGTAATGACAAATTATATCCCCGTCATGTGATATGGATGACTGACACAGGGCTTTAGCGGTGCAAACAATATACTTTAATAAGCTCTCGGTGGAGCAACATCAGCATGCGACTTGTCACTGGTGCACTCCTAGTAGACTCCCCGGAATATCCTGTGACGTACGGTAGTGCATTATGGGTAGTTTAGTACTCCCATGTTGTAATCATCACATCTCCCTCCTTATGGAGTGTGTAATAACATATTTTTAAATAATATAACTTTCATAGAAAATGGGTAAGTATGGTAACTTGTTTTCCTTAGTTTTAAACGTGAACGGTTTCAACGTGTACAACATTAACTATCATATTCCCTTTTACTTCTCCAAACAACATGAACAATTGTTAAATACAATGTTTATCAAACAACAATGTTCCAAAGTCTGTTTGTTGTTGCTTTATTTTACAATGTTTAGAACACTAACTGGGACTGTCACCAGCCCTTCAGCGACATGGGATTTATTGTCCCCTTTTTGAAGTCGCTGATATAGTGGGCGGGCTCACATCTATGGCAGCGATTGGCGTGGCACGGTAACACATCAGTGCCAGGTGGGGGTCTGGTTGTTGCAGTATGTGCTTGGCCGTCCCGACAGCCCTCTCAGCTGCTCCATTTGCCTGGGGAAAGTGGGGACTGCTGGTCGTGTGATTAAAGTCATAGATTAAAGTCGATCTTGTGCCATGGACGCGGTGGCAGTGGTGTGGTGAGGAGGGGTTCTTTTCTTTGCGCAGTCTTTGTGGCGTGGCAGAAAGTGCACTGATTTAGCTATTTCCAGCTTTTGCGAGAAGTCTCGATTTGCAATTCTGATTACAACCCTATCGCAAATCTGCTCTTCCTTTAAAGCCCCAAACTCACAATGTTCTGCTAGCCCATACAAGCTCCTTACAAATGCTTTGACGGTTCCCCCTGCTCTCTGTGAGCGCTGGTGAAAGCATGCATGTTCATGAATAACATTTCTCTATGGCACAAAATGTTCATTAAATTTGCTGACTACAGTGTCGTAATTGTCAGCATGTGAGTTCTCCACAAAGGTAAACAAATTGAAGATAGCCTCGGCATCCTTCCCCATTGCATATACAGTATCAATGAATTTACTTGGATCTCACCTGCCTCCTTCTTTAGCTTGGTAGCTATTCTGAAGTGGGAAAACTATTGAATCCAAGTTTGCCATGCCACTGGCTGCGTGAAGTCGAATGCCTCCGGCGGGTTGAATTTCGACATGTTCATGCTGGTAACGTCCGATGATTAATTTTGTGGGTTACGACAAACTTCTGACACCATGTCATGTGATATGGATGACTGACACAGGGCTTTAGCCGTGCAAATAATATACTTTAATAAGCTCTCGGTGGAGCAACATCAGCATGCGACTTGTCACTGGTACACTCCTAGTAGACTCCCCAGAATATCCCGTTTTATCTATATCTCCAAGTCCTATTCTGACTTTGATCTCTACCCAGCGTAAACTGAAATGCAGAGCCAATAACTGTAACACCAGAAACCCCAGAAACCAAATAAATATCTCTACTATACCTAGTCATATTCCACCTCAGCTAAATACACCTACGACAAACATGGCTCTGCTAAATGTAGGATCACTCACCACTAAAACATTTATAATCAATGACCTTATCTCTGAAGAGCGATTTGACTTTTTATGTGGCTTTGCTCTGATGGTGCTGCTGTCCTTGTTGAAGCCTGTCCTCCCAACGACAATTTTTTCCACTGTTAGGCAAAATAAAAGAGGCGGTGGAATTGCCATTATTTTCTCAGATAAATGTAACTGTACTATGATTAGCTTCGGTGAATTCTCCTCATTTGAGTATATTGCCTTCACTATTAAAGCCGAACCGACTGTACTCATAATAACAATATGCCCCCCTAAACTATGGACAGGATTTTTCTCTGAGTTTTCTAAATTTATGTCGCTCATCATCACAAATTATGATCGAATAGTTGTAAATGGCGATTTCAACATCCATGTAAATAACACGGCTGATGCTAAAGCAACTAAGTTCCTCAATACCCTGGATAGCCTAGAATTAAACCAGCATGTTACAGAGCCTACCCATTACCTCGGTAACACTCTTGATTTAGTTATCTCAAAAGGGATTACTGATATCGATGTGTCTGATCACTACTCTGTATTTTTCAATGTCCTACTGGATACAATAAGGAATAGTTCTGAAACCACAATTAAAAAATGCTTTCTAGACACAACAGCAGAACTGCAGTTTGCTGAGCTCACAAGTTCCTGAGATCGAGATATCTTTAACTATCCCTTAAATGAAATGGTAGATGCTTTCAACAGTAAACTGAGTGTCATGCTTGACAAAGGAGCTCCTTTAAAAAACAAAAAAGGTCACGCGTCAAGGTGACACCGTGGATGAACAGAACTACCTGTGACCTTAAGTGATCCTGCAGAAAAGCTGAAACTTGAGGTCCACCGTAGCATTCTGAAAGATAGCATTGTCACCTACAACAAAGCTGTTTGCACTGAGAGACAGATCTATCAGTCATTACTGAAAATAGCGGAAACTCTAGGGTTCTATTCTCTACCATTGATAGACTACAAAATCCAACCCCCTTTGACCCAATCAGTCTAACCTCTGTTCTGAAATGTGAAGAACTTGCAAGCTTTTTCAAAGATAAAGTTACCTCAATTAGGACAGGCATTGTCATAACAACTAATAAGCCTGCCACACCTCATAATAATCCGCCAACTCTTAGATGCTTTAACAATATTACGCAAACTGCAAGATCGTAACTCAAACAAACTCCTCCACCTGTGCTCTTGACCCAATCCCCAGTAAATTTCTCAAGAACATCTATAGTATTTGGCTCCTTCCATCCTAAAGATAATCAACACTTCGTTAGAAATCAGTATCTTTCCTAATGCCTTCAAAACAGCAGTAGTGAAGCCTCTACTAAAAAGGTCAAATCTAGATAATAACAATCTTAATAATTACAGACCTATATCCAATCTGCCATTCATGAGCAAAGTTTTAGAAAAAACTTTAATCAACTTAATACCTTTTTAAATGAGAACAATATCCTAGAAAAGTTTCAATCAGGCTTCAGATCAAATCACAGCACAGAAATGGCCCTAGTCGAAATAGTTAATGATCTTAGACTTGCTACTGACTTGAATAAAGTGTCAATCCTCATCCTCTTAGATTTAAGCGCAGCCTTTGACACCATCAATCATAACATCCTAATCGACCTTCTTGAAAACTGGGTTGGTCTCTCAGAAAATGCTCTAAACTGGTTTCGAACCTATATAACTGGGAGAACATTTTTTTGTTAGCCTGGGCGATCATGTATCTACAAAATATGAGCTACCCTTTGGCGTAGCTCAGGGAAGTTGTCTTGGTCCCCTGCTATTCTCACTGTATATGCTTCCATTAGGTCACATCATCAACCAGTACAATGTACATTTTCATAGTTATGCAGATGACACCCAATTATATTTCTCTTGAGCCAAAGAAGCCCAACCCAGATGGCCTAAGCTCGCTGACTGCCTGCTTGACTGCTATAAACAAATGGATGAGTGACAACTTCCTAAAACTAAATGAGTATAAAACACAGATACAGACCAAAATCTGAGAAAGAAACCCTTTTTAGTAAGCTTGGGGACCTTGCTCTCCATGCCAAACCAGAAGTTAAAAACCTAGGTGCCATTTTAGATTCCGACTTAAAGGCCCATGTTAGCAAGGTGACCAAGACAGCTTTCTTTCACCTGAGAAATGTTGCCAAAGTACAGCCGTTTTTAGCTGCGGATTCAGAGAAATTAGTTCACGCTTTTATTACTGGCAGACTAGACTACTGCAATGCCCTCTTCAACGGGCTGCCCAAAATGTCAATAGAGAAACTTCAGCTCATTCATAATTCAGCTGCTAGACTTTTAACAAAGACCAGAAAGAGAGAGCATATCACTCCTGTCCTAACCACCCTGCACTGGCTCCCTGTTCCCTTTAGAATTAACTTCAAGGTACTTTTACTCACCTACAAAGCTCTAAATGGCACAGCACCCACATACATTTTGGACTTTCTAATTTCGTATCAGCCAACAAGATCCCTCTGGTCCTCAGGTGCTGACCTTCTAACCATTCCCAAGTACTGCATAAAACGAGTGGGGAAGCCGCTTTTAGGTATTATGCCCCAAAACTGTGGAACACCCTACCCAGACACATCAGGGCCCGTATTCACAAAGCATTTTATCTTACCACTAGGAGTACTTCTAAATCGCACTAAAACCTTTTAGTTAGGAGTCCCACCTTAAAACCTATTCACAAAGCTGCAAAGACCAGAGTTTGTCTTTGGAGCTTTGTGAATAGGTTTTAAGGTGGGACTCCTAACTAAAAGGTTTTAGTGCGATTTAGAAAGACTCCTAGTGGTAAGATAAAATGCTTTGTGAATACGGGCCCTGATATGTAAGCTCTGTGAACATTTTTTTAAAACTGTTCAAAACCTACCTGTTCGAACAGGCTTTTAAATTAAATACTGGTTAAATTAATAGTGTGTATTATTCCACGGTTTTTGTATTTTATGCAGTCATGTATTTTATGTATTTTTGTATTTATTTTAATGTTTACCTTGAATGCCTCTATCTATGCATTTTTTACCATCTTAATTTATCTCTGCTTTTTAATTCTATTTACAATTGTGAAGCACTTTGAGCTGCATATCATGTATGAAAGGTGCTATACAAATAAAGATTATTATTATTATTATTATTATTATTATTATTATACAATAAACAGATCGAGTTTAAACTTTATGTGATACTTTTTTTTAGCTTAAAAACTGATACCGTGATATACCAAAAACTTGAGTAGTACGATTATCATACTGTGAAAATGTCATACCATCACAGCCATAATCCGAACACAGTTTTGCAATCGATAAAAGTAACTCCAAAACGTTTATGTGAAGGAAAAAATAACTCTTTAATTTATTAATAAATCAAAGAAAATTACAAATATTTATCATATCAAGCTATTGTGTGTAATGCTCTACCATTTAAAACAGTACCTTACTTTAGCCTTGCATGATTCTACGAGTCTTCACCAAGCCCTGCAACAGTGTTATGTAATGGTGTATGGATCTTTTGCATCATGGGGTCTAATCCTGAATGAGGCCCTATTATTCAGCCCTTGAGAACCATCAGTATGGATGGGTAATACATGTGAAAGATAAAGAAAAAAAGACTAAATTTCTCTGCATAAAGGCATCTGGGAATCTAATTAATAAAGAAATATCATAATGTTGTTTGACCATGACAATTCATTTTCTTTCTCACAAATCTCTTTATGTTGACTGCCAGCCATTTTGAAGATTATTTATCTGTAATTATAAACATAATCATCTATAATTACTGGTCTCCTGAACATTTCTGTACTGTGGAGGTTAGAGAACATCAAATAACATTGAATTCATGGCAATGCGGTATTAGCTATCAATACCTGAACTAACTAACATTAAGACAAAGTTAAAGTTTGTCTTCATACACGATCTAGGTTGTTGTTACTACTATGATCATCAACTACTAACTAATAGCTACAGACTAACTAAGGTTAACCTAATCTAACCTAACTAACTTTGTCTTTTTGAGCACGAGTCCAACATTATTTTGCAAGTTACAATGTTCAACACAGTCTGAGAAGACAATCAAAAAACTGGAGCTAAACAAAGGTACATAATAATCATTGTGACAACCTAGAGTATTCTTCAGTTAAGCCTGCACATCAGTGACACTGTGCAATGATTACATCTAGCTAGAAAATATACAAAACTGCTTTATAATCACCATGATTATACCAGCAATATGTCAGATGAATCAAGGCATGTCAAATATGTAATATGCTTTGTCATATGTCAACGCATATAACCAATCACTAAGTTTCCTTCAGATATTTATTAGTTCAGCAGTTGGATAGTGTATAACAAACATGGCAGACTTCAGGATTGTGCATGTTGCTTGCCAGATGATATTGTCCAACAGTGACATGGGGTCACTTGTAGGTCAGTTGTAGAATCCCAGTGAATTAATCATACCATAACTAAAATAAATACCTATATAAGCTTTGTAGTCTTAAAAGCAAGTAATACGTTTAATAACTCACAATCTTATTGCAATGGCAACTGTTTTGAAGATGCAAGCGTCAATCCTTTCCATTTCAATTGCAGTTTGTTCAATTTTACTGGATTTTCAATTATATCCAACCAGAATGGCTGGCTGTTAGTTTTGAGATGTTTGAAAACTCCCAGGAGACATTGTGTTACATTGCCATACAGTTTACTGTGATGATGTTTAAAAATGTGATAGAAGACACACAAAAGGAAGAAATAAATATGAATTAAGATAGACAGGGAAAAACAAGCAAAATTTCCCATAGAATAGCTGAGCTCAAGCTAAAAGCATATAAGGAATTAAAGTAGCTCTACATTAAAAAACATTCTGCTATGTTATATTTCTGTATACTCTACAACTCACTAGCATCACTTAGTCTTATTACACACTCAGGTTATTGCTATTATTATTTTTATTTATTATTATTATTATTGTTGTTGTTGTTGTTGTTTTTGCAGTAGTAGTGGTAGTAGTTGTAGTTACTGTAGTGGTGATAGTAGTTAAAATCCATTAAAGTGTTGCACTTTCCCCAAATATGTTCGATGGTAGTTTCACTTAACAACTTGTTGTATTTGACCAGACAACCAAAAGAAAACAAAAGGTAATGAAGTTAGACTAGCAATTTACTTTGTTCCTTTTGTTCATTTTGTTCGCATTGAGCTGTTTTCTTTTGTTAAGAAACACTATCACACATTACTATGCAAAGTGTGAAATTTTTGTATGGAATTCACAGGTAGAAAGGTTTGTATTATAAATTTTGATTTTAGATTTTGATTTATGAACTTGATTTTTACGATGTTCAGACAGACCCATCTACATCATGAATTACTGAGGCACGTGGATGGTAGAATTCGCCATTTTCCTCCCACTCAAGCTTCTTTGAGTAGGAGAAATGAAAGACCGTCATAATACTAAAAAGCAGATCAAATGGCCTGGTTTGCTGCATTGATTTCCAATAACCTCTGGCTGAAAGGCAACAATTCAAGAGTGGTAAGGGATGGTCAGTGTTTTATACCTCTGTCGATGTTTACCTAGGGGGAAAAGGGCCCTTCCACAGAATCATGAAATGGAGCAGATTATTATTCAGCTCACGCTTACATCATCTTAAATCATCAACTTGCAAATAATTGTGAATGTAGAATGTGGCTTTTCTCAAATCACAATAAATTATGGCATTTAAAAACAACATGAATGGCACAAATAGGAATTTGCTAAATCATTGTAGAATTAGCGACATTATTTGTGGTATAACATATCTCAACAGAAACATTTTCAACGTAATAAAAAGCCAAGTTACTCACAAATACACAGCATATACTCTCTGTACATCTGTAAAACACAATTCCTAAAATCGGTCCACATACTATATTATTAATACCAGAATGAGTTTTAATAATAACTAAAGTAATTAGTTATAACTAAACTTTCACTAATATATTTCACAGAAACTCAACAAGCACTGTTCCAAAGCAATGCTACCCATATTTTCCTACATTTCTGCAAGTAACTTGGCCCTGTGTTTCTTCATCTGGTCTTCGGATAGGTGAGGACATTAATTTGTGTATGCATTGCATAATTGTAAAACAATTGAGTCATGGCATTGTTTTATTTTATTTATTTATTTGAACGATGCAGGGCATCACACATTACTTTCACCAAATGAATTAAATAATTGGTGAATACGTTCAAGAAATTAAAGACTGGGAATCGGCAGAAAAAGTTATGATTTGACTTGGTTGTTTAAAAGCAATCCATCTGCAACAATGGGGTTTTCAGCGGATTTGATGTAATTTGTGAATTGTCAGCTAAAACCAAATAAATCATGACTGCACTTGCAGACCTGCCAACATTTGAAAATCCTTATGAGTACCAATCCGGACAAATTTCTGGAGTGTGTGTGTGTGTGTGTGTGTGTGTGTGTGTGTGTGTGTGTGTGTGTTTGTGAACGGTTTGTTGAGCATTGATTTTTAAAAGTGTTTAAAAACATTCAATATTTCGGTCTGGAAAAGCCCATTATTGTAGACCAGGGGTGGGCAAAGAGGGCCGTATCCGTTTCTGGATTTCACGCCAATCTTAATTATTCAATTATCCCAATCATTTACATGATCTGACAAGTTTTCTGTTAAGCTCATGAATGACAGCCGAAGACTGTTCTTGTGTCCCTCTATGAAATGTTTACTGTAATCTAATCTGAGAGTGAACCGGCATTAATGCGCACAGCTAATTAGCTAATTGAGCCAGGGGTAATTGGTAGAAACAAAAACCTGCATACACACCGGCCCTCCAGGACCGGAATTGCCCACCCCTGTTGTAGACAAAGCATAAGTCTGAAGTTTTGTTGTTATAACTGTTTCTGAAACAGTTATAACAAGCAGAAAAAGCAGCATCCTTCATGCAATGGCTAGTGAGACAGTCTCCTTATGACTGTCAAATGCTGATGACAGTCCACCACACAACACATCATGTTAGCAGGTGGTTATTGGACATTAGGGGGCAAGCGCTAGTGGTGTAATGCCCTGGAGTGCTGAATACACTAAAAAGAAAGCATTTAAGTAAGGGATAATGTACTGCGGACAAGTCGGTTGTTGAAAATAACAGCACAACAGGGTGATGTTATCTTGGGTGATAAGATGTGCTCTCGTCACCCTAAAGTGCTGTTATTTTCAACAACCGACTTGTCCGCAGCACATTATCTCGCTTATACCAGGGCTACTTGCCAAAAGAATTAAAATGCATGTTAAGAAATACATTTGTTCACAAAATTAGACAATATTTCACAAGGTACGTCCACTGCAAAAAAAAATAAAAAATAGTGCCGTCAGGTGTTGATGATTGTGAACTGGACTACTTCCAATGAATTAATTGTCGGGAGCCTAATGTTAAGTTCAGTGGTGGGCACCTTGATATTTTTACATGAAAAAAATCGTACATCTTCTCTGCCAGATTGGCCCTAGCCGTTAGCCCCGATTAGCTGTCTGCTCCTGAGGGAGGGGGAGGGTGGTGGCCACAAACTTGCTGTGAAGCATGTAAGGGTGTCTCCAGAAAGGGTTTTGGTGAGTTCCATCTCAGAGGAAAAATTTTAAGATGTTAAAAAATAAAATAAAACAAAAGACCGATATTAAATAATAATGTACCCCTGCATGCACACTTGTGACCAATCAGAATCAAGTATTTAACCAAGCCGTGGTATAATGGGTAATTAATTATCTTGGTAAGGAGTCGGTAGTTTATGGCTGCATAAGTGTGAGTGTGTGATATTCTCTTAACTCCAGTGTTATTTACGGCTTTGCAGTTTGGCAGCCCATCGCGAAAACAGATTTTTTCTCAAGGTATCATTTACTTTTACCACGTGAGGTATTTCATGGATGGTGGTTTGTTAGCTCGTAACTGTAAGCTACCCTCCAGTGTCCTCCACCACAGAAGCTCTGCTTTCTTCCAGTGCATCTTCACCTCCTCTGATGCTCCACCTCCCCTCCCTTTGCATGGTCACCAACACATTCTCATCAAAGCTCAGAGAACAGCGGTCCCTCTCCCTGCATCTAGCCCATCTGAGCAGTGGAAAAAAGGCAATAATTACGCTGCCCGCAAAGAGAGCTAATCCCTTTTTTACTTAAACTGTGGTGCATGGCGCTGTGAGAAAAAGTTAGGCAAAACAAATGAAAACGTCTCAGCAATATCTGCCTCCTCTCGCTGCGGATTTAATACCGCAGGTGGATTACCGTCTGCATTGCGAGGAACATTTGCAGACACCTGTGTAGAGTAGAGATGGCTTTCAGCTGGCACAGCACATCTGACGCACACTGGCATACTGTGGTCTGGGTAGTGGATGGTATTTCTCAGGCAGCAACAGCTGCAAAACCTTTGAAAATAAGGAAGAGCCATGTTAAAGGCTCTGTCCTTTTATTCCACCTAAGGCTTTTTTTTAACATTTCTTATTGGTTCGAAAATTCAATAAAACTCCACTGGAGCAGACTGAAAATAGATCATATTGAATTCAGGACCGATGTAATAAAAGTGCATTGTGTATTGGCTGCTTATGCCAATACAAGAGAGGTATTTTATTGAAATAGGGTGGAGGACAGTGATAGCAATAAAAGGAACCATGGAACAGTTCATAGCCTTTGCTGAGATTAATACTGTGATACTGAGATCAGTTGGAAGTTTTTTTTTTGTTCTTTCATCAGTAATTTTATTTTTTTATACAAAATACAAAAATGCATTCCTCAAAATAATTTTGAAGCCATCGAGGATGTGCAAATATTATAATGTAATATTCTTGGGGGTCAGGTGTTACCATATCAGGTGTCTGGTATCACTGTTGTAACACGCACACTGGGATTCGGCCCTCAGAGGCAAAGAGGAGACCGAATGCCTAGAGAGAAGTTGGTGCCCAGCAGGAGCCCTGAAATCACCATGGCCCCCATACTGGCTTGCCAGGAGATGAGCCAGGGGAGGTGCCATATGTGCCGTAGTATTAAATATTTGATCCATGCCCTCACCATTTCAATTCAAGGAGTTTTACCTAAAGTGTTTCGTGTATTTGTCTATGAATAATGTACCCTACTACAGGTAACTGCCAAAATAAAGGAAATACCAGCATAAAATATCTTAATATGGCACTGGGCCACCACGAGCTACCAGAACAGCTTCAATGCATCTTGGCATCGATTCTACAAGTGTCTGGAATTCTATTGAAGGGATGCAACACCATTCTTATGTGAGAAATTCCATTATTGGTGTTTTATTGATGGTGGTGGAAAACACTTATTCCAGGCACCACTCTAGAATCTACCATAAGTGTTCAATTTGATTGAGATCTGGTGACAGAGATGGCCATGGCATATATTTTTTTTTTTTTGTCAAACCATTCAGTGACCACTTGTGCCCTGTGAAAGGAAAGGGGGTGCCATTTTCATCCTGGAAGAGACCGCTTCTACCAGGGTATAAAGGCTTCAGCATAGGATGAAGGTGATCACTCAGAATGGCTTTGCATTTATTTACATTTATCTTGCCCTCCAAAGGGTTGAGCGGACCTAAACCCTGCCAGGATAATGCACCCCACAGCATAACAGCCGCCAGAACCCTGAATTTACTCAGGTGTTTTTGGCAGTTACCTGTAACTCAGTATGATACATTCAATGTAGATAAAAACCTTCATACATGTATGACATAAAATGGCTTGTAATCTATTGGTAATTTCTGTTAGTGGCAAAGTCATAGAGATCAGCCTAATTATAACCGATGCATTATCATGCAGACATTTGTCTCTGCCCAACTGAGAGAACTAAATGCAGCACAGGTCCAATTCATCCAGCAAACATTCTGCCCAAAAAATGAAATATTTTTATTTATATACAATATTTAAAATATTGAAGTATTTATATTTCAAATACATTGGCCATCTTGCTTCAAGAACATCAATCCTCAGTACATTTTAAAAAGTATGAAAACCAACCAAAAATAGAGAGTCTGCAGTCTGGGCCCTGTAGACTTAGCTCTGTAGGTTCTAGCCTTGGTTAAGTCATTAGTCTACTGTTACCAGGGTCTGCAGTGGTGAGACTAATGACGGGAGGCTGAGGTTTCATGAAACCAAAAATAGGCAGAGCAGAGCAACATATGCTATCAGTCACTGTGCTGTTTTTGCTGTGGAGAGACAAAGCTTTCA
This sequence comes from Aldrovandia affinis, assembly GCA_029706075.1. NCBI lineage: Eukaryota > Metazoa > Chordata > Actinopteri > Notacanthiformes > Halosauridae > Aldrovandia > Aldrovandia affinis. Next base: position 4,671,482 of record JAINUG010000006.1, read on the forward strand.
ATTGAATCAATGAATTAAACACAAGTCAATGATTGACAGTTCATTGTAGCTCCATCCATTATGGGTAAGGGTATGCATTTTTCACCACCTCTCTCAAGAAGTTGCAGTTCCTTTCTGATCCTCAAGGCGCTGTAGGCACTATAATTTCAGTAATTAGTGGCAATTAATGAAATGAACATGACGAATTATACAATGTGCCAATCTGAGTGTTTGTGCAAGGGCGCAAGTCTACAAATTGACTTTGCAAGTCTACAAATGTACAAAATATCCACCCACTCATTTAAACATATCAGTTTCTTTGCTCCAGGATGGGCATGATATGTCCTACAGAAGTGTCAACAGACATATTTTCACAATTGAAAGCAGTATCTTACTTACAAATCAATCAGTGTGATTACATGTGTATGTGCAGCGCCAACTGCTGACTAGTCTACTTACCGCAAAACGCACCCCATTTGTGTTAATTGAATGATTACTTGCGATCGTAATGCGTTGATCCCTTAGCAAGTGTTGGAGGACAGACCTGCAGGTTCCTGACAGAGGTGGTGAAAAATGCATGCCCTTAATTATTGGGTACATGAACCCTTGGCCCCCCACATCAATAGATTGTACACAATTGGTCTCATCCAATTGAGGTGTCTATCAGGCAAGTGCAATTGGAGGAGTGAATGTGCTTCAACCAAAGTGTGTCTTGCACAGGTGTGAGTGGCGTGATGGTAAATGGAGAGGCACAAAGGACAATTCCAATTAAGAAAATGGAGGAGGGATGTTTAAAAAAACAACAACAGCAATAAAACGTATAAAATAATAAAACAGTCTGCGCTATCAAATTGCCAATGAACATCCCTGAGTCAATGACGAGGAAGACATATGCTGGGATAGCCCAAACAGGACCCTTTGGTGGAAGTAAAAATAGTCCTCTCTACTATCTGTGGAAATTATACTCCTACATGGCCTGACTGACAAATTACTATAACAGCAGTTTGAAAACATTTAATTTTGTTACAGCTTATTTTAATTATGTCTTACCAACTCTCTAGGAGTTTGCTAGAAGCATTACAGCATCCTGTGAAAGTTTAACTTGCTTTTTTTTTTTTTTAAGACAGGGAATGGAATTTTCTCATTACAGTGTGTTAGTCACAGCCATTTTTAGTGTGCTCCACAGCCACACAGAGAATAGTTTAATCAACACATTGCATGATATAAGATTAACAGCAAAATGTCTGCTGCACTTTGGCTTTCAGTGGCTGTGTAGGAAGTGTGGGACTCCTGTGGATGGGGTGGTCATGGGCCAAAGCCATTCAAATGGGCTGAAAATGCTGATCTGTTCTGTTTAGCTTGCGGTAATGGATTTGTTTGTTGCTGAAAACCTTCAGTCTCTGAGGAATTCTGGGGCTTAACACCATTCAGTTTTTGCTGCACTGGTCATTTATTCTGATTAGGGGAATGAAGTCCTATACACAGCTATCCTGATAATGATTGCCACAGAGTCCTTGGGGGGGGGGGGGAGGTGTTGTAGAAGAAAAAAACACATAAATACTCCCTGAGTTTAAAAAGTGGTGTATTTCTCCTCATGGCGAAGCAATGATGTGTATAACGATTGCGATAGAGCCTATGAATGAATGTACATTGCTGCTCTACATGTCAACAAAAGCAGTCAGGTATATCATTAATCATTTTTCATTTCCATTTTCCTCTTGACTACATTGACAGGTTAATTGCTATGTGCAGCACACTTAAAATTCTCCCAGAATTGCTATAAAATATCTCCTGATATTCACCTGATATGAAACATTCATCTGATACCCCAAGTGAAATTTGTTTTATTATTTGCTATTTTGCTGTATTAAGTGGATGTACTTTCTCGAATGTGTCCATGTATGTATTTTCTTTTGTTTGTTTTTATTTCTTGATACATTTCTTTCCTGTAGTTTATAGGGGACAGGTGTTGGAAATTTGCCTTTGGCTATAAACACTTAACGCAATGCATCTGATGCTTGTTTTTTAACATTGTAACCATAGGCATAACGGGTTTGGGGGACAGGGGGGACATGTCCCCCCCAATAATTTGTAGATATAAAACATTCTGTTTGATGATATCTCCCACAATATTTAATATGTGGTTACACCCTTGATTGTAACAATGTTTTGCTATGTCCCTGACAAATAAACAAATAAATCATACAGCTGTAGTTTAAGAATGTCCAATACTTTAAAAGATTATGTTCGGAAATGGACAAAAGTGCAAACAGCGAACGTGATAAAGTGATATGTGACACAAACCAAAAAGAAGTAGTTTAATCCTAGAGCTTTTGTTTATGGATTTGGCACTTTCCGCTTTTCCATGAAATGGCTGATTACCCATACTAATATGCTGTCCTACATCATTCTGTCCCATGAGCGCATGGAAACAGTGAGACACCTGCTTTCAGGGGAAAGCCAAAAGTAGCGCATCCAAAAGCTGTAAATTGCACATCTTGTTTCCAGCTGCCAGCTCATTCCAGGGACATCTCTAGCTATTACAGTACTGAGCTTTGTTCTGTATATTTTTCATAGTGGATGCCACTTCAGATGAAGCAAAGTGACATTTGTTTATAACACATGGTTTGTAAGTCACATAGATTCTGTGTTTATAAATGAAGTCGCAGCACGCTTTTTCCACGTTCAGAACTTTTTCACCCTTGCACTGTTTACTGGACTAACAAAATTATTTGACAGAAATGTTTTTGTTGGATGACCAACGTTAACCTATATCCGCCGATCTAGGGATTTTCCGTAGACCACGCAAACGTTACATTCTCTGTCCTACGGAAATTGAAAATGCGTGTCGAGGTGCAACGTCCAAATATGATATCATTGTATAACAAACACATGTGGGGTGTAGACTTCTCTGACAAAAAAATTGAAACTAATAACAAAATGAAGAATGAGATGAACTTGTGACATTACAGAGAATGATACGAACTCAATTAATTGAAATATAACTCTTCACGTCAAATTTCAAAATGGTTACATGTAAATGTACATGTGACAAATAAATGTAAGATTGTAAGAATTCGGTAAGAATATGTACATCATTTACAAACATATTTTGTATAAAATAACATTAATTTGTTAAAACATTTAATTGATATGACATATTATATATCTCCACAAATGATGTATTATTATAAATTATGTACAAATACATATTTTCTAATTTTTATAATTATGATGTATGATGTATATTATGTTTTTCAATTGCAACCTTTTTTGTGATTGGACATAACTTATCAGTTTATACTTCAAAATAAAGATAATTTCATGCCCTTCCCAATGATACATAATTTGCCTATTATTTCTCTTTCCATTTCCAATAAGATACAGAATAATGCATTAGGTGGATATGGGTTAAGTAAAGTATCCTAAAAGTATACATTTGAGTCCCAAAAAAGACTAATACAATGTTCCCTAACAATGTGATTTTAAATTTAAATGAAACCTTTGGAACTTATGTTGTAAGAACAGATCTGTCTTGAATTCACATGTACTTTTGAGACAGACATGCATCCTATCATATACATTTACGAATGCAAAAAAACATTGAACCTTGTTTTATTACAAAGACTGATTTGTTTATTTGAAACACTGTCACAAGAGATGCACAATGCCTATAAAAGGGGTAGCAGAGCTCATGGAATGTAAAGGGACTGAATGTGTCACAGAAACAGGCACAGAATAGTGGCAGCTCCATAAAGGCTGGGTTTGAGGGACATTGACATGGTAGTGATACTGTACATACCTCTAGGATAATCTTCATCTCCTTTATCTCTGTCATTCTCTGAAACTTTCTCTTTCAATGCTGGAATTATGTGATTGGGAAAATGTATATATATCATATAATATGGCAATATAGTTTCCAACTATTTCCATGCAATGGTGGAAAAATAGTCTGGCCAACATTTGTTTTTTACATTAAAGGCATATACCCATTAAAGGGATGCACTCTTGGAAAACAGCATTGAAACAAACCGTATAAATGTATAAACAATACATTTACAGATTTTTGGCTCTCCGCTCAATTTCAGAGTTAAACACGTGCATAATAAAAGTCTGAATACAAAAACTTTTTTCACACAATTGTTGTATTAACTGGACGGATTCACCAGGTGCTTAGGTCAACTCTATATGCCCAATGAATAGGGCCCTAAATGCTGAATAGATAATGGATGATGTACTACATTATTTTGCACAATTTCCATAACATAAATGGCAAACAAAAAAATGTCCACCACAATTGTAGCATTATTTTAAATTGCAAGGGTACTTTATGACCATTGTGTTCATTTCTTTGTTTAACTGATCCAAAGGGGCATTAAATATCCAAAGCAAACAAATAAGACATCTAGATGGCTACTGTAGTGTGGGATTTACTACACTGCAATTTTATAATGACATTTTACTTTACAATACTTTGCACTTCCCTTTAACCTCCAGTTTATTTCCAGTGCATATTTTCCCTCCCCTGTGATTAGTTCAAGGTTGCTGCATTTCAAAACCTTAAAGGGGGATAAGCTGATGTTGGAGTCGTGTGCATGCACGCTCACTGCAGCAATGGGGCGCAATGCCTGCTCGAATATTTTCCTCATCCTCTGTGGTAAGCTGCACGTTTGCCCAGTGAGACCACACATTTCATAACGCGGTCTTCACAAGCCTTTGCTTTAGGTTACGGAGCCTGTCTCTTTGCTTGATCGGAAATTCCCGGCTCCGGTCCGCTCTGCCTTAGGATTGGCTCAATGAGCTACATCTGTCTGTTTTATTTGTGGATGTGACCTCTCTGGCTATTAAGTCAGAACAGAGAGGGTTTCAGACCTCAGATCCTTTAATGCTGCCAATGCCTCTGAGTTTAAAGTAATGCGCGTTCAGTTTCAGCTCATCCCAGAGTGATGGCGCTTTGGAGATTCATCACAGTCAATATACTGCACACTGCAGCTTCTGCCGTCTGAATTAGGAGAAAGTTCAAGTACACCTGGCATCCATTAAAAGGTTGTCTCTTTCTTTTGGGTTCCAACAGGATGTGATCATTTGGAATTGCTTTAGTGGAGGCTTCTCCAGGTAGGCAAATGTTGCAATGCCTCCTAAAGATTTCAAAGATAATTAAGAGCTCATGATAGAATATTATATTATATTAGTGGGATATTCAAATTAATTTAAATGAATTAGGGAATAATTATTTTGCATCATATTTTTTTGTTATAAATCATGCTAGAAACAGTTACCTGATCAACAAAAAGTTAAACAGCAGAGGCAAATCTCAAACTTGCCTCCAAGAGGCCTGTCGTCTACAAATGTTCCAAAGACTAGAGGCTCTTGGTTTCATTTTTTAATTAAGAGCTGAGTCATTGTATACATGAAAAGTCACATGAGTGGAGGCAGAGCTTTAGGTCATAGCTACCTAACAGGGCTGTCTCAAGGGGTGGGCGGGGCCTGGGGCGAGTAAACACAGCTGTTAACTATCATAGCCAACCCCAATGTTTTGTTATTTTGTTGGTCACAGTAACACTACTACAGAACAGCCTCAGAATTCTGTCTCATATCAATGTTTTAATCACAAGAGTAAACTATTTACAAAATAGCATTTTTTTTGTTTGTTTAGTCTTTCAGTGAACACATGCAGTCATCACCACACTAGGTCTACATAAATACATAAATAAGACAACAAATAGCCTCGTGATTTGCATAAAAAGCACATGTCTACTTTGCAGAGTGGGCCTAAACAGCCATTGGAACAACTCAGCAGCACAGACACATAATGGTTCATTTTAGTCGGATGACAATAATAGCTGAGCTAAAGTTTTACAGACTCAGACAAGATCACGCACAAACCATCCATAGCAAACTGATTGAATAATTAATATGCCATTACTCTGCCCATTGAATTAAGATATTGTAATAATCAATAGGTCATCTCCTTTGGGTGCACTTGGCTCACGGTTCGGGTTTGGGTCTGTGTTAGCATGTTTGTCCTCGTCAGCAGCACTAGCCCCCTCAGCTAATCTGAAATCAGCATCCCCCTTCCTCAGCTAAGATGACTTCAGCGCCGTTTTCCTCTTCCTCGTGGTCTTCGTCGTCCTCTTCTTCCACCACATTTTTCTTTACTAATCGATCCAAGGAACCTTTCAAGCTGGCATTTATTTCTTCTCTTTTCTTTTTCTTGATTATTTTTTCGCTCACGACTCAATCTCTGCTGTTGCTTGCCATTTTACCATGCAGTCAGGCTTGGCTACGTGTTGCACCTGCAGACTGTCTACACGTGAGCAGTATAGGGATCGCTACTTCCTACTTCCTATAACGTCAACTTTCAAAAATGCCATAAGCTTAAGCTATGTATTCCCTGTGTCACAAACATACATATATTTTTACATATATTATTTTATATATAAAAATTATAATAACAATAAAATACATTAATTAATTTCCCCTCTCACCGTGGGGCCCTGTGAAGGGCGGGGCCTGGTGCGGCCGCACTGGTTGCCGCCCCCTAAAGACAGCCCTGCTACCTAAAATGACAGCTGTACAACACAAGTACCTCCCTTTCTGATGTTATTGATACTGAGAAATCAGTGTGACATGGATTTTATTATGTAAAAACACTGCACTGTTACAATGTTCGAAGCTGGGGTTCGATTCCACCAGCTGCGCCAGCTTGGTGAGCGCCGGCTCGGAGGAGGCGGTACTTCACCTTTGTCACTCCCGCTACGGCAGCGAACTCACAATACGAGGGGGGGATTGACATGAAAAGAGAGGGTGTAATTGGCTACTAAACTGGGAGAAAATGGGATAAAATCAGAAGCTAAAATATAATACAATTTAAAAAAAACACTGTACTGTGCTGTCACACACCATGCAAAATTAAAGGAATGTGTGAGTGCATTGGTGAAGCTTAACATTAGCTATGTTGGGAAGAATTCTTATAGATAGAGCATATCAGAAATGATGGGGCTTTCATGCGCTACGCATTGAGCTCATATCTAGGAGGCTTGATTTGCCTTGCTACCTACTGTATGAAAAACTATAATGATTTAAATTTCATCTTAAAATGTATTTGTCTGTTATAAGCAAGCCAAAATGTAGATTCTAAATTCAATTCAAGATAAGTGCATATACAGTATGTTGAACAGTGCAAAGGAAATTCAGTTTTCTATTTTCAATATGTATTTCCATACATTCAACAATCAATTATTTATTTGTATTTATTTATATTTTTTACTGTGCCCAGATCCGTTTTTAGGAATACCTTTTTTCGTAGGAAAATTTCAGCCCACAAGTTAATGTGAGTTTTATGTTTACAGTAATTTACACAAATATTTGCTATGATTATATTATTGTTACTGTTGCCTCTGCTAATTTCAGAAATTAAATGATTCACATCTGCCATGGCATTGATTTAGGCTTTGGCTGACGCCACAGAAAAAATATATTGACATTGGTGGCATTGTAAGGGAATTGTTGAAAATAAAAAGAACTCTGGCATGTGGCAAAATATTCTGAAATATTTCATCATATCCTAAAATAACACATGCTTTCCACTTTAGTGCACGAGTTGTCTGGATAGAGATTAATAAATGTATTATGCTTTGAAATGTGACTGGTTGATTGAATTATTCTGCTGAATCTTGAAAATAGTAATGAAACATCTGCTCACTGGTTCCAATAGCAGCATATGGAATGAGCATGTCGATGGATATAACAGACTCCCAAGTTATTCCTGTAAATAGTCTAAATCTATACTGACAAATGACAAACTGGATGTGTGTGTGTGTGCGCTTAGATCAGGATAGAAAAAAAAACCATTGTTTCATAATCTGAAAACAATGGAGTCAGGTCAAAAGTTCAGCTGTCCATTTTTGGATGTGTTGTATGGGAAAGTTGCCTTGAAATGGTTATGACTGACCTCCCAAGTGGTGGTACAGTTGAGGAACTTGGTTGAGGTGATTGGTTCAGTGCCTGGATTCCCAAGGGGTGTCACAGAATTGGCCATTGTATCATACCAGGACAAAAAGCTTCTGATGGTAGGATGCCTTATTGCTCACCAGTGACTACTCTGGTTGATCTGGTGCCTGCGATCTGTTTATGCCAGCTGTTTCAGGTTGCACAAACCTCTAGTGCAGTAGCTACACAGATCAGCTGATGGATTGCAGAGTGAAAGGAAGTGGTAGCTGACTTCACATGCTTTAGAGCAGGCATGGGCAAACTACGGCCCGCGGGCCACATACGGCCCGTTGGGCTTTTTACTCCGGCCCGTCGAATATCAGTACCAAATTATAGTAAAGACCGCATTCATTTTGCCTTTTTCCTGCAATGCCCGGCGTTTCAGTTGATCTCACTAGATGGCGCTTGACATGACACAGACCTACCAACCTGTACGCATTTTGCGTACAAAGCATGCAATTCTTGGTCAAAATACGCATGTACGCAAATGTCCGCTGAAACTACACCAAAAAAGAAAAAATTCCAAGGGGCGCAAAATTTAAGAAAACGTAAAAAAATTTTTTTTGTCAATTTAGGATCAATTTTTTGCACCACGGACCGGTTCCGAGGGGCGCAATTATTTCCTCGCGCACCCCCGTGCAGCTATTTTCGCGTAGCACCCCCGGTCCGCGAAATAAATGATCTGGTCTCAGCTTTTTTCGTAGCACCCCGTCGACAGAACATGGGGCGCCGTTACGTGCCTCGCACCGGGTGCTGGCAACCCACGCTACGCCACTGGTCGCCCCCAATGTTCAAACCTACGCCGCTGGTTGTACTAAAAAAAAAATCCCAAGGTTGGCAGGTCTGCATGACATGACATGGCTTGACATGGCTACCCTTTAACTATGGCATGGCGAAACTTTTTATGTAATGGCTTTTACATTAGTTACATTAGCTTTTATTAGTTCACACAAACACTCTCCATCCATCTGCTACTGGCCCGGCCCGTCTGTAAATTTTAAAACCCATTGTGGCCCCTGAGTCAAAAAGTTTGCCCACCCCTGCTTTAGAGGATATGGTTGCTCATGTGGCCCAAATTGGCAGAGGGTGTTGTAGCAGTGAAATGGGCCTGTAGTTATAATTTGGAATTCCAAATTAGGGAGTACAATTGGGAATAATATCACATCACAAAAAAATTGATGATGTTATTATTAATGTTATTATTAATTCAATAGTTAATACCAAAGTTAATATTTATTTTCATATTCCAATGTTTATTGTAAATAATTTGCATGATATTAAAATGACAGGTACAATTGACCAACACGAAATTTGAGAAAAAATGAGAGAAAAACATCAACTTTTTCTTCAATGAATGAGAAAATGTCAATTACCATTACCAGCATAAAATGGCAAATTAAATATTAAGAAATGCATTCAATAAACATATTTTCATTAACAAGATTACAAGACCCTGAACATTTCCAAATACTTGTTTTGATATTTTTTCGCCCATGACCTTCTATTCAAATGTGTGACTGAGCTGATATCCTGATCCTTAAATTAATCCTTCAACTGGATTTTGTTTCACATTTTGATCCTATTATTTATGGCTAACGTGTGTGATAGTTTTACAATTGTTGTTGATTACACACTTTGTAATTTACTTGCAATGTAAAAATGCAATGTAAATGCAAATGTATATATACATATACAATGATATATACAGTATAAATGTTGCTATTAATAAATGATTGAGGATAACAAAAAAGTAGGAGATTTATTTAAACTGTGGTCCCCAATGGAGCAGGACAGGCAGGTACAAAAGTTTCGCTCATGATCAGAACACTGGACATGATAGTTTGTGTCCACTCAAGTGATCCATATCATATCACAGTATTGAGAACCTCAAATGTTTATTATCCATGAGTAACTTAATGTGGATATAGTGAACATGACTCATGATTGAGAACACCAAATCTATAAAAATCTAATTATGAATATCAGTAAATCCCAATGGAGGGTATGGATCAAGGCCGAAACGACCATATATATTGGGGGGGACACATCCCCCCCCAATATTCAGATATGCTCAAAATGTCTCCCCCAATATATAGCCTAGCTGATTTTTTTTTTTTAAATGTCCCCCAATGTTGACTCCATGGTTACGGCCTTGGATGGATGTGTATAAACAGCTATTGAGTACAGTACATTTCTTAGTCAGAAAACTACCTTGAACATTAACTTCCATTCTTTCTTTGTACAACATGTGAAAACATTTCGTAAGTGTGAAACACTGTGCTGGATTCAATCAATGTGTGTCCTGAACATTGACTTACAAATAAAGTTCAAGTATCATTTTCTTTGTTGTTTGGTGAGTTCAAATCGGTGTTTGCTGACCTCACTAAACTGTTAGTTTGGAGAGAAAATAAATGTTATTTCAAATGAAAAGCACATGTTCATTTGAATCTAGGCCTTTGTGTTGCCATCTTTTTTCCATGAATTAACCTATTACCTGACTACACTCAATCAGTACCTTACCAACCTACAAGTTGCAAATCGACATTTGAACTCCAAAACAAACCCAGCATATTTACCTTGACCCAGATTTCTATAGGCATGCAATATGAACTTACTAGATACAGATTTCAGAAAGATTAAATGCAGCAACATGTCACAAAAATGAGGTAATGCTCAAATATACCAATGTAATAACACAGGAGAGGGGCGGTGCTAGGGGCTGAAGACATTCGGGACTTAGCCGATGGACAGAGACAAGGCATAAACGATGCGGGACTGTAGTGTCCAGTGGTTTATCGTGGTCCTTCGTTCCATTCAGAACCGAGCAGAAGAAAGAATAGGGAGGAGAAATGTCACACATCGTGTGGTTATTAAAAATATAATACTTTTAAAAAAAAACTATCCTTTTCTAAAAACAAGCGGGGCTTAAGCCCATTAAACCACCTCCTCGCACCGCCCCTGACACAGGATCCATTTTTGTACAGGTATGGATATCTTTCTCAGAAGTCACTTGTGATTCTCCAATTCAAAAGGGTGGTAATATCAATTGCCCTGGTGATGTAATCAAATAAAAATTCAAAGTGATTGAGTTGTGAAGTTGTCACTTCACTGCTACAATGGCATGCTACACAATACATAATTGCAGCTATCAGGTCTGTAATAACAATAGCTTGCATGAAGCATAACCTTAAGTTCTCTGCTATAAAACAATAGGGGCATTCTAATCCACAGCACACGAGGCTGTGAAATTGGAAGCATGACAAAGACTTTCAAACACATACTGTTTTGGCCTGACATTTAGTTAACATTTACCCAGAATGTGAGCAAACATTGGCATCAGCACATAAAACACACACCATGGAAACAACACTACCTAATGCAATGAGCACAATGTGGCAGGAACTGCGCTTCCAGGTTCATTAGCCATTACATCATCATTTAATGGCAATGATTCTATAATGATAATCAAACATGGAGCACATTTCTTTAGCAGATTCCATTAACCAGTGCTATATTGAATGCACTATATAACCAGAAGTATTGGCTGGGTGTCAGTTAAGAGACAAAATCTTCCAAATATTACCAGCCTAATAGGTGCAGTGAATACAGACTTGGTAAAAATTGCAATGTATGAAAGATTATGTAGTGATAAAATCTAAGAAGGTTAGTTAGTACAAATGGGATATATCTAGAATTGAGAAGCTGAGTATTTATATGGGGGGACTCACATCAGTGTTTCCACAGTGATAGGGGCTGGCAACATCCAGTTCCTGGCAACCCATTGGTTACCAGGAGTTTTTTTTTTTTAACCTTTACTGTGAACACCTGTATTGCCACAACCCCACTGTCACACATCACGTGACAATCCCCTGGATGTGAGCAGAGTAGCTGATGGTAAAGAGTGGCAGAGGAGTGGAGTTTGCCGGTCTCTGGACCGGATCTTTATTTCCATCTCTCTCCCAGACCCGGGAGAGAGAAACAGTGGGAGAGCAGGTTAAATAAAAACAAACAAAATGCAAAGTCTTCACCCTACTCGCCATGAAGCTTTCGGGCAAAAACAATGAACTAAAATAACAAACTAAAATAGACAAACTAAATGGACAAAACTAAATCAGCCCCGAGACACTCGCCATTCTTTCAGTGAGATTTCTCGGGCCACTGCCCAGAGACACTCTCCACTGCTTTAGTGTGAGTTCTCTTCACAATCACACAGAGAGAGGCACATACACCATTTCAGTGTGCCCTCTCTCTCCCTTTCCCACACACACAGGAAGCACTCTACTCACTCACTGTTAACAAACGCATACAGAACTCAACAGACTCAGAGTCCTCCAACGTGGAAACCCTCTTCCGGGTAACACACACGAACACTCAACAGTACGTCACACCTCACATAAAACCAACACCACACGATGCGCACGCGCGCACACACGTGAAAGACTAGACCAACAACTGATTCCCCACTTTCTCCACCTGCTCTTAAATAGGCTTACTTTCTGCCTATTTAGGTGGGTCTCATGAGGCAATCACCTGTCTATCATTCACACACCCAATCACAATCACTCAACACCAAACAATTCATGTACACCACACCCACTCACATTCTCACAAACAAACACAATCAGTCAAGTGAATAATGACTTACCATTCACAACAATCAACACCAATTAAATAATGATCAATTATGGCCTTTGGAACAACCTTCCGGGCAACAGTTCACACTCTCACAGTCTCACACCCTGCGAGAGTGCCAAACCTCCCCCGGGAAAGTTCCACTGTTCCAAAGGCCTCCACAGCCATGCTGTGGCAAAACAAGGCAACCCTGCAACTCCCCTGTTGCCAAGACTGACCTTTTATATTTCCATGTCATTAAGGTATTTCAGAAAATGAAATCATGATAGTAAAATATCACCCCATCCTCTGTGGTCTAAGGCAACGGTCCCCAACCTTTTTTGCACCACGGACCGGTGTCATGCAAGACCAGGGGGCGGTGCATGGAAAAAAACTGAGACTAGTGCGGAAAAGAGGCACAGACGGAAGTGGTCATTTTTCAAAATAAAACACCCTGCAGACTGCGATAGTCAATAAAATGGAAATAAAATTTAAAAAGTAGGTAGAGCATGGCAAATGCTTAGGTTGTGGGTTATTATTTACTGAAAAATGTATGCATTCACTACTGTAAGTCCTTTGGATAAAAGCGTCTGCTAAATGGCGTATATATTATATTATATTATTTAAATTAAAACTTTTTTATTATTTCTGTGCGGCCCGGTACCAAATGCCTCACGGACCGGTGGTTGGGGACCGCTGGTCTAAGGCAGGTGAGGATATTACATGAATCAACAGGAAAATGGGTATTTTGATCAGCTGGATTGAAATGTGGGTAGTAGATTACAATGACTTTTCTGAATCACACTGCTTAGGAACACCAGCAGAGAGTGCTTTTATGACAGCCAGTATGACATTACACAAACAAAAGTACATTTGTATATATATTTCTAAAATGATTTGGTTAAGATTGCCACAATATCCTCACTTAAAATATAAATTAGGCGGTGGAAAATTCATGACTTCTTTGCCACTCTGTCATGATTTGATAATCTGTTCTATCAGTGAAGCAGCCAGAGCATCATTTATATCACACCACTCAAAATCGCCTTTAACAGAAACATCCAATTTTATACACAATGGTTTTAAATGGATCCATCCATTATATGCATACATGCATCCAGTTCTAAATGGACCTGCTATGCCAAAGCAATGGAATTATCAGTGTAATAAAACATTGCTCAATGTAAACCATCCTTTTGTGGTAGATTGACATTGACTTACCAAGGCCTTACCTTGGCCAGCAAATCAGCAAATTTCCCCTTTGCAAACATGCTCCAGGTGTCCTTGAACATCAGTCATCCTTGATCCCTGTTTCCATATGAATCCAGCGCACCAGGGGCCTCATTTATAAAACGTACTTACGCACAGATTTGATCTTAGAACGTGCATATGCTCAAATCCACGCCAAAGTTCAGATTTATAAAAACGGTATTTGACGTGGAAAAGTACTCAGCTCCACGTCAGGTTTTAACTTGGCGTACGCACGTTTCCTTGTGGCAATGTTGGAGCACTGCAGGTATTCGCGGTCTCGTCTCTTCTCTGTCCTGACCCCTCGCTGGTAGAACTACCTTCCGCAATCGGTCAGGACCGCGGAATCATTTGCGATCTTCCGCTAGAGACTCAAAACCCACCTTTTCAGACTCCACTACCACTGAATTCTGTAAATCTATCTATCTAATTGTCATCACCACTGCCTACTTGCTCAACACTATATACCCCTGCTTACTCCATAAAAAAAAAATTGGACTAACCTTTTCCTTCCCAGTGTTACAGGTATGGTACGCAGCTGCCTGCAATGGTCTATTGCTGTATTACTGCACTGATCTCTTGCGCGTACTATGATTGTTCCTACCATGTATTAATGTACATATTGTAAGTCGCTCTGGATAAGAGCGTCTGCTAAATGCTTAAAATGTAAATATAATGTAAAATGTATTCGGAAATCTAACAGCGCCAACATGTCGTCTGCTGCCTAATTGTTTCGTCATTATTATTATTATTATTATTATTATTAGTAGTAGTAGTAGTAGTAGTAGTAGTAGCCTAGTAGTAATAGTATTACCAGATTGAACACATTGCTTAGGCTATACGTAATGGTTTGCACAATAAATGTATTAATAAATTGAAACAACATAAGCTAGGCTACTTGTGGAAAACAAAACAAAAACACACATTGGTTTTCCAAAACGACCCCCATTAGCATAATTGACACATCCTTGAAATGTATTTAATACATAATGGTTTCGGTCAATCTGTAGGCTATAAAATGTCCAATAATGCAGTGGTTTGTAAGAGGAAGAATGGCAGCATTGTCACTTCTCGAAGATATCGCCAACCGCGCAATAAGAAGGGAACGAGTTATTAGAGATTTTGACCTCAGTTTGAAATCAGACCACTTTTTTTCCGTCCTTCAGGGACCTTTGCTGCCCCCACCTTGTTCACAGCCTGGGCTACAGACTGCCAGGCCACGTACTTGGTTTTACTGGTAAAGCCACATCTGCACCTCCGCCAACAGGACCTCGATTTCCGCCTCGCTAAAATTATTTTTCTTGCAGCTCGCCATTATCAAGTAGAGGATTTGTGTTTTGATTTGAGCTCCTTTATATGCTAATGATATTAATTAGGGGGCATTTACAAGGCGGAGATCTAAAACCATTCACCTGCGCACAATTTCAAGATCATTTGCGATTTATAGATTTCACATCTGGGGGACTGGCGTACGCACGTTTTTTTGTGCGTACGTTCAGTTTCTCTGAATCACACTTACGCACATTTCAGAAATGATCTTAGATCAAATATAGGATGGTTTCTACGCAACTTTTTATAAATGAGGCCCCAGATTTCTACAGTGCAGATGCAGCATTGTGAAGACAAATGAAATCTTACACATGGAAAACACCCTATGATGCCAAGAGACAATAAAAATTAAAAATAAATCCACTTTTAAGTAACACACTTAGTAAGCAGGCACTAAACAGGTAGCATTTACATTTTGGTTTGTTGTGAACCAGCATGTGAATTAATTGCAGTTTAGTTTTAAAATGGCATACTTAACAAATAGGCAGCAATATTAAATATTACTTATTATCATTAACTCTTTTCAAAGATTAAAACAGGCTGTTAAAGTGTCGAAAAATATCGCCCTTTACAATTGTTCTTATTAGATTCATCACTATGCCTCATATGATGTTTCGTACCAAGCATATTTTCCAGGATTCTAACTGTAGCGTAGATTTAGTAAATGTCATAAATGTAACTTCCACTGACCAAATTTGAACATGGTCAATGAATCTGGCACCCATCCTGCTACACTTCACATTTTACGATGCACTCCTGAGCAGTCCTCTGTGAGGCCAGAAGTTACAAGCTGTAGTGACCTACAATCTAAACTTTTTGAACACACCCTGTGTCAGCTCAAAGAGGATAGCCATCCCCCCTTTAGGCTGGTTCCTCCAGAGGTTTCTCCTTATACTCTGGACAAAGGGAGTTTTTCCTTGCCAATGTGGCCTTGGGTTCACTTTTGGAGCGGTCTAGGTCTGGGTTATCTTGTATTAAGCGTTTTGTGACAATGCATTGGTGAAAAGCACTACACAAATACATTTAAGATTAGGATTGCAGTCTGACAGTGAAGCATGCTGTTGTCTCACCTGTGAATGTGAACTTTTTAAGAAACCTTTACAACAAGCAGATGCAGACTTTTCAGATGTGGAAACTGAAAAAGGCCAGTGAGATCACTGTATAACACATTATATGGATGTATAAAAGCCTATAATTGAAACAGCAATTTGGATTCAGGCTTGCTGAAGTATACACATTGACAATTATTCTAGCTCACTGAATATTTTGAAGGTATGCTCATTTTAGATTGACCGATACTGTAGTACACTAACAAACACATTTTTGTTTGAATTGGTCTTCTAGTGCAGCTATAAATTGTTTATTTCAGAACATATAAATTGCTGAATTAACATTTGTTAATATAATATATCTTATTGAAAGCAACATGCTATTTAGATTGAACATATATACAACTGGAAATGAAAAATGGGTTTTTGGAACTTTATTTCCAGTTGTCATGTCCATTAATGGTAACTTATACACATATACACTTAAAAAATAATAAAATATTAAAATATGGCAGCAATATTTATGGCCTATTAAATCCTGAATCTCCATTCATTTTATAAATATAAAATACCTTGGACATTCTACTGAAAGTTAAATATTGGTCTTTAATGAACAATGGGTACAATAACAGAATTCATTTCAATGTAATTTGCCCCATTCCATAGGGATTATTGTATTTTGGTTTGATTCCAAAATTCTAAAAGTTAGTACTTGCATTTGTTATTCATTTTTGAGCTAAAGGAGTTTGTTCCTTTGGGGACTCTAAAATTACCAGTTGCTTTTTATAATATTTATGACACATAATAGATTTTTGTGGCAGGAAACAGGTGTATTTTTATTCTGGTGCAAAATATTTTATGGGCATATCTTATTTATATCTAGATGTTAAATCTAGCACATACAATGCTTCACATTCAGGTTATTTTGACTAGCAGACTAAAAAAGTAGTTCTTTCAAAGTTCAAATGGTACTCTAATAATCATATTTGTTTGTAACTGACCTGAACTCTGGTTGTGCTGTCTGAGTTTGTCTCTCATTTGCATTCTTCTTCCAGCACAAGAGTAACAAATGACAAAATTCCATTGGTGTATTTGATGAAAAGGTTACCTCTGGCCATATCTCAAAGAATATCAATACCATTCTTTGAATATGTATGCATAAAAGATTAAAATTAATGCAATGCTTGCTGAGAAAGCTCAAAAGGAATACTAATGTTACATATTAATTCAAGGAAAGGAAAATGACTTAATGTATGAAGATAAAAGACAAGAAAAAGATGATGATTTTATTTAAAGAACATCCTTTGGGGGGGTCTTGTATACTTGTATAACATTTTGAGGACCATTCCTTTGACCAGTCCTTTGACTGAAAATAATTGTTTGCTGCCTATTGTACTGTACAGTTATTTGTATGGAATTTGTGAATCCTTTGATTTCCTAAGACTGCCAACATTCTTGATATCATTTTTCCTTGTGATCAGTAAAGGTTAAAAGCTCACAAACGGGCCCCCCTGGGTGGCGCAACCGGTAAAAGCACTTGCTCAGAGTGCAGGTAGCCCACTGCGGCCAGGGTTCGACCCCCAGCTGTGCCAGCCCGGCTCAGGCTAGGAGTTTGGGGGTGGCGATTAGCTGTCTGCCCCACGGGGAGGGGGGAGGGAAAGCTGGCATAAGTTCACCGCAAACGCAGAAAGCTTCCCTGTGGGTAAAACTTGCATGCAAGCTCCGTCTCAGCAAAGGAAACAATTCATTGCTGTACCTGGGGTCGTGGCTGGTCCTGTAGTTACAGGTGGTGGGCTTGTGGGGGAGCGCGAATTGAAGAAATAGAGAGTACAATTGGCCACCAAATTTGGAGAAAAACAGGAAAGAAATGGCTATTAAAATGGGGACTGGGACATCATGTTTATTTATTACATTTTGCATTTAATGTAAGTAATTACAGTACATTAAATGCATTTTCTATAAGTGTTTGATTTTGATGCCAATCTTTGCCACACCTTAATTATATACGCTGCATGAAAACATCTCAATGTCCAATTTGAGCTTGAAGATTTTTAAAACAGTCAAAATGTTTGGGGTGTTGCTTCCATTTTCTGACTTGACAACGACGTAGTTAAATGCACAAAAAAACAACAGAATCGGCTAAGGTCTAAGAATCCCATTTCTAATCCAGGCACGTGCTCTATGGATTTTGTGTGCGACAGAACAAATTAAAAGTGAAATGACTCATTAGTCTTTCAAAGTCCATGTGAGATGAGGAATAAAGTGAGACTATGGTGCATAACACTGACATTTTTTTTATTAGAATTCATTTGTAACAAATGGAAGTTGTGTCAGCAAAGAACTGATTTTCAAACAGACTTCTTTCGCCACCAATGTAACCTAAGTAAGAAAATAAAAAGCACTCCTTTCATTCTGAAAAACGTTTACGTTTACTACTAATCAGAGGTAATTGTATGATTCTTTTAACAAGCCATTTTTTTTTTTTTTTTTACAATTTCATTTATTAATTTCAGTCTATGCATCCAGACGAGAGATAGATAGAGAGAGCAGAGAACACAACGTTTATTTTTGAAATGACACTCCAAGCTTGAATGGCAAAGCCATGTAACAGATGGTTATGACAAAATCTGCCGACTTCTGTTGGAGTATCATGGCACCAGAATGGATGCTCTTTTTGCCACAAACTTTTTTTTGTCTTTTTCATAATAGTTGATATCTTTTTCTGTGTTATTTACATACACACAAAGTGAACGTTTAAGTAAATCCTTACAGATGGGTTCAAGTAATATATTATTGGGTTTAGAATCAATAGGGCAGTGCATAGTACAAAGATATAGAAAGTGCAAATCTTCCTTTAGGGCCCCCTATGGCCGTATGCGATGTTTTACCATGCATATCAAAAACTATAGAAATGAAAAAAAGAAGTGGAGCAGTACAAATGCACACAGATTTATGAAGATTTTAAATTAAGTATATAAAAGGAAAGTTACATGGTGTCTACACCTGAATGGGGCTAAATAATAGCACTTATCCAAAGAAAAAAATGGAAAATAAATTCAGATTGATTGAGCAACTGGCCAAAAATAATTGAGCTGCTTAAAATACTAAGGGAAAAAAGCAACTGGAATGCACATCCTCAAAGACTCCAACCAGTGAGCATCTAAAATCAGGTGCCTTGTGTGTGTTTGTATGTGTTTGTGTGTGTGTGTATGCATTGTGTGTCCTCAACTTCAGAAAAAAGCTCAGAAGTGCATCTGACATACTACCCACTAGATACATCTTCAGGATTGTCAGGGGTGAAATTCTAACCTGTTTGAGCTATTTCACCATTTTCTCTCTCCTCTGTTTTTTGCAGTATCTGTCTGATGTTAATCTTTAAAAACATACACCTCAGTTCTTTCGTGAGGCAATTTCAGCTACATCTAAGTGCACTCTATCTAGACTTTAAAAAAGGTTCCAGAGTTTATCTAGAAGTAGCCATCTCAGCACATGAAGAGACAATGCTTTCTGCTACTAAGGTTTGGTCATCTAACAGTCTAAGAGTACTTCGCTTTTCCGATATGCAAATTCTTGTTCTCAGTACATGCCTTCACACCTTCTCCCATCTGGCATGTTGTTTTTTAATGCCCTGACACCTAATACTGCCTCATGCTGACAAATTAATTGCTGCTATTGTAATATATAACTATGCCTACATTTTCAAAGTGCTAGTTAATACTATAGGGATAAAAATGAATATCTTTGAATATGAGAACTTAAAATACAAGGGGAGTGGGTATAGGTCTGTTTCCTTACTTGAGTAAAGATCCCAATGCTTATTTTTGCTTTCTGCAACGGTTTCAGTGAACTCTACAAATGCTTTGTATTTGTTTCCACTCAGCCTAAGTAAGGCCACAGAAAATCAAAATAGGATCATGAAAATGGAATCATTTGCATATATATATATATATAATTTGATACAATGTAATAAAAAAATGAATACTTTTGGTAAAAATTAAATATACATTAATATATGGACTAAATTAAAGAATACACAAAAGTCTTTAAAGGAACATTATAAAACAGGCATAAGATATAAGGCACTCTAAATGCAAAATGAAAACATTACATATTATGTAATTGACCATACTGAAGCCCCAGGAAAGTGACATCTTTGTGCCTTGCCCTACTACACTGAAGAATGACATTTTAGATTGTTCTAATGACGTGAACCCTTCAAACAGACCGTAGACCGCATTGGTGAGGCAAGGGTTCCTGAACGCAACGCGTCAATATTGTGATACAATGGTAAACCCCTCTTTACTCTTCAGGGAACAAAAATGCCTTGAAACACAAAATAACTACATAAATCCTATTTATATTATGACTAACTTATTGCACAAGAAAAGATGCACTTTATCAGGATATTTTTTGTCCTACTGATGTGCATTCCAGTGAAAAATTATCTTAATTTCCCCCATGGTACAGAAATCTCATTGTGGAAGTTTTTTAAATTTTATTTATAAATTATTTTCTATATATATATTTATATGTATATATTTATTTATATTTTCTATATCTTTATATCTATGTATTTATGGGATATTTTCATCAAAGGCTGTTTTGTCTGTATACATAATTTTAACACGGAAGAACTAAGATAATCGTTAGCAGCAACTTCATACTTTGCTCATCCCTGTTGATTCCACAAAGCCCCAGTTGATCTCATGGGTGATACGGGCATACATTATGGGGTTTTTTTCTTCTGAAAATTGAGAAATCAAAAGTGAAATTTAAAAAGAACCCTGTAACAACGTGAACATTTGGTAGTGTAAATACAGCACTGCACGCAAATGTGCAACCAACGAAAGAAAAGCAAGAAAATTAAAAAAAAGAGCTCAGTTGGATTTCTTTTTTCCTCGGCTTGACAGTACATACAATAGAACAGTTCTACAGCTTAAAAAAACTGAAAAGTTGAACAAAAAAAAGTAGACAATTAAGCAAATGTTTTCTTTAATTCACTTCATCAAATGATAAAAGTTTGTTTAAAAAAAAAGGAAATATGTTTACACAGTTAAAAATGAAGCACAGGTCAGCTGTATAATAAAGTACTAAAAAACTAAATTTATAAGTTGTATTCATTTTTATTTCTTTAAACATTCCCCATTTTCCCAAATGATTAATAATGAACTATTGGTGGGACATGGGGGGGGGGTTATTACTGTTGAGGTGTCCTCTTTTGAGAATTTACCAAGATCTGGTGTCCATATGCGGATGAAATGTCTGTCTCTGTGTGCTTGATTATGGAACTCTCAAAGTTTCGCTCTTCAGTGTGCACTGAGTTTCAGGATGCTGCGTCAGCCCGCACTGCTTCTCTCAATGTTTGAACGGTTGATGCTGTAGCTGTTGATGCTTTTATTTTGAACCCAAGATGAATCCTTGAAGCAACAGAAAGTATTCCTTATGGTGCTTCATGAGTCAGGATTTATTTTGTTATGTTTCAGGGTAGTTTATCAAATAAGTAAATTCTTGGTCCACCTGGAATCATTTTTTTCTTTCTTTTTTTTGTTTGTTTGATTCACATCCGACATGTAGTTTGTCTTTAGCTAGGAGTGAAGAAGTACTTCCCAAGCGTGCGATTATGGCTCAGAAGAGGCTCTCTGGATCTTGAGGGGCCTGCTGTTTCCTCCAGGAATGGGAATTTTACGTTGCATAGTGATCAAAGCTTCCGAGATATTCCAATCCAGCTCTGTAGCAGAACTGATACTGATCCTAAAAAAACAAGAAGAAAAAAAAAATCACATGCATTCCAGTGGATTATACAGCATTATTCAGAACCAATATGGGGCAGTTTTTACAACATTCGTTAAGCCAAGATCGTCAATCGATAACGTGTCTGGTCCGGCCAAGCGTATAGCCAAGCAAAACAAATCAAACTGAGTCTGTCTGGCCTGACCGTGTGCACAAACATGCGCAGCCATCACTGTGATGGGCACTATCAGAATCAGATAAACGTTAATGTCCCATTGCCGTGTAATTAATAATGGAGGTTGCAGCATGTAAGACATGCAGTTTATACAAAAATAAATACATTAAAGGTATTTAATCAAGCTACAGTTAAAGGTGCATGATATAAAATTCATTTCATAAATAGAAACGAATAGTCCAGCTAGGAGTTTAGCACATTGATAGCATGGGGATGAATGGCGGTTCAGTGTTGAGATTAGACTCCATGTCATTTCCCTGAGGGGAGCAACTGGACCTGCTTTACAAAAACAAGGATCGGCCATCCAGTTAGGATGGATATACACTTCTGGAAAATGCTCTGCCTGTAGAGATGTGATAGTAACAGTGCAAGCTATTTCGACTAATGCAGTCAGGGTAGCAATGTATATACTACATTGAATCACATTATTGCCATTTAGCAGACGGTCTTATCCACAGCAACTCACAAACATCAGCCTTTCCACACAGTAGGCACGTTCGTAACCAGTAACTGCGCAAAATGACTGATCAAACCAAAGATTAGCATCGTTAGCTTAAAAAAATAAATATACTATCATTATTCTACTATACCATTTCTATAAAAATGACAAATTAAATAATTACAAGTAAGTAGCAGTGCCTAGCTGGTAGAGCAGCTAATTGACTGGCAGATGCCGTGCGGCCTTACCTCTGTCTGCACCATAGCTGGCCGTTGCGTCCTCAACATTTTGACCGTCTGGAAGATGTCCACCACCCCTTCATACCTCATTCGCTCCAGGACAATGCTGAGTGTGATAAAAACACCGGTCCTGCCCACTCCCGCACTGGCAGAGAAAAGAACAGGCGTGTTAATTATGTGACAATCAAACACCCAAAAGATCTCCCACTAATGACCTCCGACTTGCTGAGCCGACAAAACGATAAACACCATTTTTTTCTTCTTCAGGTCGTCCGTCTAGTTTTAATTTAACCCTTGTGCAAGTGCTATTTGGGTACCTCTGCAGGCTGAGGGGTTCCTTTGACTATAGGGTACAGGGCACTTGGAATGTAATTGAGTTGTCCAAGCAGAGACCGGACTGATCAAAAGAACATGCTGTGCTAGTGGGGTTTTTTTCTGCAGCGACAGTGTTTCTCTTTTGTGCAGCTTTAGGTTTTTTTAAAACAAGCAAAAAAAAAAAAAAAAAAGAGAGAAAAGAGAAGTAACATACACACGTTAAACAACAGGATGCAATTTGACTGTACAAGAAGCTGCCGTTGAATGTTCAGGCCGTGTAACATACAAAAGCCCATCCTCAAAAGCGATGCCTTACCTACAGTGAACTGAGATTGGCCCATCCTGGCCAAACTGTTCTTTTGTTTTATGCACTTGGCCGATGAAGTCAATAAAACCTTCTCCCGACTTTGGCACTCCTTGTTCTGGCCAGTCCGTAAACTGAAACTGCCTCACCGTCCGCGACTGTCCGTCCTGGGGAAAGATTTCAGACAAATCTGAGAACGCCCGACCGATGTGGAAACCATTATTAACTGCTGAGATTAACTGTAACAATCCAAGTGAAATAAAGGGATAGGGTTAGAGAAATAGGAAGGAATAGAAAAAAATTGAAAATAAATATTTGAAAACGAACCCCAAAGAAAATGTTTAGTTGGACATACAAAGCACAGTAGCCCTTGTGAGGCAGAAGTGTTAATATTCACTTTGTCTGAATATTAAATGATACCCCGTCTGGTCTACCTCAGTACTGCCAGTGTTTACATGCAGTTTGACCCAAACCTTTACTGCATGACCCAAAGGACATGAATTGATGATATGTAGTTAAATATTTATTTTGAAAAGTATCAAGGCAGAAAGTTTACAACACTTAAGAATGCATAGGAAACTTAGTTATTTAAGACATCTGCCCTTCTACCTGAAAATGTTTAATGCTGTGTATTAACAATAGAGGTAGTAATCCTTTGATGTGGAGTGTTTTCCAGGCTATTGAAAAGACTCCTCTGAGAGCACACATTACTAATATTGTATAAGCCACGATAAGGAAAGAAATCCCACGGTGGTATTTATGCAACGTGCATTACAAAGGCAAAGTTGCACCATATATCAATATGAGCCTTTGATGGAATTAAAACTCCATACGCCCAATGTCTGCAGCATTTAATTTGTTTTTACACATCGGACTATGTCAGAATTCACCGCATAAAACATTGACACTGTTGACAGTTAAGAGCTCAAGCATCTGGTTGTGTGTGTGTGTGTGTGTGTGTGTGTGTGTCTGTGGGGGGGGTTCTAATAGATACAGATGGTAAATTAAGTGCCTCTGTCAAGTTATCTTCAGTAAACATGCATACTAACCCTGCCTACAAATGTGTGGAGTGCACACAAGTAGGAGTTCTACTCTCTCTCTATTTATGTCACTCCTAATTCAGTCTCTTCAGAAATGTCACATAGACAGGGGGCCATAAAAAACACACAAACAAATTGATTGTACAGCTGCATAAGATGCACATCGGGGCTCAGTGCTTCATAGCCAAGGCGGGCCACCTGAAAAAAACAACATCGCCACCTAAACTAACAACTGGTTGAAAATCAGAAAAATGACCACAAGTGTAACGATTCATGTGTTTGTTTTAATTGAAATGAAAGCAATGTCGAACAGTGGTATCTGCTAGCCAAAACAGGTACGGTTGATGATAATGGAGCTGTTTTTTCTAAAGCCATGGGGAATTGCATACAGTGATGTTTCTTGCAAGGTGGAATGTAACGCAGTAGAATTACTTTGTTACAGTACCTTTGTAAGTACTTTTTGGGGGGATTTTCTACTTTACTTAAGCATTTTTATTTGCATCTACTTTTAGTCTTATTCCACTACATTTTTAAAGAAAGTAGTTACATTTTACTTAGCTACATGTTCTTCTTTTGGCATGTCTTGTACAATAGCAGGACAGATGTGTGCAATTGCCGGTCACAAAACCTCACTGTCAAATTTGATTAAACATGTTGAGGTAACGTTAAGTGGCTTTTCCCCTGTTACTATTATCATCGCCATCTGTTTATATTGGCCTTGCTAGCTAAACAGTGCCTTAAAGCGTAAGCTTGTTAAGCTTAAAGTAAGAAAAAACAGTTACAACAGAACCAAATTCGCCAGCTGACAGCAGCATTAGCTAATCTGTTTGGTTAATTGCATTAATATGGTTAGCTAGCATTTTTGCTATTTGCATTGATAAAATGCTATTTTGCTAGTTCGCTAATGTTACTACAAACATAAGCTATGTAGTTAGTCTGCGTGTTAGAGCTGATTCATTCAGCCCTAACATTAACTAGGAAGTGGTGACTAGCTGTTTCTCGGGGTGGGATGGACTATTATTTGTGCCCAGAACAGCAAAGCTGAATTTTAAAATCTGGTTGTGCTGAAGTTGAAGAAAAGGTTTTATAACTTTGAAGAGTAAAAGCAGTGCTTAAAATGAGGTTGGCACCAAACCGTACACAAAACATGGTTATCTATGTACATTTGGGCACGTTATTCATACATTTTTTAAAGTTTATTTATATATATATAAAAGCATATGGCTGTTTATTATATATAATTTATTGCTATATACCTTTTGTTTTTATGCCTTTGGCCATTTATATATTGTTCAGTCCCAAAAATAATTGAGCAGGTGTTTGCTTCATATACAGTACCCCCCCACTCCCCACTCAGCTGACCACCACCTTAACTAACCATTTTCCTGCAGGAAACCCTGCAGATATAAAATGATGATAAAGGCCTATATTCGATTATTAAAAAGCAGAACAGACAGAAGATGCTGTTAATAAAAACGGGAAAGCAATATTTCATGCTCGCATAAAGTATTTTATGGTTGTTGGAGAGAATTTTTGAGAGCAAATATTTTCCACAATGTATGGTATAAATAGGACAGATTTAATGTTTGTATGATTGAATACAGCATGTGTACTGACACTGTCTTTAAGCTCAGTTCAAATGTTTGAGGACCAGATTTACTAGGAAGGGCACTAGAAGCTGCAAATAGCATATGAAAAATTGCACGCACAGTTGTTTTAAGGTTTATCAGGCTTTATGCTAAAAATAATTATTTAAATGAAGACAGCTGCGAATTATAATTTGAAATATGGTGTGCTACTATTACAGTGAAGCAGAGTTCAGAAATATTGTCAGCATATATGGGGCTGGCGCAGTACTTTTATCCAAATTAATGATATGTGTATGCATAATGTCAATAAGTTTTGCTTTGAGACCAATAAGAATCAACAAGTTTAAACCAAATCCCAAAAAAATCCATACTTCTGCAAGCAGTAATACGATCACATTGCACATTTTTCAAGTAAACCCCCATCCCCCACAAACATTTAATCTTGGCCAAAGGCACTAACATTCATCGGTACCTATTTATGTACTACAATACCCCTGAGTGTTTTTAGAAAAGTGGAATATGTGTAATCAAAAGTAGAGTTGCTGTAGAGAAAATGTTATGGTCAATAGATTAGAGAAACAATTTTTCAAATGTTTTCAAAAAATTCCAATAATAAATATCTACTTTTGGTAAGGAAAGTTAACAATGGGTATTTTCCAATCTAAATGTACCCTGTTTCAGCCACAGCATAAATACAATAACATAGTTTGTGCCTGTTCCGTAAAAACTTGAGTGGCTGGACATAATTTATATGAATCAAAACAAACTTACCCTGGCATCGGTCACTTTGAACTCCCTCAGTATGTACTGTGGCATATTATACTCAGCCATGGGATCTACCACAAAGTACTGGTACCTGGCCGATCTCTCTGCTGGCCAGTACTGATGGCACTTTTCCTGCAACAGAAAACAACCACAAACTAAAGCAGAAACTCTTATAACAGGATCTCTTACAACCCAGTTTCTTACGGGAGGGGCCGATATTGATATGGGCTGATCAGGAGCTTGCTTTGAGAAAGGGAGTTTTTTTTTCTTTTTTCGTAGGGTCCCATGACTGTTATTGATTGCCCATATTGGATTTGCAGGCCTGTGTGTGTGTGTGTGTGTGTGTGTGTGTGTGTGTGTGTGTGTGTGTGTGTGTGTGTGCGTGCATTTTGGTGCAGGAATAAATTGAATTCAATGTAAAAAAACTAACAAAAGAAAACTCACCCTTCCCATTTCTCTGAGCTTGGTGAGCATGACCACTATGGTGGAGTTGTGTTCCCAGAGCATTCTCCAGTAATCTTCCGTAGTCTCTGCTAAAGGCCCTTGCGTGGCAATGTAGGCCTTCTGTTGCCTGTAAAGATATGTTACTTATTTATATAGTGCAGTTCATACAGCGGATTGTACCCCAAAGTGCTTTACATATTCGAGAGAAAGTCAATAAAAGGAAAAGAAAAAAAGCTATTTTAATACACAGTGCAATCAAGTAATAACATAGTAGTAGTATAAAATAACAGATAATAAAAATAAAAGAGAGAGATAAATTAAGCCAAACTATAAACTAGTTGGGTTTGGTTAGGGTGTGTATATGGTGTTGCGTTTTTTTTTTTTTAAATGAATAAAAAAGGATTTAAAACCATCCTTAGGTATGCTAATTCAAAACAATTTGCATTATTATACTTATCGCCAGATAAATACGTTCTATTTTTGTGTTGAAAAGTTTGCACGCCTGTAATTCTCATATTACATGACATTTGTGGGACAGAGATGAGGACAGATATGAACTTTGTAAATATTGGTACATGCCTTAGTGGGGTAGCACACCTAAGAATGTGACTTCAATATGGCTTTATTGGTGGCCCCGCATTTCACAGACAAAAGCTTTTTTTGGTCAGTTTTAGGAACCATAAAATGCAGGTCTGAGGAGAACGTTTGAGAAGCTAGACTTCATAAATAACACACGTTTTTTTCCCTTAATAGGTTTATAGTGCGAAAGAAAACAATAACTGTTACCTGTATCCATCAATAAAACTGGCGTTGATGTAATCGGAACCCTCAACCCCTCTGATTGGCTGCAGACACACCCTCGTGGACTCATATGGCATTATATTAACAAGGCGGTTCTTGAACTTGTTACATGGTAGATTGGCACTGATGAATCGTGATGTATGGGCTTTCGTGTTGGCTAAACGCTGCAAGGGGGAGAGATAACGACGGTCCCATTAAGTCACGCAGTAGCACTCTTCACTCTGTCTGCTTCTCTGAAGGTAAACATGTGAACGCCATTAATAATCATCCAGCGTCAATGGGAGTGGCGTGGGGAAGCGGGGGGGCAGAGTGTAGAGGGGGAACACTGGCTTCCACCAGCCGTAAATAAATAAATAAATAAATAAATAAACGATTCCTTAGCAAAGTGTTTATTATATGCCATAGTAGCTCTGCGAACAAGAGACAAAAGGATTACCGTTCCTCGGCTGTGTCAATCTTTTGATCGCCACTAGAAGGCAAAGTGTGACATGCTAGCTCGAGCCTATCTGTGTGTATCTGTTCTGTGTATTCAGCATATTGCCTGAATAGCAGCAAGGGAACACAGTGTCTGTAGCAGGCTAGTGTCTCCAGTGCAAATATTGTATGTAATACATGTTGTAGAATGCAGAGTACACCTTCACTAGGGTAATGATATACCCCCAGTCTCTCATCACAGTTTTCCTGGTTGAAGGGAAACCTGTGCTTGAAAGACATGCACTGAGAAAGTGTTTCACTCATCACAGAAAGAGGAAAGTTGCACGTCTCCTGGGACCGTGGGAGTCAATTTAAATCGAGCCCAATCACAAAGAGAAGCAGCAGAGAAAACCACAGGCCCCATGCAGTCTCATTCAGCTAATGTGGATTTGAAAAGTGTCCATAAACTGTACAGAGAGCGGGCAATCAAAGCAACAAGACCCCAGAAATACTTGGGGTTGAGGGGGAAGGGGTGGGGGGGTGTTTAGGGGTGTTCTTTAAATGAAACAGTATTTGACCGCTTTCTGGCTTCACTAAAATCCATAAATACATTGGCAAAAAATGGCAGTCTCTGTAAAACCTCATGGGCTTTGACAAAGTGTAATATCGACTGAATGGCAGTTACAAGGACTGTTCTGACAGTGTGTTCATTTCACCCTCCTGTTGCCAGCAAGAATTGAGTTTAGTCTCCACTCCCTAAGTTCACTTACGTCTGTTGCTTTGGTTTTCAGGTTTTATTACAATGCTCCTGATTATATCCTGGTCTCTGTGAAGAAGAGAGCGGCTTGTTGCTTTTTATATATGTAGCCTGGCCTTACCTTGAATTCCAGTTCCATGCCGGTGACATTCTCCCCCGATTCTATTTGTGTCAGTTTCTGAATGTACGCGTACAGGTTCCTGGCTGGCACTTCAGTCGTACCACACGTCACAGCCTCCTGGAGAGCGTCATGGATGAATATGTACTGGTCCTCTGTCTGGACCATGTAATTCCTCTGGGCTCTCATTAGGGTGACATGGCCGTATATGTCTACGGTCTTCTCGTGCTTTATCCTCTCCAGCATGGCGTCTATTACAATGAAGCACCCGGTTCTGCCAACGCCAGCGCTGTGGAACAGACAACCAGACATAAATAAGGGAAAAAAGTTATCATGACAGAAATAAGCTATAGTTGGTTACAATTAGCTTGCTTGAACCAATCAAAAGGTTCTGCTCTTCACAACAAAAGACACTGGTTCAAATCAGTGAGTTATGGTAACTCCACCCATTCTTGGTGTCATGATACCGCATTCACCTGTCACTAATATAGACCTGGCTATGTGCAACATGGCTAAAACACTAGTGACGGTTACCTATGCAAACCCAGAATCGTGAACATTGGCGTGAAACCGTCCGAAACGCTTTTTCACAGAGACTCTGAAAAGCCTGAGTTATTTGAAAAATATAAAACTGTGTAAAGTAAAAGCTGAAAAAATTTACTAAAATACTGCAGTTAAATCTGTCATGGTAGGAGAAGCACTTTATCTCAGCGCTTCCTTCACCCTCCATGAGAGGCCATGGTTCGCATAGCCCGGCACGGTGGAGTTGATTGTTCGGCTCTGAGTGTTTCTAATGTGAAGTGCCTCGGCGCTGGTGTGCTAGAGCTGCCGCTGATGGCTTTTCAGGCTCTGCGCTGCCTTCCACCTGGGCTCTTAATGATCTATCCGAACTAATCATTTGCTCAACTGAGCTATTTAACCTTTATATCTTCAGTCTAAAAGCTTTTTTTGTGACTGAAGGAAGCCAGTAAATTGCTAACTTTTAGAAGTGTAGCAGATGCTAATTACTATCATTAAATTAGCACATTTCACTGACGTCATGTAATGGTTTTAAGGATGAACGAAAGCCAGGCCAACTCATTAAGACTTAAGCTTGCTAATTTGTACATTAAGGTTTGTAAACAAATAAGAGGTAGAATTTGAATCTTTCACAAGTGAAGAAAGCCATTAGTGCTACCAATTTTGTTTGTTTTGCTGCATAAAAAAATACATTTCGTCAGCACAGTTCCGTTTTTCACTCTACTCTACTCACAGAAAAATCTGTTTTGACAGCATGAAGGTTTAGTATAAATTGTTTGGGCTTCTTTCCTTGCTTAACCCCTCTTGTGAAATTGTATTACTCTCCCATTTTCTTTCATCAAAAAATGCAGGGACAAGAGAACATGGAATGAGCCAGGCTTGACAACATGTAATACTATGGGGGAATGATCCAACCCTGCTTTTAAACTCTCTGTTGCCTGAGCTTTCACCTGGACACTACAACTGGACAGTCCTTTTGCTGGTGCTTGAAAATAAGTGGTGTTATTCAATCCATTAAGCAGACATTCCTTAAAGGCACACATTTTCTAATTCCTTCTCAGCATGTGTTTTTAATTTATACAACCATAATTGAGTTGGTCCCCTGAACCAAAATATGGATAATGTCCCAAGAGAGGTGACAAGCATGCAGGAGTAAAAATTAAAGACACACACAGGAGTCACTGGGGACTACAAATCATCATATGGTTGCTTTTAAGATGATTAAGTTGCTATCATTTTTATTATGGACTTCTTCCTGACACTCCGGTGGTCTTGGCGGCATAAATTGCCACCAGGTAATTACTAGGTTTTCATGCATCATGAGTCATTGATAGAACAGTCAATGCAATATATCAAGAAATATGTATAAAACATTCACCTCCGGGTCCTTTTGTGCAGAGCTAAGGCAAACTAATGACAGACAACATTATATTTGCTCCACAGCGGTTTCCAAATTAAAATAAAAGCAAAAGTGCATTATTGACATGAGAAAAAATAGAAGAGGATTTTTTTATGCCATATGCCTTTATGCTGCAATGATGGTGAAGCAAATTTCAGCAGTTTGAGGTGGGGGGTCAAACAGTTAGCGTAATTGACAGTATGGAGGTCAAGTACTGGAGAGGGCATCTGACCGAAGAAGACATGCCAGAGCCGGCTGGCAGATCTCCTTTATCAGCACGAGAGGGTCTGCAGGGTGGCACTCTGGGTTGGCTGACACAGCTGTTTTGGTAGAGCGCTAACGACACTGGGTGTTCTGACAGCGCCACACAGCTGCTTCAAACATCTACTGATATCGGCTGACATCGTTCAGATTGACGAGTTTCTTCAGGGAATACGCATACGCTAAAATAGATGTCGGCTCTCTCCCAACTGCAATCTCATTCACATTGAAAAGTAGCGAAAAGGCATGAATGTGAAACATACGCACACGGTCCTGCATTCTCTGTGGTGAACAACAGGGGACACCACTTTAGTCCAAAACACATAACTGACAATCACTTTCAAATTTTAAATAAAAGGCCACCCTGAGCCATGCGCTACTCTTATTTCCGAATATTCCCTCCGTTTCAGAAAGCCCCCCGAAGGCCGGGGGGGACGTGATGAATTAAAAGGGAGGCTGGAGACGGCAGCTGCTGAAGCCGCCTGAAATGGTGCCATTAGATGCCTGGTCCGGGCGAGGAGAGCGGCGCGGCTTATCGCGTCATCCACACACCCAATTACTCCCTGGCCTCCGGACTGAGACGGGGAGCTAATCCGCACTGCGGCGCGAGATGAGGGCCCATGCCGGCCAGAGAGGAGGCCGCTTCCTCTCCTGTGCGTCGCGGCGGTGAGGTCACTGAAATGCGCGGGGGGGGGGGGCTGCAGATGGTCCCGCATTCCATTCCTGCACAGTCACCCCTGCTCCAGAGCGCGTCCCTGACAGCTGTGAGCTCACAGGTTGCCTAATTGCCTGTGCCAGAGCAGCTTCAAGCTGCAAGCACTTACTCACAGTGTCTGTTTTACTTCCAGAAAATGTGCGACATACACAGATTAATAAAACGGAACAAGCTGCAGGAATCGTAAGTCAGCAATCTGAACTACACAGATGGCCAAGTGCTTGCATGCGTGATTTAAGTCCGATGGCAAAACGAGCGAAAGTCAATAACCCATTGCTAGGTTAATTACTGTTGTTGTTTAGACTTTGCAGAGAGTAAACGCGCTGTCAGAGGGACACTGTTCTTTATGGCAGGTTGACAAATCACTACAGTTGCCTCCATGTCATTTTAGCACTCTGTATGACATAAAAAGTAACTTGTTCCATCCAATGTTTTTTTTCTGACACAGAGTGTATTGAGCCTCAGTGACTTTCAATCCTGTACATTGAAACAGACATGCTTTTATTAAGCATGGGTAGCATTTTACCCATTAGGAAATATTTGTGATGACCCCACCCAAACCACAATGGGATTCATAAAGCTTTGGGTGACACTTTACTAACTATAGTCATAAGCATGTTATAAGCAGCCATGACAGCATATTACAATTTATGACAAATGTCATAATAATGGATTAATAATTATGCATTCAAGCTGCTGCTTTCAAAAGTGTTCAATCATGGTGGTCATAATCCCCCCCATTGCATTTCAAACAGAAATATTAATTCTAATTAAAAGCATTTCTACTGACGAGTGGACACTGAGTCTCATTGTCTGTGACAGATCACGGTCTGTGCAACATGTCATGCGTAACGCTGATATGTTCCAGACTTTTAATGAATGCAGAGCTCAGAAAGTCCTGCCTAACAACAATCAATTGTTGAGAGGTTGTACAAATAAGAGTGGGGAGTTGACAGAGCCATTGCTCTGAAGTGAGAAGACGCGCATGTCTAGACGTCATTCTACTGTCTCATTAATACAAGATCCATTAATATAAGCCATAAAAAAACAACTGGGATCTCTGTCTTGGTATGAAAGACCAGTGCCTCAACAAAACACCTAAATCAATATCATGCAAAGGCATGGTCCACTAGGCGGGTTGAGTGAAATTAATTTCCCGTCTTCACCAGTCAGAGACACAATAGCCAGAGAGTAAGGCCTAGATTATTTCATATTCTTTTGAGCGTTAATGATGGCTATGCCTGTATAAGTGTGCTTCAGAGAGCAGTGGGGAGGAGGGCAGAACACAAGATCCCTTATAAAAGCAAGGCATCAAAATGTAATTAACACAAACCAGTCTTTATTGTATGTCCATGAATCTAATGCATGCATCTACAACCTTAAGCAGTTTTCTTCTTGGACATCTTCCCACTTCCACATACTGCAGGAACTGTAGTTTGGGTTTAGCTGAAGAACATGTGGATAATTCAATGTTCGAATGAACACTAACAAACTCCAAAAGATAAACTGATACTCCTGTGACAATCTTACGAATGCTTTCCATTTACTGGGAACATTTACGAAGCTTCAGCCACTGGATTGACCAGCTAATTAATCAAGAGCTCAGGGCGCTGAATACTGCAGTTAATTATGCATCGCGAAACAATCTCTTTTCCTTAACATCTTTTGTTTAGACTTGCACATTTTCATGATAAACAGGGCATACTCAATGACCATATAAGACAGAGGAGTAGGAAGGAAGGAACTTTCAATTTCTCCCAAAGGTTGTGTTAATTTCCACACCACACCAGAGAAGAGTGTTAACCTCAACAGAACAGAACAAACGCAGCTTTAAAGACTGCCGATGAGAAGACTGCTTTCGGAATGATTTTAAGCTCCACGGCCACTTATCTGATGCGGGGTAGGGAATTAAAAGTCCAATCTGCAGAATGACATTAATTCCCGCATTCTGCACACCACAAAAAAAAGAAAAATCAGGATTTTCAATTTAAACTGATTCCGCTAGTAGCTCTAATTAACTTCTGTATGTGGTAATTTAATTCTTCGCTAATCCCTTTTTTCACAGTTTCCTAGGCAAGTTGACCATCTTTCCCAGTAAGAGGGCCCACACATGGCTCAGACACTCCGGCACAGTTTTCCGTTTGAAGTGCCAGCATGGTCCGTCTTCGTCCGCTTAATGCACCACCCATCGAGACTTCCAGTGATTCACCTCTTCTACAGTCGATAGTTATCCCATTATTTATTTTAGATGCAATTATTCGGGGAAGAAATTAAGCAAACCAGAGTGCTCGTGTGCTGTTGATGAATAGGGCGCGGAATTGGGCAGAAGAAAAAGGGGGTGAGATCGCGGCTTGCCAAGGTCACCAACACCAATAACCTTCCAGTTTTCTGCAGGGCATGCCATAAGGTTACAAAACGTCCGCAAAGCTGATGGAACTTCCTTTTGGTCTCTATTGATAAAACCACACTGATTTATCCCACACCCTCCACCCCATACAGACACACGCAGTTATCCCTGCCAAGGCATTTAAAGGATTAACGGATATCCACCGCACAAACAATGCTGGATCATGGCAGCCGAGCTGGGCAGGCTTCCGCCCTGTTTGGGAATGGCAGTATGAGTCCAGACTCTGCTCTGAGCTGTGGTGGGCTGAGCTCACTTTTTTTGTTTGTGTTCAGGGACACACGCCAGGGGACCGCTGGATCTGAGCCTCGCGGTAGTCTCTCGCTGCCTCACCTGCAGTGCACCACCATCGGCCCAGCATCAGGGGGATTGCAGGCCTTGACCCGCCGCAGGAAGGCCAGGAAGGGAGTGGGGTGCTCTGGGACTCCGTGATCTGGCCAGGCCGTGAACTGGAACTGTCGCACCTCTCTTTTCTCACTGGAGCCATTCTGGTCACAGATATGAGGGGGGAGGGGAGGGATATTATTACAAGCGAATGGGGGTTTCCTGGGTTGAATATACAGACATCCGTACAAATGGGTGAAGGAAAAAATAACATTATAAATATGTTTTAAATACCTAAATCCGCTACATCAAAGGGTTTAAACATGTTTAATGTGACGATTAATTGAAATGATCTCATTTTCATTTAACGAGAAAGTAGCTCAATCCAGCACCCCCATGGCAGTGGAACAAGCTGAGAATCATTATAGCCAACTTCCTCTCAGTATCAGGCTGCTTTTGTTCTCCTCTCACATACTTACTTTATAAAGTGCAAATGTCCGGACGCAGTATGTGGCCAGCTCCACCGTGTCCAGCAACGTCACCTGGATCAAACCATATGTTTCCGTGCCTCTTGTCGGCCAGTACTGGTCACATTTAACCTGAAACAGAAGGTTGCATTAGATACAGAAATGTCAGGTGAAAGTGAAACACTGCATGGGAAAGTCAATTCCATATCCCATATATAATTAACCTACATCTACTGATGCCTATGAAAAGTCATACATTTATGAACTAAAGGTATTTGAGCTGCAATGATTTCCCTATTCTGCTGCTGCAGACCGATTCACATGAGAAACCAACTTACAACATTCCACTGCCACAAACAGGTCTTCCTTATTGGCCTGACAAACTCTTAATTACAACCTTAACTGTAGTTTTACAATCACATTGTAGATGCAGGTTGACTGCGATTACACTATCACATTGCCCATTGAACAACCTATAAAATATTGTTCCATTACAGTATTATTGCTTCACTGCCACTGGAAATAAACAAATGCCTTAAGTAGGTCATAGCCCTTTGCACAACACATTGGGGTACATGCATAAAAGATGTACTGTGAGTGTAAGCCATATGCACATACACCTGTTTGGTGATGCATGCAT
Source organism: Aldrovandia affinis (assembly GCA_029706075.1). Taxonomy (NCBI): domain Eukaryota; kingdom Metazoa; phylum Chordata; class Actinopteri; order Notacanthiformes; family Halosauridae; genus Aldrovandia; species Aldrovandia affinis. Next base: position 4,707,609 of record JAINUG010000006.1, read on the forward strand.
GTTCATATTAAGAGGTTTTCTGGCCTATGCTTGATTTCGCATGTGCCGTCATAGATGGCAACACCAACCGAAATACCTATACATGATTTTCATGTTATTAAAGTGATGGATTACGGGAAAACAGTGTTGCATACTGTATACAAGGCTCACTTTATTAAAATCAAACACCTGGTCTGAAGCAGGTGGTCTGAAGCAATTGGCCTAAACAATTGATTACCTGGCCTAGTATAACACCTGTGTAACTGACTGTAGGTTTTCAAGATAATTGGTCATTTGAAATAGTGCAGTATGAACATGCTTATAAATGAAGTAAACAAGAACCATCTTTACTGTTGTAGCGGAGCCTGAAGCATGTGACTTCACTTTCTCACTGAGCATTGTGTCCTCTGGTGTTGTCAGCAGGACATTAATACCAGTGCTACATCATTTATATCCAATTTAATTGGATATAGTACATAAATCAGTACTGGTTGTATCACATCAGTTCTGCCGATAGTGAGAACAGTCACATTTCTTTAAAAAAAAGGTGACATCAAAACAACTATTTAGGATGGAAAACCACTTTTACCACATTGTCTACAAAGCCATACAAAAGCCTTCTCGCGTACATTCACTGCAAAGCCATAGTTAAGGTTTTAATAGCAGAGGCATCAAAATCTACTGAAGAGGAATATTGGATTTTTATGGTTTTCAAAGTCCACAATCAGTCTGCAACTCCAGAACAGAGGCAGAAGAATTAGGTTAAAATGGCTATTCTCATAGCTGATAATAACTTGGAATCTGTCAAGCTCTGACAAAATAGTTTTTTGGTATGTAAAATACACATTTGATAATTTGTAACATGACAGATTACATTTATGCACTCCTGCCTTTTCAATTTCTCATATTGTCACAGGCAACCACATATTGTCTATATTCAGTCTGGACTGAGCTTGTAGCTAAAGGAACATATGATTAGAAGGCTGTGAAAATCCACAAATATACTGTATAATATCAAACTATTCAGTTACCAGAACCAAAATCTACTGTTTAAAGTAGGTTATCTTTGTGGCAATACCAACAGCAAGATTTAATGTAATGACCTGAGCCATAGGATAAGTCTAACATTCTAAGTCTAACATTCAGCCTCTGAAAACTATTTAATTTAACCAAAAATATACATGGATGGTAGTACTTCATGAAACACCTATATGAAAGATAATACTTCAAATGTAAAACAATATATATATATTTTTAATGAATCCCACAATTAAGGCATATTGAAAAAATAAATAAGCATTCTCTATATTTAGTCAACAGTTCATAAAATACCACAAAAGACTCAAGACATGCATTCTGTGCTTAAATGAATAAAAGTGGGAAAAGACAATCAAAAGGAATATTTGACACAAAAATGAAAACCCATTTTATCTCCACTTGCAAAGTCTCTGGACTAATTACAACTGAAACATTAATTGGGTTGGCTTATTTTTACACTACCTCACAAAACCACTAGTAATTAAATGTAAAATCTCCCTGAAATAACAAAATAACACATAACAAATAACATTTGTGGCATTTGGAAATCATGCACTCTGTGTGTGTTCAAACAAACATTCTAGCATAGCTAAGCTCGAGAAGAGGAATGTGCAACTCAACCCTCTACATATGCCAGACATTTCCAGCGCATTTTAACCTTGCTGCATGTGACACAATATTAGTGCCAAGAAATGTTTTGTTGTTGTGCTGGGTGGTTAAGTTATGGCATTCTCATGGCATCAAGCAGTGCTGGATGAACCAATAGGCCATGCTGAGAAATGAAAATCTGCAATGGCATATACATTAATGGAGAAGAAAAAAAAAAAAAAGAGTGAATGAATCTCGTGGCACAGAATGAGAGATGTCTTGCCTTAGAGAAGAAGAAAAAGAGGGCATCTGAAGGAAATGAAACAAAGAAACAAAGAAATAAACAAAAATGATGGAGGAAGTAGTAAAGCAATACGTTAAGCAGAAACTTGCATCTGAGAAGCAAGTGAAGAGGTGACTGTATTGGAGAGAAAAATACACTTTATGTTTTGTAATGTCATAATCAACAAATAGAATGTACATTAATAAGCATTACTGCACTAAGGATTAGGTACTACTACTAACTGGACGTGTCCCACAGGAAGCTCCTAAGAATCACATACTTAATATCAAAGTATGATAGCTGTTATATTGAATCTGGGCCTCAACTTGCTCCAACACAAGATTCCTCCATTGTGTTCAAAACAGAATGTTCTAAACATTCCTAAACAATGTTCAAAACAGAATGTTCTAAACATTCCTAAACAATGTTCTAAACAGAATGTTCTAAACATTCTTAAACAATGTTCTAAACAGAATGCCTTTGTTTTTGATGAAAAGCACCTACCCTTGATCTTTCTTCGAGCTTGGTCATCATGACAATGTTGGCGCTCCGCTGCTCCCAGATCATCCGCCAGAAGTCGCCAAAAGTTTCTGGTAGTGATCCCTGGGTGGCAATGTAAGCGTTCTGTTTCCTGTACCCATCAATGTAGTTGGCGTTGATGTAGTCACTTCCCGGGATGCCTGGAAAGAAGCCAGACATTAGCTTGGGCACAGAAACACATTCATAATTGTGTTTGGAGTTCGGAGGGGGCCTCAGGGCTGTGACACACAAACAATCGAATGAACGACAAGAACGGAGGCTTCAGCCCAGGAAACATTTGATAAGGAGGGTATCATGCTGGCAGGTACTTGGACTCCTACAGCAAACAGTTAACAGTGGTTAAGTCTGGCTTAATACCTTGACCATTAGATTCGTGGCACAATAGCAAAGGGTGGTAAGTGTCTTAAGCCATATGAGCCATGTGGCTTAGTGATTCAATCATGAATCAAGTGTTTCAATCATTTCACTGACCCTTCCCGTAAGACTGTAGGATCTCACGCTTTTATCACACCAACACGGAAGTCCCCTTTTTTTTTTTTTTTGACCGGCTGTTTCGTGGATTTTTTTTTGTGTGTGGATATACAAATGCTAGGAAAATATGCCCTTTTTGGAAATAGTGATCCACATCATCAACATCCAAGTATTTGATCTTCAAGCTAATCACAATAATAATAAGAATAAGAAGAATAAGAAGAATGATAATAAGAATAAGAAGAATGAAAAAAAATCTTCTTGACCTCACTGTTGGAAAAACAAGAAGAGGATTTATATATTTGAAAATAAAACAAACCCTGCTTATTTTCTCCTTGCTCCCATTAAATGAAAGCACCCACTATTTTCCAATCCTGGGAGAAGCCGAGCTGACAGCTCATCAATGCAGCGGGACTGGCAGCAGCGAGCCATGCTCACACATGGTAGGAGGAGATAAGTCTCATCTGCATTGGATTCACGTCTCCCCACATCGCCCAGCGTTCCAACCCCCCCCCAACCCATCACAGGTAACGCATTCAGTGCCGAGAAAGCCTTCTCATTCGAAACCCCCACAGCTGGTGTTTTTTTCCATCCTCTTTCCTCAAATCTCTTTTGGGTTACCGGCCGTAATTTCTAAGACGGGCCACGAAACAGACAATTAAGTCATAGCCTTCTCACGTAAGGGACATTAAACATTGTGCTATGAACCTGAGGGTTGGGTCATGTTTGTTGCTTGTTGTTTGATTATTGGTTGAAAAATGCCTTAATTTTTACTGGTCTATCGTATTTTTAAGAAGCATGAATAAAATCAACCTATATAATGTATATACACGTAACCGCCAGAATAAAAATTTAAAAAAAGTGTCTTAATAGGGCATTGGGCCACCATGAGCTGCCATAACAGCTTCTATGTGCCTTGGCATAGATTCTAACAAGTGTCTGGAATACTATTGGTGGGATGCAACACCATTCTTCATATGAGAAATTCCATCATTTGGTGTTTTGTTGATGGTGTTGGAAAATACTGTCTCAGGTGCACTCTAGAATCTTCATATGTGTTGAATTGGGTTGTGATCTGGTTACTGAGACGGCCATGGCATATGGTTTACATAGTTTTCATGCTCATCAAACCATTCAGTGACCACTTGTGCTTTGTGGATGGGGCTATTATCATCCTGGAAGAGACCACTCTCATCAGGATAAAAATGCTTCACCATATGATGAAGGTGATCAAAATGGCTTTGTATTTATTGACGATCTCTTCTCAGTGACTTTGAAAGTAATGGGCAAAGTAATGGGCAACAGGGCCTGTCCACCATTTTTATACATGACCCTAAGCATGATGGGATGTTGATTGCTTAATTATCTCAGGAACCATACCTGTGTGGAAGCACCTGTTTTCAATATATTTTGTATCCCTCATTTACTCAAGTGTTTCCCTTATTTTGGCAGTTACCTGTAGGTTTTTAATATAAATAATACAAAATGAAAAAGAAGCAAGAGAGAAAGAAGAAAGAAAAAATGAAACAAAATAATCTTTCAATATCCAGTGAAAACCCTTGAGAGTGTCTGAGTCTGAGCTGCCATGGGTAATTTCTGCAACTGCAACCAAGCCTGCAGAGCAGGAGCCATGCCATCGTACACACACTGCACTGGATAGAAAATAAATTGGCTTTTGTTTTCACTTAAAACAGAAAGTATTTTCCAAATTGAGTGACACTGACCTTTTGTATAGAGTAATTTCATTTTCGCTCCATTTTTAAGATCTCTTTAAAATATCCCAGAAATGGCTTTGATTCAAAGGATGAAGACTTTGTCCCTTGAATCGTCCCAAAGGACGAACACGCTACAAAGTTGTCAATGCAAAAAAACTAAAACAAGAATCCATCTCCAGACATTTTGAGTAGTGGCTTCCTTCTTGTCACCCTACCATATGGACCAGAATTGTGGAGAGCTTTCTGTGTTGTTCACATATGCACACATTGACCACTCTTGGCCATAAAGTCCTGTAGCTCCTTCATAGTTCTCATTGGCCTCTTTCTGGCCCGTCTGATCAACCTCCTTCTTGCTCGGTCATCCAGCTGATCTAGGCAAGGTCCTGGTGGTGCCGTGTACCTTCCACTTCTTAATTATGGTCTTGACCGTGCTCCAAGGGATATTTAAGGCCTTTGAAATCTTTCCATACCCAATTCCTGATAAGGGCCTTTCCAAAACTTCCTGGAGTTCTTTTGAAAGCTCCTTGTTGCTCATGGTGGATTGTTTACTCTTTACTGAAATGCACTACTCAACAGTGGAATCCTCTTGGAACAGCTGATTTTATTCTGCAGTAATAAGAATCACTACAATTTAACACAGGTGGAGGCTAATTAGTTTGGTGTGTGATCTGGAAGGTGATTGGTTACCCCTGAGCTAGTTTACAATTGGTATGATAAGCGCGGTGTAGACATACCAATCCAAGTTATTCTACTTTTTTTTAATCTTCAGAAATGATGATAATTTTTTTCTCACTTGGAACATGTACTTTTATTTAACTAATTCGACACTAAAACACATAGTCCATAATCCGTTACTCATCCCAGTCTGTAATCCAAATTTCAAATCCAATGCAGGTCCTCAATCGGTCCAAAAATCGGTGCACAAAACGCAATGCAAAACACACCTTCCAAACACTCCCCAAACACCAACTTACTCCCTCCCAGTGTGACTCATAACATTAAATTGGAATCAATTTAGCTTAATCTGCTCCAGCTGGTACTCAGGTGTGGGACTGCAGGCTGCTGGGAAATGTAGTCATTTTTGGCTCCAGTGGCTCCAATGAGTTAAAGGGCCAGGCAGCCATTTCCTTGGGAAACCCCTAGGGATGCCACATTATATGTGGGCCATTCCATGCAGAATAGGTAAATGAGGTGAAAAAAGTATCAATCTGGTATAATTCTACTATTCTGAACGAGCATACTGCAATTTCTAGCTTTTTTAGGGTCCATATTGGCATGTAGGACAGGCAATATTTATATAAAAAGCATATCAAATGAAAGAGCATAAAAGCCAATACAATTTGTGAGGGTCAGGTGGAAACTTTTGTGTTTCCTGCACGGAATGCCCCAAATTTGTGTATTCTGCGCGGAATGCCAGTGATGACAAGGCCATCTGATATAACTACCCTGGCTCTTGAAAGCTGTCAGAACATCCCAATGAGCAATTAGATTTTTTTTTAAACAAAGAGACAGACCATCCGAAGCAAACATAAAAACAAACATAAAAGCAAACATAGCTTGTTTAATAACATAACCTCATGTACTGGATATATACAGACGCCCTTTTGCTAACATTTCTTTCAATCTGTCTTGAATGTATTGAAAGGTGCCCCAGTTGCCTTTTGCTTTGTTAAATAGGCCCCCAAAGCCTACCCCCCAGCTTTGAGAGCATTTATGTCCCTTCTATTCAAAATAGTATGGATATGCAGTCGCATGTCACATGTTGAGTTAATGGAATCCATCATCAATTCTCTTTCAAGGGATGAACTGCATCTGGTCTGCCTTTGTTACCCCTATTTATTTTACAGTTTTATTATGCATTTATTTCTTGTGCCACCAGACAGATCCAAGAAGTGTAGCTTCATGCTAAATCTGCTATCATGGGGCTATTAGCCTTGAACAGAATTTATTTACGGGTGCCATTCTGCTCAAAGGCCAAACTATTTATGACACACCAGGCAACGTAAGAGCTATCTAAATGGAGATCATGGGTGAGGAAATTGCAGGTTGCAGGTTCGATACCCAGGTGGGACACTGCCGTTGTGCCCTTGAGCATGATACTTAACCTGAATTGATTCAGTAAAATATCCAGCTGTATAAAAGGATTGTATGTAAAAACTGTATGCTGTGTAAGTGAATCGCTCTGTATAAAAGCATCTGCTAAATGCCTAAAATGTAATACAGGGACTGCTATTCAAATTTTGGGAATATTAGCAAAAATTCTGTACATCTAACAGTTCCCCTGCCTGTGGAAGATGGAGACTGTAAGATATGCAGGAGGAATGCTTTTTGCCCTATGGGCTGGGATTTTGTGAAACGGAGTAAAAATTATTTGAAGACATAAAGACACAGCGACCGGAAACTACAGCCTGCGTTCGTCCCTAAGGTCGTGACCGTGCCCTGACATGTCACTACCTATGAGAACGCCTTAATGGCATTGTTCAAAGCACCGCTTCATAACGCTACCCCACAGAAAAAAAAAAAAAAGAGTAATTCCAGTCTGGTCACTGGGGTTATGGGAAACGTGTTGATGTCTTGGATAAGGTTCCGAAAAGGGCAACTGACTTGCGCTTCAGATAAAGAGCAAGAATTGTGATTGAAAGAACATTTCTATTTGGCCCACGGGAAGCGGAGGCCAAGAAAAGACCTGATTGAGGTCTTATATTTCAACATATTGAAAGACATAAATAAAACTGACCCTGGCTGTTATTTCAATCATAGAGTATACCGGCAAGGGCTCAGTGGGAGATATGGAAACATTGCTGAAATAGAGCTAAATGAAATGCAAAGTTCATATGATGGCTACTAGCCAAATGTATTTGCCCTTTGACGGCATAACAAAAGATCAAATAATAAACCTTTAAATATGATAATGCTGCAGGGCGAGGTAATTGCATAAGGGAATGGGGCAGGTGCTAACCGTTAACCTGTGAGAATAAGGACTCGGGAGCAGGCTTACCATCGATGGCAGAGAGGAGAACACGAGAGTGGTCGTATGCAATCACATTGGCGTATCTGTTCTTTGGTTTGTTGACTTCCAGGTTGGAGTGCTCCCATGTAAACTGCTGCCCAGGATCGATGGACTGTAAGTCAAGACAGCGCATTTCGTCACCTCATTCTGTTAGGCTGTCTTCACAAATTTAAACACGTCTTTGTTGAAACTCCAACCGAAATAGTGCAGTTTTCCTGTACCTCATTGCTATTTCAGAGCCCATACTGTAGCCAACTGCCCTTATTTTTCCGTAACAGCTTTAGATGTGAGAATAACTCTTCAGGAATCTCAGTGTGAAATGCCAGGCCCTGTATGATTGTATTTGCTGCTATTTTGGACATTTCCTGAGTCCTGTGCTATTTCCAAATGGCGAGCCTTTTACATAGCTGGCCAGTGCTGCTAATTTTAACATCTTGAGGCTCCTGCCACATTTTACAGCCATGATTCCAATAGCATGCATCAAGTTACCAAAAATATTTATGTATGTTTTTCCGATGACATACGTATACAGGCATGTATGTATGCTTATAGAGGCCATTCATTTAGGGGTTTTTTCTATTTTTTTAATCTACACTCTATTCCTTTTATATTTTATGAATGCAGAACCATCCTGAGTATGCAGATTTTTTAAAATGTATTACATTATGATATAGAGGAGATTAAAAAAACAACATTATTTACAACAAGAGGATTTAGAAAGAAAGTGCTCCAATGTACAGCCCAAACATGGTAATGATTTGACCATAATGTGCTTAACTGTGATACTTTACTCAGATATGATTTTTTTTATCATGATATTGTAGTCTGATTGAAATAAGTAATAATATGAAATGTCCGTTGCTATACTACCCTGAATAATCTGTTTTCATTTAATCACTAAGACACTTTTCTCTAAAAGAATGATGTCAGACTCTGAAAAAAGCATTAGTATGTGAATCAGGTAGTGCAGCATTTTGGTGCTGAAGAGGTTTTTATGTTCAGTTAATTCCCTCCAATCATATTAAATAGCTCTTTTGAGAGCTGACTGCAGGCAATCCTTTTGTAGGTCAAGTTTCATATTGCTGCTTTTGGTTCTTTAATTTCTTGAAGAAAGACTCATTCAGAGCAGGTTCATCAAAGGCAGACTTCTTATAGTTACAGATGAACATACTTAATACATTGTGCCTCTCATTTGCAATCACATAAACTGTGGTATCTGTGGTATATCGAACAATTACCTTCTAATTTCTACATCAAATTATACTTTGGAAGACAAACAGAACAGGCAAAAAGTAAAGTGATTTAGAATCCATTACTCTGTAGTTTTAGTAATAACCAAGCAAGAAAAAATGTCTTTACCCATTAAATAGACAAACAAATAATGTAAAATTCTGCTAAAACATTTTTTTAATCTCTGTCCAAGAACCATGCTAATAAAACATATTCACATGCCTGAGGGCATGCTCCAATATAAAGAATAGACATTATATTTTGATGGTAAACCAAACATTTAAGAAACGTTTTAGAACATGCAGTGCACGCATGTGAGAGAATTGCACTGTGTTATCACAAAGGGGCAGGTATAAAGAATATATGTTTGCATTGGTGAAAACAGGGTGAAACTAGCACTGCGTCAGGTTCACCCCATTAACTCCAACCCTCCCAAGTCAATACACCTGCCTGCATTTGAGACGGGAAACTGCCAACATCAGCAATAGAGTGAAATTTTATCAGTGCGGTGGACAAAATTACCCATAAGCTCACGTTTGGGTTTGCATTGCTTTGTGCTGGGCTGAAAGTAGAGCCATATATCTACGTTTGGAGAACACTTAAACATGACCACTCAATGAACAAAACTGTGATAGAGTCTGCCTTGTTTTAAACAAATACACAATTGGTGTAATATTGATATTACATCAATTACAGAATCAATATAAGCGGGACTAAACACATTTTTATTTGATTTGTGTGGAACATTTAAGTGTGTCATTTCACATTTGTCAGGATTATTCCACTGCTCTTAAAAATATATTCTCAGATGCACCCACAAAACAAAAATAAGATGAATAAATCATGTCACATCTCATAACTGTCCAAATAAAGCACGGCAAGTGGAATACAAGTGACATGCCGTCTTTGGATTCAGTAAACTGCAATCTGAAGCATTTTATCAAAATGTTAAAAAGTGACTTACAACATAACTCATTATAAACAAATGCCCTTATTTTATTTTCTCTGACATGTCTTTCCATTCTTCATGAAAAATAAGATATTTAATATTATTCGATATTATTAGGTATTAGATATTTAATGCACTTAAGCCACAGTAATGGTTGGGCATCTTAGCAGCTAGTCACCATGTGACCTCATCTTTTGGTGCATTGGCAGTTCCCCTCAAATGGCAAATTCAAGCTGTGAACCGCAGTCTCTCACACCCTTAATAGCACTGAAAGAAGAATGTCTTGCACAATGTCCTGGATTTATTTAGATTTTTCAGACAGCGGTCCATTTATCAGTAGCAGATTTATTCCCACTGTGCTCTCAAATCAATCTGCACAGAGGAAAACGTTGGGCCAGGCAATTTTCAGTGCATTTAATAGCACATTGCTGTATACATTACAACCAAAAGGGCGACAGCTTAAAACAAAAGAGTCTCGGCAATCACAATTTTGCTTAGGCCCAGGCCACCGAAAGCGATCAGCCGTGAGTTTCATTGTGCTTTTGATGCATGCATCAAATGGGATTATGTCTTTGCTAATGCATGGCGTCAAGACAGCCTTCCAATAAAGAGGCTTCCCTCTGCAATGCCTTGCCTCTGAGAGCTAATGAGATTACACTGCAGAGTAGCTGCTTTGACCTTTTCACAGAGGCAGTATTAAATGGCAAACGATTGTAATTCCGAGGTAGCGGATTGTGCCATTTGCCTTTGTGCGGTAACTGGAAGAACATTTCATTTTAACTTTGAATGAACGTCTTGGAGCATCGACCCTCCATGTTTAATATTAAATCTGTCTTTGCAAATCGTTAGTCCAACAATGGCTGTCCAGTTCAAAAGCGTACTTCTGCCGCAGGGGGGGAAATGGATGCAATTTTAGTAATTACTGGATTATGGCTACTGGGAAAGATTGCAAAATCATTGCAAGGCTGGCATAGGGCTTTACCCACTACCTAGAACAATGGACAAGGGTAGGGTTAAATTAATTATTATATTATATTAATATTATTATATTAATAACAATGAAGTGAATGAAATACAGGTAACTGCAAAAATAAAGGAAACACATGGTTCTGGTGGCTCTGTTATGGTGTGAGGTGCATTTTCCTGGCATGGTTAGGTCCACTCAACCCCTTAGAGGGCAAGGCAACTATCAGTAAAAACCAAGACATTCTGAGTGATAACCTTCATCCTATGGTGAAGCATTTATATCCTGATTGGGGTGGTATTTTCCAGGATGCCCCATCCACAGGGCATGTGTGGTCACTGAATGGTTTGATGAGCGTGAAAATAATGTAAACCATATTCCATGGCCGTCTCAGTCACCAGATCTCAACCCAATTCAGATTCTGGAGTGGCGCCTGAGACAGCATTTCCACCACCATCCACAAAACATCAAATGATGGAATTTATCATGGAAGAATGGTGTTGCATCTCTCCAATAGAGTTTCAGATGCCCAATGCCCTATTAAAAAACTTTATGTTGGTGTTTCCTTTATTTTGGCAGTCACCTGCATTTTGGCAGTCACCTCTCAATTTTAAATGCTGTGGTACAGTGACATACTGGTATGACTCAGTGCATGTTGAAATCTGAATACGGAATGCAAACGATGGAAAAAATAATCAAAGCGAGTGAATTTACCTCGTACTCTTGAGAAAATTTCAAGTTGTCATTGGCTTTCAGTCGCTCTAGGTGATCGGCAAGTTCCAAGATAGGAATCGGAGGGTGGCTGGCCATACCTGTCGAACAACAGGAGGAAAACGGTTTTGAGTAAAACACAACATAGCGGATGTGTCCAACATGAAAGAGTCAGTCATTTATTAGAAGTAGCATGTGTATAAAGTAGTAATGGAAAGGTGACTCGTTAGGCAATTTGTTTACTCAAAGCAGTGGCATGCTCATAGGGTATGGACACTGAAGCCAATGAGAAGTCATCAAGCACACTTCCCAAGCGTACATTCCTATTGTGAAAGAAAATGTTATTTTGTACCAAGCAGCTACAAAGTTAGCATGATCAACAAAAAACAAACCAAAAAATAAAAACAAACAATACAAAAGACACAAAGGTTAGGCCCGATGTCGACGTCTGCTTTGAGTGATGACATGTTACTGTGTCATTTCAAACTCCGCCTCCTGCAATGGATGACATGAATACTGGACAGATTACATGGTGGTGAGATTGGCTACAAGCCTAAATAGAAAGAAGATAAGGGTATAAACACCAAAAAAGAGTGTGACATATGCAGAAACAAGACCAACTAACTTGACGAATGGAGGTTACCGGGGTAACCGGAGACACCTGAACCTGTAAAGGAAATGGTGGGATAAATAAAATGTTGGGAGACGTTGCATCAATGTGGCGAACACTTTTAAATTAAAAAATAACACCAACAAACAAAATAAATAACAGAAGTAAAAGCACAGTCAGGTATGTAGACATTAGGTATTGCAGAACAGAATACAGATACTGTTGGATTCACTCAGCATATCCAGCCAATTAAAAAAGTTTAAAAAAATTGTACTTTTGTTAGTAAAACAAACATGCTGAAGTTGTCTGACAACTACCGGACAGATCCATGCACTTGCAAAGGCTGCTGAAAACCTGACCAACGCACACAAAACTCGTTCCTAAATGTGTTTTCACATTTTTTGTAATTCAGGAAGGATTTCCAAGACAGAATTTGGGGGTTTTGCAACAAATCTCAGGATTCAATCTCCCCAACATCCTCAGTTCCTCTTACGCATTGGTGGCATGTATTAGAAAATATATTTGGTGGGTCTCAAAACAGTAAAATGTATAATTCAATGATGTACAGTATGTTTATCAATACATTTCGCTATGTTTTTGTTACGGAAGAGTCACTTCAGTCTTAACCCATATGAATAGGGAGATGCACCACTAGCCAGTCACAGCTGATAATGCAAGCTGGTGGTTCTGTGTGACAGAAGAGTAAGGCACTATGGGGATCAGGTGAACCAGTCTTCAATGCAGCTGGCAAGACATGTGCTCAGGACACACACAGGCCCACAAACTGGGATTGTTGAACTGGAAAACAAGGGTGCTCTAGGCAGCCCCAAAAAGCTCAGTTTTTATAACACCCTGGGAAAGCGGAAATTGAAGTTGTGTAACTTCCGGGACGAAATTCCATTTTCAACAGGAAATTCAATTTTCAAACTTTCCGTCATCGTATTGAAGAAAGTAGTTGTAGGGACACGCAGTTGTAGTTTAATTTTGTGATTTTTACATTTGTTGCCCTATTCCTGAATAAATTGCTTATCAGCAAATAATTCAAGGAACAACCCCCAGATTGTTTCAACATTTTAATTGTTTTTTCTTCGGTTTTCAAAATTGAACTACAAAACTTTCAAAATGGAAAGTTTGGGCCTCATTGGAAATGAATGGCTTCTGGAACGCTGCTTCATCCCGGAAATTCCCATTACTAGGGCTGTTTATAAGGATGCACCAGCTTGAGTTTCTCAGCGCATAGAAGCAACATGTTATTTTCAGTCCTTGCCAGCATTGTGAGAGACATGTCTCCTCAGTCTTTCATCTAGCTGATAACTCAAGTAGGCATTAGCTAATGGAAATCTGCCCCCTTTTACTTTTGACGAGATGGCCGCCTGCTACCAGCACCAAAAACCTAATTTTCCCTGGCGGGCCGGCATCGGAACAACCACTTGCTGAAGTGCAATGCAAACATTAAGGGCCCTTCATGAGGAGGTGTGAAAGAAAGTGTGGGCAGAAAAGGACCTTGATGCAAAACCTATAATGGTGCCTGAGAAGCAGATGGGACCAGAGAGATGGTGTGCAGAGTCCGAGAGGCGGTTTAGTAAGGGTGCTGAATTGATCCGAGAGGTGTCTGGGTCAGAGAAAGACGCTGGTCAGAGGTGTCTGAGTCAGATGTATAGGGGGAGTTTAACAAGTAAGCAAGGGCCTAGCCGATTCATCTTTAGGCCCCCGTTTTTCTCACAGAAAAATTCAAGCTTGAGCGAAGCAGTTGTTTATGCTATCTTGCGATCAGCACAGCTGGAACAATTACAGAAAATGGCAAAAGGTGTCGTTTGTTTAGAAAAGGGAAATCATTGACAATTATTGACAATTATCTGCAAAACTGACTAGGTGATACAGATTCTCAAAATGTGAAATGCACAGTACACGTCCCATTGCCATAGGCTATGAAAATATAAACCAGAAAAAAAGAAAAAAGAATATTTCACCACATTTCACTCAACATAGGCAATATAGATGCACTGCCTGATTGGTCAGTAATGAGTCATACCCTTATCACACCTCATTATTGATTTCCAACCCATTTTTCATTTAAGTCCTAATTATGCTGTGCCATATAAACTGGAATCTGTTGTGTTTGGAACACCTTCTGGTTCGTGTTACCCACTTGCCTTACATGTGCATGGCTGCTGTCCCAGCAAATCCTTCCTTACACAGCACCCATGGGCTTTTCTGTGTATATTAACCCCCAGACAGACTGATGCAGATTGGTGGCAAAAGTGTTTGGCTTGCATTTTTTCCCCTGTGTAACTGCCACCCTGTCTTCCCGATTTTTTGTCACCTTTGACGTGGTGTTTTTTCTTTGGTCAGTCATCTGTAGTGGCCGGTTATCACCCACAGGTGACCTTAAGTGGCATTCACATCTCAATTTCCCACTAAAATGTCAGCTCTCCCAATGTTTTTTGAGCTCCTTAAAGAGGTGCTGTTAGTTTTCACAGATGTGTCAATCGAAAACATTAATAGTAATTAAACACTAATGAATAATTAATAGTCATTTTTCATAGGTTAACAAACATTTACCAACATATATGCACACATATACTGATATGTCCCACTTCTCGTGTTATAAATAAAATGTATGTTCCTTGCTGAGGGAAGACACTGTTTCTACAGATATTTCCAGGAGCCCATTGAAGTGTGAGCCAGGTTGAGATGCGGATCTTGACCATGGTGGGATCAGTAACAGAACCTGGAACTCTTACCGGGTGTTTGGAAGTTGAGGCGCCGTAGCTCCACAGGGTCAGTGGGATGATGCGATGGCATTTCCTTGCTGTTAGGAAGGCTTCCTTTTCTAGCTTCTGACTCAGCTCTTTTCCTAAAGCAATGAAAGCATAACTTGAGGACAGTTGCAATAATAATAATAATAATAATAATAATAATAGTAATAATAATAATAATTGTATGAATGTTAATTATAGTAATGTTACTAAAATGATTATAAATACAAATAATATTGTTGATTTTCCTAAAACAATGAAGGCAAAACTTGTGAATATTTGCGAAAAGTTAAAAAACATATAAAAGAATAATTGTTATTTTAATGATAACTAATGTAATTTATAAGTATAAATAAAATGATTGATTTTCTGCAGCTGGATCTGGTAGCATATATGAATCCTTGCCCCAAAAACAATGAAAAACTTCAGTGCAAAAATCTGTCAGTGTGTGCTTGTTGTTTGTTAATGTTCCATGTAGGTTTATATCAGAGCAACAAATGCTCTGAAGTTCATTGGATTAGTAGGTCAGTAAATATGGCTAGACCAGTCTTTGTAAATATTACATTTAACAAAATTGCTTCATATATATCCTTTGTTTTCAGAGAGGAAAAAGCTAACCAAAACATTTTGTGACATTCTCACTTAAACAAATTACATTAAATTCTATAATGGAATTTTAGACTTATGTGTAGATGAATGATCTTATGGGTCCAGACTAAGCCACATGCATTAACAAATATTAATCGAGAAATAATATTACTGAATGTCCTTTGGATTATCGACTTTGGTATTTAAACCTCACTAAAATAATGTCCTCTGTAATCTACTCAATATTGTTAAGGGCATTTTAAGGCTGTCGCTGCTTTTAGAGCTCTGTGTGGACATTTTCAGACTACACATAAAGATATTGTTCGGATTGGAAAATCACCATAGGAGGGTGGAGCTTAGCAAAGGGAAAGTCTCACAAACAGAATGCCAATTTTGCTTATACTGTGGCTAGTTAGCTTACGGTCACTCAATGATATTGAGTGACGTTATTCATTGAAAATGTAAGACTTGTGTTTCACTTAATGCATATGAAATGAACAGTTTGCTAGGTAGCAAGCTCGCCACTAAGTTGCAACTTAGCTAGAAAACTAGTAAGTGAGTTCATAAATGAACAGAATATAGTTCTTTTATTTTAAATTATAGATGTTATGTACTGATATTATGAAGTTATTTCATAATTGTAGGCTTATGACATCTAGCTAACGTAAGCTAAACAACTTGCAGTATAAAATCAACTTGTAGAATTCGTTTTTGTTTGTATTTCATTTTTGAATAGTTTGATTTCAAGTTATCCATACACTGAAATAGTGGCAAATTTCATGCAATTAAAATTATTGCATCAAGGAACACTATCATACATTAATTCTTCTGATTATAATATGCTTACTAAATTACAGTGAATGTGCATTATAATTATTTTATTTTAACTGCATTGTAAAATAATTGGATCTTCGAGGTGACATGCTATGGGACCAGTAGACATTGCTGTGCTATCCATCAATGATAACACAGTACATCACAAATCAAATTATAATCAATAGCTGCCAGTCTCACTGACTAGTTAAATATAGTTGATTTTGAAAATGATCCGATTGCTAGCTAATAATCGTTTTGTCCAATCAAAACTTTTTGTTTTGTATTGAAACTGACTATAGCTCGCTCAGTTTCTTTATTGTCGGCTTGCTGAAAATAACATTCAAGCTGAAAATAACATTGTGTATTTACAGCTATCTATGTAAGTTAAAATGTATTGAACTTACAAGTAAATTAAGCAGCCTATAGAATTTGACATACAGAGCCCTGCGAGCAGCCGATTCCTTAACTAAAAATGCACTTGTACCGGATACAGTATATGTTATCTCCATGTAGATTGCATTATATCTAAACCAGTAAAAGTGTCTGGCACACAACACAGGATTTATCAATAAAACATATTTTATAAAACGCTTTTTCATAAAATACAATATGCCGCTTATAGAAATGTAAATATTCCCACTTCATACATTACTGGTTCAAAAGCACAGAGGCACAGCAGGAGGTGAGATGTTACTTATTAAGATATATGAATTCTGACCAATTACAGGCTGGGAGTACAGATAGTGTTAAAACAATGACATTGTTGCACAAGGAATGGCACAAAGACAGTATGGAAAGTTAAAAAGTTGAGATGTCAGGGAAATAAAATGAATATGGATAGGGCAGTATTAGCTATGCTCCATGATGTGATGATACCCTCCTAGAGGAGGCATGCTACTGACAAACAAATCATCTGCAATGCACAGCAGTGGTATGCAACAAAATATACAAATTGATGATGAGCAATACTCAAACGTTGTGTCTTGGCCTTAACATGGACCTGTTGAAAACTTGCAGAGAAACCTGTCACAGAATCTCAGTGCACTGAGTGCCATGAGTGACAGAAACAGGGATTGTATGTGGGAACTCATACGGTCGTAGAAACAAAGGCTTGATTTTAATGGCAGGATTCAAGCTGAAAATAAAAAATGAAATGCCTAAACTTTGTATGCAGGATAGCAGGGTAAATGTTGTAAAAGAGGTACAGTACCGGTACAAAGATTGTTCCCGGCCACAGAGTAAATTTGATTGTGATGTCATACTGTTGAAAAAATATATCTATTTGTGTTATATTAGCATTAAACATCCATGCCATTTTTGAGTTATAAAAAGGGATGAGACTAGCGGGGTAGAATCTAATCTGTTACTGCATGCAATTATTTATGGCAGGTTTACGCAGGCATGCAACTCCATTCTCTTACACAGGGTGAGGAGTGTAGAGAAAACACAGGTTTGGGGGGTCTATTTAGATGATACATTTGGCTTTAAGAAAAAGGTATATACATATATCCATATTACTTCAATTATTTAACTTTTTTCACTAAAACATTAACTATTAAGAATGTACAGTATATCAAGTAAATGACCCCTTATGTTTAGACAGACAGTTAGACAGTATAGCTTAATGGAGAATGGACATTGTGTCATGGTTCACATTTTGGCTAAAATAAAATTATTTTGGTTGTTTGCTAACCCTCAGAGTATGCGTGCAACAGCAGGACAAGATAACATCTTATCAAATATGGATCTTGTACTATAGCTATGGATGACTGCAAACAAATCAATAATCTCCTCAAAAGCAATAACAATCCCACAGCACACTGTTGAATACATTTTGAGCTCATTTAAGCTCTCCATTGCCCAACCATGGATCATAAAAAGTCAATGATTACATTAATTATCAAAATTCCAAATTAGAAAATAAATAAATAAAAAAAAAATAAATATGTGCTGTCCCGTTAACACATTACATGCCATGTTGAGAGCAAGGCTGCTGCATTGCTATTCTAAAACCAACTGAGAGAGCTTTTATATGGACATCTGCTCTTTTTAACACTGAGCACATATGATATAAGGCTGTTAAGAATGTCACACCGGTCAAATTAGATATGAACTATCCATTCCTGGAGGAATGTTATTTGCAGTGGGAAAAATAGCAAGACTCTGGTATTCTACCATAGCAGCCACACCTTTCCTTCACACATTTCAAACACTTGCCCTTAACAAAAATTGTAACGAATCAAAACCAGCTGGCAAAAATCTTTTCTGCTAAAAACAAAAGTGGGGGGGGCAGAGAGTTGACAATACTTCCAGTGATGCCTTCTCAAAGTGTACTTTCTGCTGTGACAATATTTGCTTGGCAAACAGTTGTAGGGAAACGGGGGGAAGGGAGGTTCACAGAGGACAAATAGCACGGGTAAAAATAAAACAGGGAGAGGATGAATCTGCAGGAATTTCGGGAGCAGAGTGCCACTAAGGTTTGGGGGGGGGGGGTAACGGCTGCAGTGCATGGGTTAGAAGGTTGGGGAAGGTTCCGTCTGTGCCGGGCTCTCATCTTACCTGTCTGGCTTGCTGCTCCATTTGTGAGCGTCGGGGAAATAAAGCAAGGCATTAGATGGCAAGACTGTATAGCCTGTCACTATGACAACAGGATATTTTTGTCACCGCTGTCTTACGATTAGCAAAATTAGCAACCGAGAGCTCATAAAAATGCATAATGTGCTCTAATCATAACATAATGGGAAATATGAGGTGAAGCAAAAATGATAATGGTATCTGCATTGTAATAGAAATAATTTCAGGTTTGCGTATTACATTAGTTTCGCCTTGCTACCTATAATGCGCTCGGTTATACAGCCTGCGGTGGTGTTTGTATGCATGAAACTATAATTTCATACTAGGTGCATCCACAAAGATTGGATGTCCCTCCCACCAGAACTTTTGTTTCATCATTGATGACTAAATTAAAAATGCTAGATCTGGACACACCACCCAACGAAAAAAAAAGATAAATACTGTACTTATATTTTTTAATGAATGACACCTATTCTGTGCTCTGCTCGCACATACACTTTAAAAGGTAAAGTATCAAAGAAATGCAAAAAAAAAAAAAAAACACTTTTGATGGTACTGTATGTGGTTATGTGCGCTCAGTGCTATATTTAACATAAGTGCAATAATTCCCATGGTTATGATGATTTCTACCTGCCAAGGACCTGATTTGCAGGTGAACTGTGACATATGGTAATTTAATCTATTCATTTTCAAAAAGTGTTGCTTTCCTAGTGTGAGGGACCAGGAAGCACCAATGTACTGTGCAATAAAACTAAAACTAAATACAGCCAATGTTTTCTAGCAAAAACATAATTTACCCAGAATTCAGCTTTATGTATCACTATCTATCTATTCTAAGCAAGGTATAAGTGAATCTATGGGTTGCGAATGACATTGGGCCCAGTGACAGGTGTGAGAGAGTGAGCAGGGAGGGGGATATTTTAATCGAGATTCTGACAAATAAGTGCTGACTCTATAGAGCCTCTCTGCCAGGAGTTCTGTATTTAAGATTTCATTTCCCAATAACAACACACCTCTAACCTTTTCACAAAACACACTCCTCCCAATCAAACAGTGACCATATGCAAGTCCAAAGGATTCCTCTCCATGGAATCTTTCTGTTGGATTTAGTCACAGATGCTCCCATGTGTACTGTGCTATTGCAAATCTGCTTCATATCCAACTATACAAAATCCCACCCTGGATATTTGTTTTTATTGGAATATGCAAAAAAAACCCACATCAGCATTAGACTTGGGGGGTACTGTTTATCCTAAATTCACATTCTTGTCCTATGTACACTTCAGGAGCTGTTAGCGTTGACAGCCGGGACGAGAACAGGGCTTTGTCAAGAATATTGTAAGCAAAGCTTTTTTTCTGCATCAGAAAATTGACGGCATCTTTCCAGTGCTGGCACCTGAAATGCTGCATCCAGCACAGCTCACAACATGACTTTAATACAATGTGCACTGCACTTGTACTTGAGTCATAGGCACAGAATGCATAGAACAATTTACAGCTATGGTATAAACAAATGATTACTCTCTTATTAGATTTATCATGGCCATGATAAATCAAGAAGTCCTGTCGTGATATGAATTAATTCCATAAACTGGTGAGCTCTTAAACAACAACCTTGACTTTCGGTTCAAATTAACATCCAGGGTATATGACCTACATCTGACTGGACAGATGTCTGTAATTTAGCAGCAGCAATACATTCGAGTGCTTTAAATCACTGCTTTATTGTACTGTTCATGCTCGGTGGTAACATGACTGTTGTCCTTTGTCTTCAACACGAGACACCGCTCTATCACATTAAACAAAAAAATTATAGTGACAAGTGAAATAACTCCCGGGCATGCACTAGAAAATCTGAATAAACTAGTGACACTGACAGTATAAGTGTAGTTTAAATCTGCCTGACACATGCAGCAACAGAACAGTCCTACTGTTACAGTATGCAGCTACTTCATTCTTAGGTATCCTGTTGTCAATCACTTATACAACCTTTTGTAATGTAGAAAGATTATATTTTTCATATATATATATACTAATCATAAAACATCAGGGGCAGCTAACTGACCATTTAGATGCATTCAATATCAAATCAAATAAACATTTTAACCCCATTATCAACATTATAAAAATTTAGTTTTTGGCACAAAATTATATATTTCTTTCTGTAGTACGTGAATTACTGTTCAAGGCAGTGTTCAAACACATTATCAGTCATTCGGCTGGGCCAGAGACAGGACATTTATAGTCAGGGTCGACCGTGTGCCTTAACGCATTGCTCCATTATGATTAGCTGGAGAGATAGCCAATGGGAGCGCAAGGCAGCGGGCCAGCTGTGGCTCGCAGGCCTTCTGCAGCTTTGACTCCAATCACCTCTCTCCTGTGATATCTGAGAAGAGCCCTGGGCCTTTTTACCACATATATCTACTGACACACGACATATTGCCAAGTCCGGGATATTGCCATCGGACACAAATGAGCTGTGACAGGCAGCGGCTAGCTCTTTCCACTGGGCAAAGTAGGGTTTATTCTCACAGAGACTTGCTCCTCTCCCCTTACCTCTTGTACAGGAGGATGGCAATGACAATGCAGATGATAAAGACAACAGCAAGCACTGGTCCCACTACCCAGATCAGTCCCTCTTCCTCGTCGATGATTGGCTGAGGGTCGATGTCATCTGACACCACGGGGTCAGAGTACGGGCTGGTGGCATACATGGTCTAGGGCAGAACAGAGATTCAAAGGGACAAACCCGTTAGTGCGCTTTTACTAAACATGAACTTGTTGTTCATTGATGCATCACAATTGTTGTATCCAGTACCACTTACAAACTTTTCCTCAAAATTTCTAGTAAAAAAAACAACTATATTCAGATATACCAAGGTGATATTATCTTAATGGGAAAATTGCATTGTTTAAATCAGAAGCAGTGTTACAGTTGAACAGAAAACAGCAACTGGGTATGTTTTCAATATGTGGAAGTATAACAAAAATTTTATTTAAGGCTGAATGCTCAGAGACGGCACATGGGATTATGGATTTTTTTCTTGGCTATCTCTTGCTGCGGAAACCCTGCAGGAAAAGGCTTCTGACAAATTGTCAGGGCTGCAAAAAACTCATCTGTCACATCTCAGCCTCAGATTTATAGAGGTTTGATGTTAAAAGCACAGCCCTGGCCTGAGGAATCCCATCCATTCACACCTTAGCACATGTCCAGGTGTTTGCTTACTTGTGTGAAACATTCCAAAAATGTAAAAAGTAGCTATAATGAATGACCTAGGTGGATGTTTCCTGCTGTTCCGTATCAATTTCACTACCTGTAACGGCAATAACTCAGCCAGAGATGTTCATGCTGGCGCAGAGCTAAATTCACAGCTCACAATTAGCACTATAACCCCCACACTCCCACCAACAAAGGACCTCACAATCACTTAATTATGCACAGGCACCCTGAAAAGTTCCCAATACATTGTTGCCAAATCAAAGTAAGGGTGGGTGGGCATAGCTCTGACTAGATGTGACTGGTCTGTCTTTCCCCATTGACATGGCAGAAGCCTCAGAGGTGGCATGCATTCATAGTTGTTCATGCTTAAATTGACTTCTGCAGGGGAGGATATAGCCATTGGGCAATACCTACTGCCAAGGCATCATGGTTTTAGTGTTTGACTCAAACAAGTAGCTTTTAGCACAGGCAAAAAGATCCCTCGTATTCAATTGCTGGAGGGGGGACGTGTCTGAACTAATTTCAGTGCGGAGAAAGCGATTGTAAACGCTTGCGCCAAAGCCAACTCACATTTTCTGAGATCTCGAGGACGGCCAAAACAAAGAAAATATATTCTTGACCATTTTGGAGCTGCTTGTTTTCAAAGTTGCCATAGATCTTCATGTCTCCCAGGGTGAACTCTGTGGGAAGCTCTCTGAAGTAGGCAGCGATGTAGGCTTTGGGCTCTGCTTGCCTCCTGAATCGAAGGCCTCTGCTTGTTCGGTTAATCTCTTTGAGCAGCTAAGTGAAAAGAAACGAGGGTAACAGTCAATGAAAACACAGGCAGTCGTGGAGAAAATGTTTCTCTCAGTTATAAACAGTTATTAATATTGAACATTAAAACAATGTTTCTCATCAATGTATCTTCCCCCATATCATTAACAGTGTGTACCTACATACATATGAAATTGCACTCTTTCCCCAAATAAATACTTTAGATAAATACTCAATTCTGGTTGCATTACAAAAATAAAATAAATGACCATCAATAACTATATTTTCCCTTTACTGTAGGAAACACAATGTGTATATTACAGGCCAGTACATATGCCTAAGGCCCATTCAACTTCTCACTGTTAATATACTGTACACATCAGCAGTATTATTAATGTGCTGGACAAAGGCCAGCTCTGAAGATTTTCATAGACATTATAAGTGCAAGTCTAATGCCAGGGGAATTCCTCTATAATGGATAGCATTTTCTAAATATACACTGCAACATACAAGTAACTGCCAAAATAAAGGAAACACCAACACAAAGTGTCTTAATAGGGCGTTGGGCTACCACCAGCCACCAGAACAACTTCAATACGCCTTGGCTTAGATTCTACAAGTGTCTGGTACTCTACTGAACCACCATTCATCCATAAGAAATTCCATCATTTGATGTATTGTTGATGGTGGTGGAAAACGATGTCTCAGGTGCCGTTCCAGAATCTACCATAAGTGTTCAACTGGGTTGGGATCTGGTGACAGAGACGGCCATAGCATATGCTTAACATCGTTTTCATGCTCATCAAACCATTCAATTGTCATCCTGGAAGAGACCACTTCCATCAGGATAGAAATGCTTCACCATAGGATGAAGGTGATCACTCCAGAATTGCTCTGTATTAATAGGCATACCTTGCCCTCTAAGGGGTCGAGTGGACCTAAGCCATGCCAGGAAAATGTACTCCATACTATAACAGAGCCAACAAAATCCTTCATTGACTCAAGTGTTTCCTTTATTTTGGCAGTTACCTGTTTATTCAAGGACATTACATTTTGTAATGTAAATGTACATTAACTTGCACATGAAAAATATGTGGGAACCATGGCATTGTTAAAACTAGCCCAGGGAGCGCTGTAGCCTATCGCATGTACTCCTTCGATACACTCGCCACAAGCGAGCGATGGGATATGCCACTGTGGCTAATATAGATAGGCTCGGACTCAATCTAGTGCTATTGGGCTCCGCCTGCTTTTGCGGTAGGGGCCTTTAGCAACCGAGCCACTCTGAAAGTTATTTAGGTAATTTCAGTAAAATTGTTGATACGTAAAATCTTTTCTTCATTGCTCAATTCATTGTGCAGAAACGCCAGACCCTTATAATGGCTTAATTGAAGGCCCACTCCATATGCAACAGTGTGCGACTTTGATGGTTAGCTCCTTTTGCAATCCGAAAGACACCCTCAGCGGCTATGACTCAAGCGTCCAGGTCACACGGACACTAATGTAGCTTTATGTGACCAGCTGCTCGCTCTCTCTCTCTCTCTCTCAATCTTCTCTCTCTCTCTCTCTCTCTCTCTCTCTCTCTCTCTCTCTCTCTCTCTCTCTCTCTCTCTCTCTCTCTCTCTCTCTCTCTCTCTCTCTCTCTCGCTCTCTCTCTCTCTCTCTCTCTCTCTCTCTCTCTCTCTCTCTCTCTCTCTCTCTCTCTCTCTCTCACACTACACAGTACATTTTCTCACCCTTGTGGAGTAACACTGCGTCTGGGGGAAATGCTCACTGGAGACGCCTGTCACATGGAGTGATTGATTTCCACAAGTATCCCGGAGAAACAAGAGGGTCATTGTTTCGCTCGTATTTTCCTACACAGTTGCAAGTAACGTCAAGGACAGAAAGTCATCACCTTCACTGCCCTGACACCTCGAGGTACAGCTGAGGCCAATAAAGCCAGAACAATGAACGGCATTGTGACACCGCACACGGGCTAAGTGTCTAAAGCTGGTGCGAACCACAGAAGTTTACGGCCATTGCAGGCCTTTCTTTCTATCAGGAACATGAGCGATTCTATTTGACTCAGTTCCCTCTGTTCTCCATTTTGTAACCCAACGGTGCATTGTGCTAATATAGATTCAAACATGTTGGGTCCCTCGGGCCCACAGTGTCACGACAGGAATAAACGGGCATCAGCACTTTAGCGCATGGCTGTCTTGCCCCAGGCTAGCTCTGTACTGGTGCACTGTGCAATAATGGGCTAAGAGGTACGGCACCATTTGAACACTAATGAGGGTTTGAAATCTGAAATGGATGTACGTTCACAAAAAAATATAGTGTATATGTACATTACAGCATGTTACAGACTTACAACATGATGGACTAACTTAACCATGCATTTCAATGAGGCAGATATGAAATAATTAAATCTGAGTAGGTGAGTTGGTTTTATGGCTTATCTGGGAGCTAAGACAATTATTAGATGTCGCCGATGTTGATGGCTGTCGACTCTTTCATTGCCTCAGCTCAGCGGTGTGGGGACAGGAGCCTGATAATGTCTTCGATCATATTTCCTGCTTCGGCTGTCATCGCTGCAAAACCCCTGCCCTTGGGGAAACTTTCAAAGGTGACAGCAAATATTGACAAATAAATTCTGAGGGCTAGTGTCTGATGATCAGTCACACTGAGTATGCCATCTGCACAAGCAAGTTGACCCCTAAAGCAGAACTACCACGAGGCAACAGCATTGTCTATTCCACAAGAGAGAAACACATGTTCCTAGTGTGAAAAATCCAGAAAGTGTACGCATTATTGTTTATATTTTGAACTTACTTAAGATTCCCTTCAATAAATCCTCTCATCTCATTCATATGTATTGTTATTACAGCGACACAAGGGTATTACATGTCAAGTTGAGAAAAGAATACCTTTCAGAGGCAAGACATTCAGAATTTAGCTAATGTCCTTAACAAAACCATTACACAGATAAACGCTTCGTGAGCTGTGTCTTATTAAAATTCTCTCTCCTATATCTAGGGCAGATTAGCCTGTCTCCAACTCCTGCCCTGGCGGTGTCTACAGAACACTGCTTGGTAAGTGTTGGGTGGGGGGGGCAAACTGCTAGAGAATGTGTCATGTAAAATGCACAAAAGGGTCTTTGATTTTTTTCTTTCACAGCCCCCTCTTCCACCAGGACCATAAGACATGCCTCGGAACGTGAACGTAATGAGTTTGCGGTGCCGCTGCGAAGTGTTCGGCGTCTCGGCGGAATACAAGGCTTCTCCGTTAATGCGTTCCAGGTTCTCGCCCGAGCACCGCGTACATGAAAGTGTATCAAATATTTAGACGATCTAAAAATAAAATCCCGCCCTGCTGCACGCATGGGGCGATGGTAATGCATGAATAAGAAGGAGAATGCGGGCAGCTCCGGTAGCTGCCGCGGTAATTGCTGCTGTTAGGGGGTTGACATATTGTTGCTCCTGTGAAGCACTGGATGTTCTCCTCATTTCCATGAGAATAAAGCGCTCCCGAGCCATTTGCGAAGGCGTTAACGCGGCCCCACTTTCTGAGAGGCGACAGAATGTGGCCAAGTCGGAGCGGGGTTTCTTACTTTCAATTAATTTCCTCCCTGATACCAGGCATGAAATTAGGCGCCCGTTGCCCACATACCTCCTCCAAATTCATTTCGTCGGGATTGTCCCATGGCTTGACAAACTTCCCACCGCGTTGCTTCTTCAAAGGCACCACCACGATGTAGTATCCCCTGTGAGCGAGTCGGAGAAAGGCACAAAGGTATCAGCCTCTGCACAGCTTGGCGCTAGACTAAACACTTCTGTTGTTTGGGCTGTGGGGAGGCACAGGCCAGGGGCTTTATCAGTCCTCATCAGCAGTAACACTTCCAGAGCCCCAGTCATTTTCATCCCCTCCTGCCCCTCTCTGCCACCAGCTTGCGTCAACAAGCGGAGCCACAAATGATAAAAAATAATAATCATCAAATGTGACGATAAATGTATAGTTAGAAATATACTAACTAAATATAATAAATGTTTTGTTTTTTTCATTAGAATCTTCTTTTTTTCCCCATATTTGGTTTTAATTGAAGCGTGATAAGTGAATTCGAGCAGACTGTCACACCTCACTAA
Source organism: Aldrovandia affinis (assembly GCA_029706075.1). Classification (NCBI taxonomy): domain Eukaryota; kingdom Metazoa; phylum Chordata; class Actinopteri; order Notacanthiformes; family Halosauridae; genus Aldrovandia; species Aldrovandia affinis. The sequence goes on from JAINUG010000006.1 coordinate 4,734,534, forward strand.
GGCCTTGTGGGATAATTAGGCACCTCCATGTGAGCTGAAATTAAAGGGATTTCCATTTATTGGACTGCATGAGGGTAATAATTCTGCCAGCCTTTTTGCATCCTGGCTGGATGCTATATGGCAGACATAGTCAGGAAGTCAATACAGCAGGGTAATGGGAAACTAATTAGCTTAAATTCTTGTAGGAACTGTGGGGAGCTCCTCTAGTGCGGTTGAAAAGATCAACATAAGATAATCAACATCTACAAAATAAGATAAGTGCCAATCACACTTAGAAATGCACATTGGCCTTCTGTTGATCTATGACAGGTGTTTTCTTTACAGGACCCAACACATGGCACATACTATTGAATTAGTAACTAAGTGAAACAATATTAAAATATAGCAATAAATACACTAATTAATGAAGACCAACTTCATCAGCTTTGAAGCCACAAAGAACTAAGGTGTGATGGAGCTCGACAAACAATTCCATCATTAGGGCCCTAGGCTCTGGAACAGCCTTCCTGCTATGGTTCGATCTGCTGAGTCCATGTACTCTTTTAAAGTGCGTCTTAAAGCTCATTTTTATAGGATTGCATTTATGCATGCTTAATTCTTTGTTCTTTCCTTTTACTGTGTTTTATCTTTTATATATTTTTATTTATTTATTTTATATATTTTATTTAGTTATGTTTACAATTTTATTTACAATTTTTTACAAATATGTTTTATCTCTGTAAAGCACTTTGTGCTGTATGTGCTTGAAAAGTGCTACACAAATAAAGATATTATTATTATTATTATTATAATAATAATTATTATTATTATCACAATTTGTGAAGGTGTGTTCGATGCGGATCGGGGGTTCCCGACACTCACTGCACTATCTCTGCGGTCTGCACGGACGGCAGCTCCACCGTCACCATGCCGTCCGAGTTGGTCTTGCCAATCAGGTAGGGTTTGGTGCGCAGGACGTCCGGTGCGGTCATGGTGGACACGCGGTGCTGGAGCCCGCCGGCACTGTTCCCACGGTTGGTCAAGAGGAAGGAGTACTGAGTCTGGGGCTGCAGGTGGGTGATCAGCTTCTGGGTGAGCTTCCCATCCACCTCCACGCTCTGCCCATTGTCATACAGGATCTATATGTGGGGAGCACCAGGGGTTAACGCACAGCAGGGGAAAAGACCTACTGCACTAATTTCCCCTTGGTTTGGCATGCGTTCTTTTCAAAATGCCAACAAAACTAAATTGTCTACTAGCTATGACCAAAATAATATCAGAGTTTTACCATGAAATTACAAGTCACAAACATTTAGTCAGGAAACCAAAATGCCACTTAAACAGTTTATAAACAATCAATAGAATCACGGTAATATTTAATAAATAATATTGTTTTTAGATTGCACACCTTAATTGCCATTTTAATATGACCTTTCGTTCCATTGCACTTTGTGTTTATTCCACACAAACACACGTGCATTCATATGAGTAGAGTAATCTGATTGAGTAATCTGAAGTAAAGTATTTTCAATCTGCAGATTTGAGAGGCAATCGATACTACATAACAGGTCATGAAAGCGCATGAGTATTTCCAACACCTACTTAGGTAAAACTGTTTTAGAAACATATTTATAACAGTCCATCATTCTTAAAAAAATTTTTACTTTTTTTTTTGTTGTTGCAATTTTACCCCGTTTTTCTCCCAATTTGGTAGCCAATTACTCCCGCTGTGCTTAGTTCAATCCCCTCCCTCGTAGTTCGCTGCCGTAGTCCTGTGACCGGCAGTGACAAAGGCGAAGCACGGCCTCCTCCAAGACAGGACTCGCTGAGCTGTTGACTGTAATTCCGGCACCCCAGAACCACTCCTGTGCACAGCGAACTGTGTCGGCTTCCCTCCCCCTTCCTGGGGCGGACAGCCAATTGCCGCCCCGATGGCACTCCCGGCCAGAGCCAACTCTGGCGCGAATGGGGAATCGAACCCCGGTCACCATGGCCAGCGTCGGACGTTAAAATCACTAGACCACGTGGGAGGCCCTTAACAGTCCATCATTCTGAATCTGATATACAAAAGCAGTGAGAAAACCAGTAACCAATCACTTTTTGAAGATGGAATTGAAATTGAACCAGGTTAGCAGAGGGATGGTTGCTTTAAAAAGAAAGGCAGGAAGAAGCAAGAGCACTCACTGTGAATGGCTGGGCTGCGTTATAGTTCTCAGGAATCTCCCACGTGAGCAATACCGATGTCTTCATTGCAGCTTTCACATGAAAATTTTTTGCAAACACTGCTAAAAAAAAGGCAGTGCAGATGATTTAGACACATCGCCAGCAGTTCCAGGTCTCGTGCCCTTAACAGTCGTTTCGTTCAACTTAGGAGACTTACCTGCATACCGCACCTTTAACCAGGCTGAAAGCACCAAGTCTGCTATTTTGTCTGCTATCTTACCTTTCATCGGGCAGTGACTGCTTATGAGCACCTCATATTTACCCAATAGACAAGACACTGAGATGACCACATGTACACAGTACTGTACCTTAGACCTGCAGCATAGTGTAACTGTATCCATGCACATTCAGCTACCTCAGAACAGTGCTGAAACCCCCACCCTCATTTCTGTTGTGGGGAAGGGGGCCAGAGAGGGGGAGATCCTACCTTGATCCAGAGGCTGTGTTCTGAACTGGACACTGGGGCTATACGGACCGGAGCCCTTGGTGGTGAACGCGCACATTTTGATATCGTACGTAGTGTCCGCTTTAAGGCCGTCGAGAGTCACGGTGGACTCTGGCGCGGTAATGAACAGTTCAGACGGGTTCCTGGGGCTGTTGATGTCCTTGTATTGCAAAGCGTATTTGACGATGTTGCCATTCTGCTCGGCCAGTACCAGTGGCCTCCACATGATCTGGATCGTGCTGGTTGTGGTGCTCTCGGCCACAATGTTCTGGGGGTAGCCACTGGGCACGTCCTCGGGGGTGCTGATTTCCTTAACAGTCTCCTCCCCGAAGCCCGCTTTGTTCCGCGCTGAGAGACGGAAGACATAGGAGGCTCCTTTGTGGATCTCCTTGGTGGTATAGTGGTTCTCCCTCTCGGGGAACTCGATGACGGTCAAGGGTTCGATGTCTTTCCGGCCGAATCTCAGTCTGTATCCTTGCAAAGCGCCGTAGGTCGACATTGGGGGATGCCACTGGAGAAGAGCTGTACCCATATTAGTGGGGCTGACCATAAGTCTGGGCCTTTCAGGCACTGAAAGAAAGTGAGGATATAAAAGGAGAGGAAGCTTATCTATGAATCCATTCAAGCGTACAGTTCTGCAGTGAAAATATCCTGTATAATGCTGACTTTTCTATGTCCCTCTCTTATTGAGTTTATTTTTCCTCCTCCTCACCAAAAATGGAGCATCATCTTTTCCAGAACCATCCATATTTGAGAATTAGCCCAAAAACTAAAGCTTCGTGCACATGTTTCGATGCTGACAGTAAAAGTGGCCTTTGAAATTGGTAGAGTCTGGGCTGACAAATCACACAAGCTTTGAAATCGGAAAATTGTTGGATGCCTGGACTCTTGTAGTGACATTATACTGTCCACAATCCATTTTCTCACTCAGCGTTGGCGTAAGGACTGAGTTGGGCAGGCTCATCCTAAATCTGTTGTAAATGGGCAGAAAGTACTGCCATGGTGTCCATGATTTCCCCCCTCATTTGTAACAGAAGATCTCATTGATCTTCCCAAACAAATGTGTAATTTTGTTTCATTTCTCAGATGACCACACACCTGTGTTAACTGGCCTCAAAATTTGCACATGGTATGCAAAATTCAGACACACTGGCAGGTCTGAAATATGGTCCTGCCGAATCCTATTGCTGTTATGCATAAAAAATAATTCATTCTGCCTTACATATTATATCAATTAGAAATAGGGAGTGAACCCCTCTTCTGCTTATTGGTTTAAGAACAAGGAGTCCAATTTCCGACAAGGCAGGCAGATTTGAAATAGGTTTTCATGCAGCTTTTATGGATTTCATAATTACATGCCAAGCAGGGTACCTGTTATAATTATTCTAAGTGAAGTGCTTTTTTTATAGTACACAGAAAGAAAAATACTGTTCAGTCCTTCTTCAATTGTGAACTCTCTTCTTTCTCCTCTTTCCACACCTACATTTTTACATTAGTCATTTAATCCTCATGAATGTCAAACCAGAGGGTGCCTTGAATTGCAATCATTTTCATAAAAGAGCAGGCAATCAGCAGAATTCGCATTTAATTGCCAAAGGGGGAGTGGTCTACTTTGTGTTCTGGTTCTTGTGATTTCTCAGGTTTGGCAAACTGGCAAAAGGCATTCATGATTATCAGAACTTAAAGAGTGGAACCTTGACTACCTGGTTAATTCAGAGGATCGGTAAAATTATTTCTGAATGAACAAAGGTACCTGCGGCTGTTGTGGTCACCAGCTTGGGCTTGCTCCGAGCCCCGTCTCCTTTTGTAGTGTAGGCTGCAACAGCGACCGAGTATGTTGTTTCAGCCTGAAGGTCAGTAATGATCATCTCCTGTGGATAAAACGGAATTTCAGAAACAAGGAGTTCCTCCTTTGAAACTTATGGCTAAAGGCTGCATGTTTCTCCATTCTATTAACAACTTAGCACCAGAGCAGGTGGTCAAAAGACCTGACCGTGTAACAGGATTTCCCCCTTTTTTAATGGGAATAATCCTCTCTGATATATATATATCAGTGGCGGCTGCTCAGAGAAGGCAAGAGAGACCAAGCCTAAATATTTGTCAAAACATTTTACCCCACCCGGAAGCTCAGTTTCACGATGGCTTTACATCTACTGGCAGAAGTGAACTGAGATTTTTCAAGGCTCAAAATGTACAGGCTTGAACCAACATGTCAGAGATGTCAGAGATGAAAAATATGCCATCCCCTCTCAACAGTGAGAGGTGCCATAGTACCTGAAAAAAGCACCACACAAGCACATATATCAGGCAAGTGTTGCCGAGGCCACTTCTGTTAGCTGGACTGTGTCAGTGGGTGAGTCAGGATCGAGGCTGTCCAAGTTATGCCTGTTATAATCCTGAACCAGGGCGATATATGTATAAAGAATCTCAGAGTAGGAGTGCGGATCTAGGATCAGTTTTACTTTTACCTCATAATATATAAGGTAACATATGGACAGGGGTAACCTGATCCTCAATCACTACTCTGAGATGCTTTACACATACGGTCCCACATTTACATTTAACTGCTGCTACTGCACTCTTTTAACAGTGCATGTGCCCCCTTTCTTATCCTGGTACTATGCAAACAGACCCTTCATTTTATACATGTGGGCAGTGGCCAGTGTCTCACTGAAGTACTGAGTGGCGAACCTGTATTACAATCCAATTAGTCTGTGATATATGATTTTCCAATTTATATCACTTGTTAAAAACTCGGAACAAATACTGTTAGTCAACCATCAAAGCATCAGAGTAAAAGGTGGAAGCATTATAACTTTCGAAGAGGTGTGAATTCACATAGCCAAGAATTGAGAAATCAAAGAGGAAAAAGAAAACATACCAGTAATGACATGGAAGCAACAGTTTACACAAACAAAGGGAAAGGACATTTTGGCCATACTTGTGAAGATTGCAATCAAACAGGAGCCACACTTTTGCAGATATCCATATTTTACTCACATGTTCGGTTGACTCATCATATTCCCACTGATTAAGAATGGAAGGATGAAAAGAAGAGAAAACAGAGGCTAAGTACAGGGCCACTACAGAGACAGAGAACAGAAAGCAATGACAATGTACACACACACATACATACATACATACATGCATGCACGCACGCGTGCAGACGCACACACACACACACACACACACACACACACACACACACACACACACATATATATGCATGCGAGCACACACATGTATACACACACACACACACACACACACACACACACACACACACACACACACACACACACACACACACACACACACGTACACACACACATACTGTACATGCATGCATGCAAAACACACGCACACACATACACACGCACACACTCACTCACTCACTCACTAACTATAACCACCCCATTCCACCCATGAATAAACACTACATACATTTCTCTCTTTTTCTGTGTGTTTTAAGCCATATAAATTGAACTGCCTGGGAATTTGATCTCATATATGCATTGCAAACAATACTCCTGAGGATCTGAATAGTGCATACGGCCTGCTATACATTTACATTTAATCTTTTAATGCTAACCATTTTCTTTTATCTCCACAATGCATTGTGCTGATGTCCTGAGAATACTATTCCACAGGCATATTCCACAAATGCAAGCACTCTATGAACAGTCTCACACTGTGCTAACCTTTCCTTTAACCTGCAATCTCTAAACACAAATGTGCATTCACCAAGACTTATTTTTCAATATTTTCATTAAACTCATATCATGAGCAAGTTCTTCTGTGTATGGCATATCAATCACATGAGAAAATACCATAGCATTCGTTTAAATAAGCCTGAAAGCAAAGCATATAATGAAAGACTGAAAAAAAAAATCATTTAGTGTGCTTTTAAAAATGTACACTCTAAGAAGACGATTCCAACTTATCTATTCATTCTTTGTGTATTTCAACAGGAGGTCTCTCTGTCCTGAAATGTACTCACTCTGAACTTTACTTGGATCACCATAAGTAGAAACGTGCCACAATTGGCCGGGTATTTACCTGGGAGTCATCGATAAGGATGTCCTTAATGACGGGCTGTCCGGTTGGCTCCCCATTGACCATCTTGACATAATGCACCTGGTATCCACGGATCTGGCCGTGCTGCTTGTTGGGCACCGGCGAACGCCAGATGACTTTAATTGACGTGGAGTTGACAGCCTCCACCTCGACTTTACGAGGGGGACCACTGGGAACTGGAAGAACACCATGGAATAAAAGAAAAGTCAAGATTACAGAGACCGCCCCCTCCTGGCCAACTCTGAAGAGTCAACTTTGGAGGAGGGGGAAAAAATTCAAGAGAACAAAAGGGTAGTACCACAAGTGCTGAATGACACCAATATTTCAACAATGGCAAGGAAAAAAAAGAAGAAAAAAAAACCCAAAAATTGTCTGAGATCTGACCTAACATTTTTAGAGACAGTAAAAAATGGGTTGGTGAATTAAAAATATGGAATAAAAATGCAATTGTTGAAAAATAAAAAGAAGAAAGTGCCAAAAGGAGATGCTTCAGTTATGATAGCATCCCAGCAAGAATTTGGCAATGAATTGTTTGAAAAATTAAAATAAAAAGCACAAAAAAATGGTGGCCAAAAAGCATTCCTTCCATCTTGTGTTCCTCCCACTGTCAGATAATTTGGCTGTTGGGTGGTAAAAAAAATTACCGTAATTAACAGCACACAAAAAAAGTCTAAATGTTCAAAAAAATTACAGTTGGGACTGAGGGAAGAGAGAGGCCCGTAGTGTTTTTTCGACACGGAAGAAAAAAGAAAAGAAAAAAAGGCCATACCACTTGAGAAATTGGAATTGATCAAAAGTAGGGGGAAAATTTAAGAAAACAAATGTCATCGAGCCTTAAAAGCCAGAAAAGCTCAGCAAAAATAGGAACAGCAGAGGGATCAGAAGGAAGAGTCCTGGTTAGTGATTTGGGCTCGAAATGAGAGCCAGATGAGTGCCAGGAGCAGGTGTGGTTAATAGGAGGAAAAGAAGCCGGAGGGGGTTAGGGGGAGTGAGTAGACTGGATTTGAGGGCTGCGTGGCTAGCGCTCTACTGGATCAGCAGGTTACCGACAGAACATACCATCCTCGTCGGTGCGGATCAGCACTGGCAAGCTTTCCGGGCCTGGTCCGACATCTGTGTGGGCGCTCACTGTCACGCGGTACTCTGTCCATTTTTCCAAGTTTTCCAAGAGGTACTGGGAGCTTTCTGGAGGAAGGTTGGAGACTTGGCGGGAAGATGTGTCCTCTCCTTCAGTGACGGCGTATTGGACGGAGTACTTGGCAATTATCCCATTCTGTAAGTCCACTGGTGGTGGCCGCCAACTTACCAGAATGTTGGTGGAACTGGGGCTAGAGCATTTAACATCCTGAGGTGGCGCTGAGGGCTCTGATTTTGGGGTTGGGGTGGGGGGGTAGGATTGTGAGGGAGCAGGGTTTGATATTGAATTGATTCGATTGGTCATTTGTTTGTTTTGTTTGTTTTTTTCGAAGTAGGGTTCAGGAGGCATGTTGAGGTGACAGCGGGCATGGGAGTGATGGTGGAAACAAACAAACAAACAAAAAAGGAAAAAGGGAAAAACAATGAAAAAACTAAATGAAAACGAAATACGGTGACAAAATTATGCTTGCAAAACAAATGGAATTAAAGGTCAATGAGGTACTTCAGATCAAGATGACAAAACTAGGCCAAAACCAACACTTGGATGGAAATCAACTGAGATAATGAGAGATGAGAAATATGCAAACACTGAGGGTAGACTGAAGGGAGGTGATATAAAATAAAACCAGCAAAAACCTACCTCTGAAATTAATAACCTTTATATCCCTTTCTCAATCAATTATAAAACAAAAATAAAAACAAAAAATAACCAAAGCCTATACTCTTGTCCACATGACAGAGCTTATAATTCCCTGCCCCAATACGCTCCATTATAGCAATGGTAAAGCTTTACAATGGTTTAACAACTGCTTAATGAGATTTTACTTTGACTACAAAACCCCAGCGTAAAATTCCCTACATTATGCAAAACCGAAACCAAAAATGTAAGCTAAATGAAAATACTGTTGCCCTAACAAAGCTTTTCCAAGCAATTACCATCAATCCAAAAAAGTAAAGGTTGATGTGTCAAGTATTACAATGGAAAATGGTGTATTGGTCACCAACCTTTCCGAAGCCTGTTGGTTTGTGGTAAAAGCCTGATTGCACAACAGCAAGCATTGGAAGGACACAAGGCTGATCTCTCCTCAACACACTGACATGAAAATACGTTTTCACACATAGTGAGTAGCTTTTTTACCTACCATCAGGTCACACTTGATGAGCTTTGGACTGTAACTTACAGTATACCTACCTGTTCTCTATCTACACTTACCCTGACCTCAGGTTTATACACAAATGCATTTCCAATATCTAAATCTTAACCTTTTCAGATCTCTTGATCCCTGCTATTAAGGTCAATGTTTACAGAATATTGAACTGAACAATTTCTAGCAATTTAATCAGAATTTCTTTTTTCTTCAAGACATCTCCGTGAATTAATTCAAACTAACGCACCTGTATCGATTTGTTGATTTGATGCATTTTTGTCATGATAAATCTGAGGTCAGTCACAAGATGGAAAAACAGTTTTTTCCCCCGATCTTTTCTGAGGATACTTCTGATCGAGCTTTCGTTTTCATTGGTCTAATCTCCACATGGTCGAGTAATAAGGGCCAGGGAAGGCGCTGAATTGAGCAACCCCATTGGTCTCAGACAGGACATATATCTGCAGCTTAATTTCCTCTGAAAACTCAACCAGAGTATGCTAATGAGCTAGCATGGAAAGTTGACAGACAAGGTTTTTATATTGTGCGTACATACACGTTTAACGTCAAAATATAGACAGCTGAATGGATTTTGTGAGAAAAAGGAATTATTAAAGCTTTTAAAAAAAAATTTGCGATGCATTATGAAATGCAAAACTTCAAAGATGCAGTTTCTTGTTTCTGTAAACCATATAACCTTGTCGGTCAACTTAACTGACATTCCAGTTAGTCCACAAAACCCTTGGTGAAGTGGAGTGGTACAGCTCAGCTCTGTTCATGGGGCACTAAAGCTGTAAACAAAATTCAGCTTGCGAATAATTGCACGATTCCGTTTTCAAAACAGTCCTTTTTGATCCATGTCTAACCATTATTATCATGACTAACATAAATAAAGTCTTGTTTCTCTTTACAAATTCATTATAGTTGAATACTTGGCCCCATCGGGATAGGTCTGAGGGCAACTGTCAATGTGATGCACTGAGTTAAGGGCCAGCTGGGATCAGTGCAAACATTTGAAAACGGAATACTACTTCACGCAATGCTCCCACGTCTGAACCACAGCCAGTCAGTAGAAGTGGACAGTGCAACACAATATGAGGGACAGAAGAGGACCTACGTGTTTGGGGGGTCTCGGCAGATATCTCATTGGTGTATGCCCCAATACCATGCTTACTGCGTGCAGCAAGCAGGAATATGTAGGTGGTGAAAGGCTTGAGGTCCTTCAGCAGGAACGTGGTAGTGGGTTCAAAGCTGATTCGTTTCTGTTGGAAGAATGATTGATTACAAGATTATTTTTGATAGGTAATCAGAGTCTTAGATGGTCAAAGTCCAACACATTTGAGCGACAGGATTTTCTACTTGTAGTTGCTGTGGTAACGAGCATTGGACTTGTGAGGAATTCCAGTAGTGTCCTTGGGCTGGCTCAAACAACAATTTACTTGAAGAATAATGCTGAGACAAACACACCAACGACTGTTTCTATTTGGAAAGGAAAGTACGGAAGTACTTGTAGTTACCTCTTCCTTATCATCCCCTTTCTTGTAGAGTAGTTCATATCCTGTGACTTGATTGTCTTGACCATTCTGTGCTGGGGGTATCCATGACAACAGGATACTCGTTTCCGATTTGGCTTCTCCTTTAAAGTCAGTTGGCTGTGATGGAACTGAGAAACAAGTACAAAGTCAACTTCTGTAAAACTTTGCAAATATAAATTCAAATTGTATATGGTGTCATATATTCAATATATTATATAATAAATTCCAAATAACATTCTACAATGTAAAGTTGAAATACTCTAAATATTATTACTACTGCTATAAATAAAACAAAACAATCAAACAAAAAATCTTCCCATAAAAGGGCAATTTTTCCTCCAAAACAGGAGAAAAGCATTGCTGTCATTGAATTTATGGTTTTAATTTAAAATGAGGTAAAGCTCTGTTGAGTCCTTTATAGTGCCAATAAAGGAAGATCAAATGATTTGGCATCTCTGCAACCCTCGGAGATTCCCAGTGTTTACCACTCGGGTCAGAGATGATGAGACAGCCTTTTTAGTGGCCGTATTAAAAGGAGAGTTAAACCCTGTAAGAGGGAAGCACTGTAATGCTGAAGTATTCCCTCGATGCTTTCCCTTCTGTTCTGCCACAGCAAATTCCTTTATCTCACATCTTTAAGCACACACAGCTCACTCACACACACACACAAACACACACACACACTTAGAAACCCTGTGCATGGATATACATGCACACACAGTGCATGCACACACACACACACACACACACACACACACACACACACACACACACACACACACACACACACACACACACACACACACACAGAAACCCTGTTCATGGATAGATATACACACACACACACACACACACACACACACACACACACACACACACACACACACACACACACACAGGCGAACAAACAGCTCACTCACACACACACACATACGCACACACAGAGGCATGCACGCACATGGATACACACACACACACACACCTAAACTTGTGCGTAGACAGACATGCACGGCTCACCTCCAGTCTTCGCTATGATCTGCAGATCTGGAGACATGGGTCCGTCGCCCACAGAGGTGAAGGCCAAAACCTTAATATAGTAGGTCTTGTTGGGAGTGAGCCCCTGTATAGTGAGGAAGTTGGCCCCGCGGACGATCTGCTTCTCCCACTGGTTGACGTGCAGGCCAGGCTCCATGGTGTAGTAGACCCGGTAGCCCATGATCTGGCCATTGGCCTCCTCGGGCTCGTCCCAGTGGATGATGGCGGTGGTGCTGCTGAGCATGCGACCCCTGACCTGCCGCGGGGCTGTGCTCGGGGCCTGCTCGGCGGTCTTGGCCTCGATGCCCTCGCTGGGCGGCCCGCGCCCGATGTTGTTGACCGCCACCACCCGGAACTCGTAGTCTGAGTAGGGGCTGAGGCCTCCGACGCTGTAGCGGGTGGTGGCCACCCCGTCGATCTCCTTGTAGGTGTCCTCGTGGAACTTGGACTTGTGCTGGATGATGTAGTAAGAGACCGGGTCCGGGTTCCCAGAGTCCCAAGTTAAAGTGATGCTGGTGGCGGTCCGCTCCGTCACCACGGGCGTCCCAGGAGGTTTGGGCAAGGCTGGAAGGATGAAAACAAGCGCTCCTTAATGAGACATCTCAGATGAGTGAGCGCGGGGTATTTGTAGAAGGGCATCGTGCTGGCTCGCCCCGCTTCAATCAACTGCATCAGTTGTTGCTGCTGTGTTTGAACACAAATGATGCTGATAAAGGACCGGTGTCCTTGGAAATACCTTGGAGAGAAGGACTGGGCTGAACCCCGCAGCAGGAGGTATTTTTCAAAAATCTTTAGAGTATTTCTTTGTTTGTGCATTCCCTTAATAATTTACTTTCTGTAATTTATTGTTTTAATTCGCAGGGCAACAGCATGTGAAACTGGAGATAAGGGGGCTATTTATTTTCTTTATAAGTAAGCTCTAGAGGAAAGTTGTGGGAAGCTACCAGCAGCCTTAGTCATATTGTGACTAATTCCTTTTTGTTATGTCTGGAGGCAGAACCCTGTGTGCTAGAATCTGAAACATGTGGATTTTTCCCAAGACCATCCCTGAAGTGACACTTTTACTTTGATAAACTTACTATGCACATTCCCTCACACACACACAGTACATACATACAGGCAGCTGCCAAAATAAAGGAAACACTTGAGTAAATGAAGGGTTTTGGCGGCTTTGTTATGGTGTGGGGTGCATTTTCCTGGCATGGTTTAGGTCTGCTCAACCCCTTAGAGGGCAAGAGAAGCACTAATAAATATAAAGCCATTCTGAGTGATCACCTTCATCCTATGGTGAAGCATTTCTCTCCAAATGGGTGTGGTCTCTTTCGGGATGACAATGCCCCTTCCACAGGGCAGAGACAGAGAGACTACAAGCTATTCAGTCACTTCACTGTTTCTCATAATAAAATAAACAAAAGTATTCTACACACACACACACACACTTGCCCAGTGATCACCACCTCACCTTTGACTGTAATTTGGGCAACGGCCTCGATGACTCCCAGGGTGGACATGGCCACACAGGTGTAGTTGGCGGACTGGCGGACATCAGTGAGCTCCAGAACATTCCGCCCAATGGGCATATCGTCTTCGGGGGTCAGGTCCTCTGCCCCCAGCATCCACTTGACATAGGGCATGGGGGAGCCCACCGCCACGCACGTGATGTTCACGCTCCCCCCCGGCATGATCTCATTGTCTGTCGGAGGGATGGAGAACCTCGGAGGCACACGCCGCACTGGAAAAGAGCACAGGTAAAGGTAACAACATGTACAAAGGCAGGGTCCAGGGCCTTTCTTTCTACCCAGGAGAAAAAAAGAGTAAGAATACACAAGTTAAACAAATATTTTTTGGGAAAAACATGTCAATTTAAAAAATAAAGTTTTACTTGTACTTTTTCCCTTGTTATTTATTGCTGTTTTTTTTACACAAACACGAAAATACTCTGTATATATATAGGTATTTATTTGTGATGGGTGGATGGATAGTAAAAACACAGTTTCACACAAAACTTGGTTCAAAATATCACAGGGCTCAAAAGTGGACTATCTAGGAACTAACAATACACAGACACCATGCACAAAGCGGACCAATAATACAGATCAAAACATCACAAAAGTAAGAACTGGAGGATCAACAGCATGCCTGAGTTGTGTACGGAAACCAACTTCAATGCTGCATACTTCCAGTTGATGCAAAGTAATGTGCCGGATCACATTGTCACATCACACATACAGTGGCCTCTGATAATACACATCCAACTACATTACAGTGCAACTTGTGATTTGCTCTCAAACTCAATTAAAAAGTGGATGCAGCCTCAAAAAAGAATAAGTTATGCTAACATTAAAAATAATAATAATAAGTCTAAAATAAAGTATAAGAATAAATCAAGGTATAAATATAAAGTTTATATGTACATGGAGAGAATAGAGGCCAGTTCTTGGTTTTTAACCTGGTCTCTGTCATGCAGACAAGCACATGGCTGACTTTGGAAGACAGCCATGCTCGGAGGGAAGAGGGGGGGGGGGGGCAAGGGCAAGGGGAATAAATAGTAACATCAAAACAAAACAAAAAAAGAAAGGAAAAAAAGAAAAACAGAAGGAGGCCACAACAAGGGTTAGTCTGGCAGCGTTGGGTTACGAGAGAAAAACAGGGCAGTCTATTAAAAGCTATAGTTGCCAGGATGGGAGCAGGCAATGCAGAGCATTTCAGTTTTTAGTTTTTTTGTTAGTTTTAGGTTTTTTGGGGGTTGAGACTAAAATGCTAAATGCAGTGGAAGCAAGAGGAGGTGGGAGTAGTCGGTAAATAAAGCGGAAACACAAGCTGCACAAAAAGAAGCTTTAGTTAAGGTTTGAACAGGAGGCAATGACGGACCACTTGGGAATCAAATACAACATCAAGGGTGGCTTGTAAAGGAGACGAGTACTTTGGGTTTAAGAGGAAATTCAGGAGAGGAATTAAGAGAGTGAAATCAGTGTTACTGCTTATAGTACTCCAAATGTGTCCTCTGAGTAAAGAGGTCCTTGGATACCATCTGGCTGAATTTGTAAACACAATGAGATTTTCACAAAGGGAAGCACAAGGGACTTTCTCACTGTCGTTCTTTCCTCTGCCTTTGAACAATTAATGAGTTTGATTGTTTAAAAGGTTAGACCTCCGTTACATTAATTAATGTCACAGCTCTGTGATCTGCCGTACAGCCTACTGGTGACCCTGAACTCATACCGTGGCAAGAGCTAATGCAGTTCACACAGTATGTCGACAATGCCATGTCATTATGTAAAGATTAAAAAAATGTTATTCATAATTCTTGTACTAGAATGATTTGGGGGGGGGGGGGGTATTGTTTTACTGCATTCCCTCAGAGAGAGGGTGAAGAAAATACACTGCAAAATAATTATGTGACAGCTGCTGGAAGTATCATTATCATAACATTTCATTTTTTCATTTGAATCACATTTTTTTCATTTGAATCATACCCCCCAGAAATTACATTTTATCCTATTTATAATAACTTCCCATTATTATGGTGTTATGGCGACACTCAAAATTGGTCATTCTTTCATTGCCACCCAAGCGGCGTGGCTCCGAAATCCCTGCTTAACGCGGAGTTAATGTGGGCTATAATCTGACAGGGTTGTGTGAAAACCGCTGAGAACAACGGAGACCTGGCAGAGCAAGACTGCTGCTCGCTGCACTGTTTAATCACACCAGAGCAGAAGCTGGCCTAAAGGTATGCAGGACTATGGGAAATAAATAATTAGCATCCATCTCGAATCAGATGATGTGCAATGCACGCTGTCGATGTTTTTAACATTTCTGTGCAGTAAGGGATCGGGGCAGTTCTCATCTCCAGTATCTGGTGAAGATAACGGAGACTTTCTCATGCTCTGACATGGCAGTTTGCCAAAGTCATTTCTCCACACCCCCCCACCCCCTCCCCCCACCTTGTTGTCAAAGGCATTGGCATGAGTAACCAAGCAGGAACACTGAGAAGCCAAAATAAAGGGAAAGATCCAAAGCTTGTGCATAAACAGGCCACCATGCATTTCAATATGCACATAATCTCCCAGCATGCACCACTTATTGGACAGTCAAGCATCGTAGTTAAAACTACTGCATTCTCAAAAAAGAAGAAAAAAACCCATTAAAGTAATAATAATAATAATATAAAAATAATAAAAAGGATTAACTCTATCAATAAGAGAAGCAAAAATAAATGAATAAAATGGGCACGCAGTGCAGCTACATTCATTTCATTTGTATTCTTGTTAATTGTGTTTTTTAATCTTTTTTTAATTTTTTTAAGGTGGTTAAAAAGTAAAAACACACCAACCTTCTCGCAGCTCTGAGGGATGTAGGGGGTTTGATGCAGAACACAATGAAATGAGGAAAGGAGAAAAACAAGGGAAACACAGAGAGAGTAAAAAGGCCATGTCAAGGCGTTCAACTGCTGCTACTGAAACATCTCTGCTACATCTTTTCAAAGCCCTCCTGTCACCTTTTGACAAGTCTGTATCTCCCTGCTTAGTGCACATTTGAAACCCTAATTAGCCTTATTTTGCTATTTTAAGCTTCTGTTATATTATGAAGCATAAAATAAAATAATAATAATGTATAGGTTTGAAGTATAGCACTGTAGCAGGTTTAAAACTGTCCAACGCTCAATGCCGACAATGGACCAAATTCCATCCTTAACCTTGGCAGTTTGGCTTTAGCGCTGGGTAATAATTACATTGCAATAGGCCAAGTCATATGTAAATGTGTGTTTGAAATTGCTATTTAAAGTTAAGCCAAAACTGCAATGAGGAACAAAGCCATAGCTCAAAGCCTTGTCAGTTAACATACCATTGTTGGACTTAGCGTCCATATATTGTACCTAGAATTATATTACAGTGCTGCATTACCATTATATGTTGTTTTTTGCCTCATATAAAATATGAGAATAAATAATTTTAGAATTATTATTATTTTTTAATCATGTTTTATGATTACTTAGTGCATGATAATTTGCACATTTGCTAAATATGTTTAAATGTTATTTTATATGACTTTACATTCTAAAAATTTTGAGAACCAGTTTGAGAAATAGAGCAGAAGAAGAAGACACTCCAAGGTCCTCTCAGAAGAGAAAGAATAGGAAAAATTGAAAGATAAGAGAGTCTGTCCACTGCTGAAACAGGGAACAGGGATGTCCCTGAAGGCAGTCAACTCAAACCCCAACAAACCCAGGAACAGGAGGCAATTAGTAACACACCAAGCAATCAAGTCATTAGAGTTAGGGAAAAAAATCTATTAGAAAAGATTAAAACACAAGACAAACAGAGATCACAGGTTCAAATTAATGCAGGAAGGCCAAAGGTCAAAGGTCAAACATAAGGAAAGTCATACTTACACCCTCACACCAGACAGGATACTTTGGACTCAAAGATGCAACTGTTACTGCATTTCATTCATTTGTTTTATTATTAGACGCGGCAACATCACGAAGGATAGGAGACTCATGTCTGTATTGTTTCCTGTTTTTCTTTTGTTTTCCATTTTTCTGAAACAGTTGAGTACCAGGGTTTGTCTTTGCTTTCCTACCTCTGACATATAGATTGGCTGGGGCAGAATAGCGAGTACCATCGTTGTTGGTGGCCACGCACTCGTACTTCCCCTGGTCGGACTCTTCGCTCTGCTCGATCTGGAGGGCACCTGGGCGGGAATAGAAAGCATGTCGCGCAGACGCAAGTTAAAGACTGCCAGGCGGGTGGGCTCCACAAACAAAGACCTTTGCTCAATGTCCTGTAGGCGCCATTTGTGGAAGGTCCTCCACTTACTGCTGCACCTGGTTTGCTCGGTTTCTCATTCGTCTTTGAGCCGGAGCTCAATAACCGGTGAGGAAAGCAAACAAACAAAAGAAAGAGACTACAATACTACAAATCAAAGAGGCTACACGTGTTTAAGGACCTCATATGTAAGATCACAGCTCCACTTGAAGATGTTTGATTTTTTAAAAGATTTTTTTTAAAATTTTTGTTTCTTGTGATAATTTGTTATTGTCACCATCAATCAAACAGCTTTTGTTAGAGAGCAGAGGTGTTTTTTTGTAACTGTAGGGATCATCCCTAACATACAGATGGTATTTGTTTCATAACTGAGTGTCACATACAAACCGGTGAGCCCATAATCGTTTCTGTCAGTTGTTTTTCTGAAGAAGTAAACAACTGTCCAAAATTAGCATTTAGTGTTTCCCCTACCATTCTCCATGCCTGGTACCATGCCAGAGCAGGAAAAGCTCCTGCCGGGCCTACAAACCCTTTCAAAGATTTGAGTCATTTTAGTCACAATTTTGTACCCACACAAATGTTGGGGTGAAATCTGGGGTGGTATGTTGGCCCACACTAACTACCCTGGGGATAGCAGTACTGTATATACCTCCTCAGAAGGATAATGAGTATTCTCAGGGGCAAACTGATTTCAGCAGCCAGACACCGTACAGCAGTCATGTGGAAATATGTATGTTCTGTAACTTACAGCTAAGCCTAAACTGCGATATGAGCAATACATCGTGAATTTGGGTTTACCGATGAGACAAACACCATGTACTGGTTTTCCCCACAGGTTGTAAGTTCAAACAAAGGGCCCATATGTACTCGTTTAAAAAAATATACATATATACTGTTTCCAATTTTTTTCTCGTTTTTCTCCAAATTTGGTAGCCGATACACCCTCTATTTATTACGATTTACCCTCTCCACACGGGTCTGCTGCTCGTCTCTATGAGGCAAGCTAATTCTCTAAGGACAGAGAACACTGCTTCCTTCAATATGGAATTTGCCCACCCACGTTCTGAAGACTCCCTTACGTGCTTCACGGTGGACCCGAGCCGGCTCACCCTCCCCATCCCCCTAGGGCAGACAGCCAAATGGCAACCAGGGCCGGTCTGGTAGAGACCGGTTTTGAACCGCGTCCCTGACAGGCAGCGCATACAGTATCGGACTAGCCAAAATATGGTGCGTTAGACCGCTATGCTATTCACTGCCCCATGTACTCGTTTCATGTTTAATTTGCCCTATAATGTTTGGTCATATTAATATCACAATTACTTTAAAATTGAAAGGCCCATTTGTAATGTAAGTTACATTTTGGGAGATATTTGAGAGAAAGTATTGTTTGCTGGCATATGTCCTTCAGAAGGGGGTGCAACAGGAAAGCTACGCTCTCACCCAATTGACCAATTCCCTTTATCACCAAGCATACAGACAATAGGGGACACACTGGCATGAACATTGAGTATGGATAATATCATTTATTTTATTTTTAAAAACGAAGGAAACAAATAATATGTATATATGAAAGGTATCTAAAGGGGTACTCAACTTGGAGGCCGCACTTATTAATATTATTACTTTAGAAACAAAAACAAGTCTGGGCAGGGGGTGGGTGCAAGCCCTAAAATATACAACATTTCACTGGACTGGTCAATATGGAAATGAGTGGGACTGCTTCAAGAGAAGCATGACTTAAAGAAAAGAGGCTTACAGTATACAAAAGCAGCATAACGAGAGGGAACAGTTCAAAATAAATTAAGGTTCTGAGGTTTAACGTCAATCCTAGATCTAATGTAAGTGGGAGGGTTTACGACTTCATCCGACCAAAGTCAGCGGGGGGGAAAAAAAGTAAAAAATGCAGCGCTTATAAAAAAATAAAAAAGGAAAAATGCTGCTTGGATATAAGAAAAAATAAATTATAAACAGTGTAAGTTACATGAAAATATCACTGTCAACCTTTGACATGCAAATCTTTCCAAGAACAAGAAATGTATGTCAGTACAACTTACAACCTTTTGACAACCCTTAGCTGAAAAATAAAATGCAATTGTATTAGAAGACAAAATTCAAAATTATGGCCTAAGCCAACAAGAAAGCAACCAGCCACTGCCATAGCTTCTGAGAGCTACAAGAGACACCCATTAAAATCCACCAATGGGATCAGCAGTGTGGTGTCACAAAACCCAAGAAAAACGTTTTAAGCATCAACCATTCTCCAACTTGAGTTGCACACGCAAAAATGACAAAGAGGACCCGGCAAGCGCTATGCAAGACTTATCACTTATCCTTTCCCCAAACCCTGAAGAGTAAAGACTGTCAAAAAATTAAAACAGCCTTCAAACCCAAGAAAAAGAGAAAAATAGGTGGAAGAAAAAAGCACCGAAGGAACTTTATCAAAAAAGTAGTTGTTTGGGCTTTTTTTTTTTTTTTTAGAAGGTAGAAGAAAGCAAATAGAAGAAAGACAAAAAGTTTGCAAAGATAGAAAGCAATTCTTTGGATTAAAAAAACAAAAACACAAGAAAGCGGAGGAAAGGCAATGTTGTCTTCAGCATGCCCGCTTGAGTCCACAGCATCTGGGTTTTTTTTAGTGCTGAACAAGAACAGCTAAGGGGAAAAATGTTTGGTTGTTTTAGTTGGACAAAAAGAAGGACAAATGAGTCGCTGTGACTGAGCTATGGCCAAAAAAAAAAAAAAAAAAGAGAAAAAATATATATAGATTATTGGATATGCTTTGTCATTTCACAGTAAGCATATCGCAACGTAAAGGTCTCTTAAAAAATTAAAACTATAAATCAATAAATAAAAAAATCAAAGAAGAAATAAACCGGACACAACATGGAAAGTCAATAGGATTAACTAAAGAGGACAAATAAGGAGGAAAGATAATGAAAAAATCATGGATTTATGATTGGGTAACAGGACAAAGATGGGGGGAGGATGGGAGGACAGCAAGAATGAAATATTTCATTCTGTGAACATTAGTTCAGCACTCTTACCTCTTATTGGTGTACCACCTGGGTGGATAATATGAATGCAAATAAGATTAGAAAGAAGAAGCATTAGTACGAGAAGAAGGAGGCTGGGGCTTTGGAAGAAGAATCAAATTAGATTTAACAGAGTTCGTAAATAAAGGTACTAGAAGGAAGAAAGAGAGAGTTTGATTTACTCTACTGGCAAAACAGGATTATCATAGGTAGCAGTAGTAGGTCAAAGAGCAAGTTTCACAGTGGTGTACCAAGGGGGTGGTGCCATTTGGAAGTGGCATGGCTGCTGAGAGAGACTCAAGTGGGAGGGGCTACAGGAGTTTGGATGTGAGGGGAAGAGATACAGCCATTAACCCTCACCTTAACCTACAGTACACCTAACACAGGTAGTCTGCTCTTCTATAGCACACTTGGTAAACACTGCTTACAAATAACCACTGTGGTGATATACATCAAGAAAGAGAGAAAGAGGGAGAGAGATAAAGAAAGAGAGAAGAGTGAGTTAAGTACCATACACGTGGAGGAAGATAGGAAAGCACTATTGTTTAGGTGGGGATATGGTACCTACTTGACTATGTCTCAGTGATATTTGTGTGCTTTAGACAGGTGCTTCTGTGGCTGGTACGATAAAAAAAACTTGTGTGGGAGTGTGTGCCACTACGGATATCTGGTGACTACACTAACTGTTAGTAAAATGCATGCCATGCATTTTAATAATAGTTTGAACATGGAAATTAGTGGGGGGGGGGAGTGAAGTGTGCTTCAGAACTAAGCACTTACCAAAGGATTCTGGAGATTTAAATACGGAGAGAAGAAAGACAGCATAAAAATATTATTATATTCCTTAGGATTTGTTACAGAGTTTTCAGAGTTAAAGCTTTATATACTCTTACTACTTCACAGCTGAATAAAATGAGCTCTTACATTAAAAGAAGGTTAATCTACACAGTTCTGCTGACAACAAGCAAAAGGCAGGTTAACAAGACGATTTAACACAGGACAGGTCAGAAGCTGAGAATTCTGGGAAGACAGGCGATCAAACATCTCAGACTAATAGCTCTCATTATTTATGCCAATCTCAAAAGCTTGTTACAAGAAACTATATTCTCTGGCCAATATTTTAAGTGATGAGCCTATTTTGTATAGTTATTTTGATTAAATATCTTTTGATATATAAATGCAGAGCAAAACTTTGAAATTAGGGGTTGGGGAAGGGGGTATCAGGGATACGCCATTGGCAAAGAGAAGCAAA
Organism: Aldrovandia affinis; assembly: GCA_029706075.1. Classification (NCBI taxonomy): domain Eukaryota; kingdom Metazoa; phylum Chordata; class Actinopteri; order Notacanthiformes; family Halosauridae; genus Aldrovandia; species Aldrovandia affinis. The sequence continues at coordinate 4,756,159 of JAINUG010000006.1, forward strand.
AGCTGGAGTCTTAACCAAGAGCAGGGACTGGAGATCAAGATAGAATTCAAGGATTGGGAAAGCTATTATGCGATCTCACACACTACTGTGGCTACTTATTTTCGGAAAAACTTCCACAAGAATATGCGCCATGAATATGCTAGTCAAGACGGCTTTTAATTACTTTTATTTGAAGAAAAAAGTATTAGAGAGGGGTTAGGATCCAAACTTGTACTGATTGGGTTGAAATGCCGAAAAAAGCACCAAACATCGGAATTTAATTAAGCCTATTTGGTTCGTTTGGCAATTTTCTTTTTTTTGTGTTTTTACTGAATAGTTGAAAACCATGGATACTCCTTTGCAAGGTCTGAATGAAGCCAAATGTTGAAAATTAATTGTTTCAGGAAGAAAAAGGAATAAAGAAAAAGGAGAAAATGGATCCGTCAAATACTGCGAAAAAGCAGTAAAGAAATAACTGATCAAAAAATACAGTCACAGCAGTGAGCAATGTGGAGTACAACAGAAGCTGCAAACACGCAAGACACTGGACAGGCCATGACAACATCTGAGACGAGGACAACACACACCACGTAATAGAGAAGAGGAGAAGGAGTAGAAACAATGTCATTACCTAAGAAGCTAAAAAGCAAAATGAAAGAGGAGAAGAGAAAACCATAACAGGAACAAAAAAAAAAAAAAAAGGGACATTCGGTTTAACTGGTAACAATAACCGCACCCTACCTGATCGTAGTTGCTTGATGCGTCCATTATTGTTGGTGGTGTTAACAGGTAAGAAGTCTTTGAACCAGGAAATGTCTGGATCAGGGTTTCCGCTGGCGGCGCAAAGCATGGTGGCTGTGCGAGTTCGCTCCACCACTTTCAGCTGGGGGCCCATGTCTATGGTGGGGAAACCAGGGGGGAGCTGGTCCTCTGAAAAAACAACAACAACAAACCGCACAGTGTTCACACAATGGACACCACCACAAACCAAGCCCAAAGGAAAGAATCAGCTGATAATGAATATTTGACAGCAAGAGAGAGAGAGAGACATAAAGAGAGGGAGTGGGAGAGAGGGAGAGAGAAGAGAGGAGACAGGCTCTTCAGAGAGAGGATACCCAAAATAAACAGACATATATAGATAGATAGGCCATATAGTCATGTGGAAATGGAGACAATTCCTTTGAATACATTGGCCCTTTCCATTAGAAGTGCTATCACAGTATTTCAAGATGTGTAAAGCACATAAAAATGAAGTAAATGGCAAGTATCTCTCTTAGAAAGAATAATGATAACAACACACAGAAAAAAGCCATGCAAAACCCGCAACAACATAATTATGATCATTTTCATAATGTTTCTCTATCTATCTCTTTTCAGGTTAATGTTAGTGCTCAGAACTGATTTAGTCATTCACATTTTGATGGTTGTTATTTGTTTTTGCTATTTCATTATGTGCTATACAGTATATAATCTGTCCTGAAGTGCGTAGTTGAGGCAGATTTGTTTTGTTGTTTAATAAAAACAGAATGGGGCTTGATAAGATATTTCCATGAATGCATGGATGTCAATGACCCACACAATCCTGGCACCCACTCTGCAGGACTCAATACCTCTCTCCACCCAGCTGTCCAATTACACTGGAGCTTCTTCTTCAACGTCATTATCTACGAGAGTCTGTGAACAAACCCTGCAACTATGGCCTGATAACCGACCCTTTATGCACTCATTGTATGCATTCTCCGCTGTAAAATTACTTGTTTTTTGCACATTTTAGCTGGACCGGGTCGATTCTCCAACTCACGTCTTTGTTTTCTCAGGATATTGGAATATTTTATGACTCACTGATTGTGTTGATTAAGGAATCATATGATTTCACTGAAGAATTACTTCACATTTTTGTCTACGAGACTATAAAAAGGCAGATTTTTGATTAAGCACTGTGGCAGCAGTGTGGCTGTATTGTAGTACAGCCAATATCTCCATTCTTTTCTGCTGCAGTTGCTGCATACTTTTCACCACAGAATCGAGCGGCTCTGAGAATACTTTTTCTCCTGATGCTGAGCAAACACTTTCATTTTACAAAACAAAAGACAAAAAAACTAAAAAAACAAAAAGCAGGTCTAAACAGACAAGGATGGTCCTCGGAGCGCTTATCATTGAGCTATACTGTGATCATATCAAACACGATCGACCTCCAGTACACACAAACACATACAATCCGTTCAAATTCGATATGACCTTTAATTACTTTTTTGGTGCCAAAATAAGACTGTGGTGTACACTGGAACACATACAATAATTTCCATGAAATATACAATGCGTTTTGCCTGCTAACAATATTGAGATTGAGCGTGTCTTAAGCTTCTCTTTTCTCTTTAATATGGATAAAGACATTTCATCCTTTCTCCTCAAAGAGTACTGCTTTCTGAATCATTCACTTCATTACATTTTCATGAAGGATATGGCAGCGAGATAGCTTTAAGCAGCTCTCGTCATTGTGCACTGACAGACCCCAATGTGGTTTTCAGGCACTTGGTTAAATAATAGGGGACACCTCTGCATTCAGCATTTGAAACGTTATTTTAGGCATGCAATGCAGTTTCCTAATTGGAAACCTCATCTCTCACCTGTAAATCAATATTTTATATTAAATGTGTTTTTTTCTTTCAGAAAGCTGCTCCCTTTTTTCTCAAACCCAACCTGAATATAACCTGCAAAGGCAGTACATTATAACAGAGCACTATGACACTGTGATTCCATGCCCCCTGATCCAATCACCCCAATTCCTTTATATTTCACTGGCCAAAGTCACATCTTCATTAGAGAGAAGGTCAATCTGCTTTTTTTCAGTGCTTGTAGTACACAACCTTAATTAAAAGCAATCATGGGTAGAAGGGCTATTATTAGCCTGTAATACACATTAGTAATAGAATAATACAATGTTGGTTTCTTGTAACACTATCACCTCAACATTTTTTAAGAGATGATCTACCCCCACATTGTTTGACTGTGCATGAAGAACCTTTCTACAGAGTGATACAACCGGCTACTAATAATGTAACTTCCTTGTTCTACGTGCCTATGCTGCTTTTGCTGAATGCATTCCTGGGCCGTTGTTATTCCATGACATAGTCTTTGGTAATTAAGATTAGCATTGACCTTCATTGAGCTATTCAGTACAGTCAGTGTAATTGTCCATTAAAGACAAGTTTCTAATGCTTCTACACACTCAAATACCTTTGTCTGTTCATCATCATCTTCAATATTAATAATTCACAGAGCACATACAGTACCAGTCAAAGGTTTGAGTACAAGGGCTGGAAACTAGGTTTATTTAATAATTGACAATGTTTTACACCATATAGGTTTCTGTAAATACTTGAAAATAAATAAAAACACATGTCACAACAAACATAAGGAACATCAATGTTAAAAAAATAAATAAATGAAATTGTCTTTTTGAAAATGTAATCTCGGATTCCTCAAAATAGCCACCCTTTCCCTTGATAACAGCCTCACAAACACAAACTAACATTCAGTTTCAGCAGCAAATCACCCGACATGTCTTCCCAGCTCTCCTGCAGCAATTCCCTTGTGGGTTGCTTTAGGTTAAGTCTTCTGTCCAGTTCGTCCCATACAAGTTCTATGGGATTTCGAACTGGACACTGGGCAGACCAGGTCATTAGTTTGAGTTGTCCTTCACGTTACTCCTTCACCAGATAGTTCTTGCACAACTTCAAGGTGTGTTTCGCGTTATTTTACTGAAGAATGAAGGAATGCCCGATTAGCCGTAATCCAGATGGAAGGTGTACTCAAATACTGTATATTAAAGGAGCTTTATACAACACAAATGTATACAATTCTGGATTGCATATTCTTGTGGAACTGGAATATGAGATGATCACAGCTGCACTGTGTTGCAAGTGGAATGTTGCCAAGTATTAATTTCTGACTATGTTATGTCTTGGTGTCATTATCATAATGGTTCAAGTAACAAATTACCTCTCTATGGGAAAATTTAACATTTTGATTCCTGATATTAATAATTAATTCAATCATTAAATATCACATCTTTGTTAAAAAAGATTGAGCATGGATTATTTATTTACTTTTGAATGGATGTATATATCAAAACTCTTTTGAACTATGGACTTCTGTTTCTAACCAATAAGCTGAAATAAGAACATAATGCTAACCCAGAACACAATGACGTCGGAGCTAGATAACACAGCTGGTGATGGGTTGCTAATTTTACTGCATTTCGGGGGTATTGAGCTACCTGTTGGGAGCCACAACAGGCTATGTGGACTCTATTAATGTCTTGAGTTACAATCAATCTAACCATGTGCATATAGGAACAAGTAACTGATAATGTGGAATCTGGAGGGGGAAGAAAAAGACCACTCAAAGTGCCCTGAGCGAAAACGAAACCCGTTTGCTCTCCCAGTGAACAACATGGTATCTCATTTGAGGGCACTACTTGAAATGACTCCTTTGAACTTTTAAGGCATCGCCACTTTTTGCTGTACCTATAGTATTGTTTTACAAATATATATAATTCGTCACCTTCTTAAAATAATGGCCTAAGTCATACAAGTTTTTAGAATAAACTGAACCAAATATAGAATATATGATATTTATTAATAATTTCACACAAAAAGGTTATGACAATATATGACTATTGACATACAAATAACGCTGTCTGTCAATTATGTAACATAAGAGGATTAGATTACTTAGGCCAATTAACGAACATGCCGTTGTGACTTAGGCAATTTTAAACATGACTTAGGCCAAATTACTTCTGGAGTAAGTGACTTAGGCAAGCAGCCGCCATCTTGAAAGCTTGTCAAATTGCCTGTCACATTGTCTTGTGACTTAGGCCAAAAATAAAACGGCCTAAGTCACACTCTTGACGTAGGCCATTATACTACCGGGGTAAGAACAGCATTTTTCAATTAAGGATGTAGGCAATTTTACCAGAGGTGGCCAGCATCATGAAGAGATGACTTTCCTCAAAAAATGACTTAGGCCATTATTTTAAGAAGGTGACGAATATGAGTTCTATATTTAATATAATATTTAGTAAACATTGCATTACCTAATAAACATACAGTATATTTATCTTTTAATAAACATGAATATGCCTAACAAAAAGTATTACAGCATTATATATTATTGAATGTCATATAACACTAGTTAACAGTGAAAAAAATGCATGTAATATGGACCATAGCATTTATATCCAATTTAATATTTTTTCCACATGTATGCTCTAGTGAAAAAGAACATTATGAGATACTATCATTAAAGCTAAATCCTTATGTATGTGATTGTGGACATGTGTGTATGTGTATGTCTACTCATTTTCTCAAACAGAAAAAGACAATCGATTGGCTGATGTGGCTCCTTGAAAACATTTGATCCACAGATGTTCCAAGGTCAGGTTGTAGGTGCAAATCAGTCAATATTCAATGAGGTCAAATGCTGGCTGCTTTAAAAAATAGCTTGTGGCAAGACTAAACACAGTGTCACATGCTGAAAATAACAATTACATGTGACTAGCTGTATCTTTCTCTTAAACATAATTCACATCAGGTTCCATTTTTACTTTGGTCACTATTTTTGGTATAAACATTCTGTCTAAATATGTGTGAGCAGGGGCAAAGGTATTGCATTATCAAACGCAAACAAAATATTATCAAGACAAAATAAATCTTATCTGCAAACTTCAACTTCAAACATGGATTCAATCCACAGTTGTCTTTAACTCACAATTAAATGCACACGGTAGTCTTTTTCATCACAAATACAGTTCAGAAAGCCAGGCACAGTAATTATAAATACAGAAATAATTTAAATGCCGCCAACACATTTTTCCCCGTGTCCTCGTGTGACTTTCATAACTTTAGCATTGCGATAAAGTAACTTTTGAGGGTCAGTGGAAATGTTTGTTGATTCTTAGAATGATAATTATAGGTTATGTTCAAATGAGGCCATATCCATGAAATGCCCCATAAGATAAATCGTATGATATTTAGGGTATTCATAACAAACTTGCAAGTAAATTCTTCATAACGTCATAAACATGCTCCTGTGACATAAATTAACATGGGACTCTGGCATTACAATATAGTGCCATGGCTTGGAAGCAGCAGAGCTTCAGTTAGCGCACCACCATTAAATCCCTATCAGTCCAATTACCATTAAATCAGGAAAAAAACTTTTGTTATGTTATATGGAGTTCAGTCCAATTAGCTTCTTAATGTTTCTCTCGTGCTCAAATATATGAAAAACAAAAGTACTTAAGGTGTTAATTTCCCGCTCAGAATGTTTTAAACAAACAGGCCTTTGGTTTTACGACTACGTTAGACAGTGCATGTGCAGATTCAAAAGTGCAAATAAGGCATAGAAAAGTCATACTCTGTAAGACTACTTCAACAATCTGAATCACCCACCGACATTACTATACATTACTATGAGAAAACAATACACGTTTTCATAGCAACCACAAAGCAGTGCTAGTTCATGTTTCAGTGTCTCCTGCAAGATACACACATATTTCCTTCTTATGAGGTGGCATAAAATCTAAAACAAATAGTCACTGGATACTAATTCAACAGACATTACTTAGCATCCAGGCAGCATATGTTACTTGAAAAATACTTTAGTGCTGATGTCAGGAATTTGCATGTAAAAGTGATATCTCCTCCTCTCCTGCGGGAGCTGGGAGCACTGGTTGAGATTTGTCAGGAATTTGAACCTGATTCCCTGTAATAAGATGTATGTGTCTGGAGCAGAAAAATGAAGACATGTAACAGGTTAGTACATTTCAGTCATTACATCAGTCCTGAGGAATTCATAGGATTTTCCTTTTATAAATTCTATATAAAAGAATAATATTTTTTTATAAATAAAAAAACTACAGGAAGTTTACCTGGTTCTCTTACAATAACTACTTTCCTTAGTATGTGCTGTTTTTTAAAACGTTTTTTAAATGCTGATATTCAACTTCCAGTTGCGTGAATTACTACCCCTAATGCTAACTGCCCCCTAGTCCATTTATGACCGTTGATCAGTTCACACATGTTTTCCTGCACTGGAAATGGAAGAGTAAAGTAAGTTAGATCACCATTTTATAGTTTGTAAAATTAGTCTGGTAGATATGCATTGGGTGTATCGGACAAACACTGTGCGCATACATTTAATTGTTTATACATTTGTTCATCTTATATTTAATTACTAAGCTATACAACTCAGCCACACTTATGGACATCGAGTAAATAATGATGCAATCACAGTTTGGAAAATGCTGATGCTTGACCAAACTGTGCTTGCTTTTCCTGCATTACCATTGCTTTTGTGCACTGAGGAAGAGGGGAAATGCAGCTTTTGTGTTGCTAAGTATGTGAGAAAAAAATACAGTTTTAGCAGATGGTGTCCTTACATGAATCACTGCCCAAAGTCAGGAGGTAGTTTGCACTTGTTTAAAAGTGAATCAGATATGCTAATCATATGAACTCTGTGCGTCAGTGTAGAGCGAGAAAAGCAACGATAGATGCCTTGATAAAATGTCTACACATTATATATTTACGAGGGAGAAAAACACAAACTCACAACATGCTCTGAGGTCAGTTAACCTCACAGGCTTTAACTCACACATCCGCAAAGACATTCACTTTGGAAACCCACACGCTAATCAAAACCCAGAGACCTACACTATTGTACAATCCAATACGGCCCCCGTGGGAGAACCTAACGTGGACACGTAATTATAAAAGACAGACATAACTAATAAGTTCCTTAGGAAGATGCTCTAATTAAATAAAGCTAATTAAGTCTCAATTGACTAGACTAACATTTAAATGTGATTAGTTAATGTTTACCTGACCAACACTGTTGAGTTTACTTAAGGATGGATGAATCATGGTTGGCTTACCTAAATCAGATTTTCCAGGAGATGCTAATTCTGTTATCTCTGTAGGAGCATTTCATTAGCACCGCGTGCTATGGCAGTGACATGCGGGAAGGCACTGGCATTCCTCTCCCACTTCACAATTGTGACTCAGACAACAAATTCCAAACCGCAAATTAAGTCTTGCTTAATTAAATGCTGCTGAAAATTCACACTAGTCAAACAGGGCAGAACTTGCCTCATTGATCAATATCTGAAGACCATTATATGGGATGCAGCCACAGTACAGCTTGTAAAAGTCAAAGCAACTGTAACAGTGCCCTTGCTGTTACTTTGTGAATATACTTCTCAGACAAACATTACTCAAATTCATGTGGGGGACGACTGGAATATATGACACTGATTCGTTAACACTGAATGTTTAACTCTGATATTTGATGCTCTGATTTCAGAGCACATTTGATTTGCACCGTCCTCGTGAATAAATGCACAGGTGAATTGGTCTCTCACAACCGAAAAGCCTCACGACCTACAGGGGGAATTTCACAAAGTAGGTCTTTCCAGACAGGGATCCACAAAAGAATTCATGGAAATACATAAGTCTTTCCATTTCTCATTTTGGCTTTAATTCTGTGCCACACAGGGATTGGATTCCGCCTGTCCTTCCCTTCCCAAGCGGAACTAGACATTTCACCTCACATTTGAGGTTATTGTGCTGGGAAAATCCTTCAGGGTCATAATAAGATATATTTGTTGGATGCTTTGAGCGGATACAATCTCCTTACAGAAGCTGTCACAGGTCAGTTCCTTGGGCGGTGCAGTGGAGAAAGAGCATGTAGAAACGCATTGTGCTGAAGAATCCTCCACACTGGAGAAAGGATTACCAGAATGGAAAGGAAACTTTTCATATATGACATCCAGCTGTCTTAACTTCCACACTCTGAGCACTTTGGCACAGAAAAACAAGCTAAAGGGTATTTGTGGTAGCTTGCCTTTGAACCCTATATAGACACGGCTTTTGGTGATGACACAAACAATTTCTGAAGAGGGATGTGCGGCTAGCGCTCGTCAACTGTCCAGCCCCCAGAGAAGGAAACAGATTCAACTGTGCTAATTTGGTTTCAATGGAAGTATGCTAATTCACTTGCTCAATTAAATTATATATGTGATCAAAGCATAAAAATAAAGAAAATAAATAGATAAAATAATAAAGAATGCTGTCTGCGAGGATGTAAATCAATCATTCGTCTTTTAGTTTCCCAAATAGTATTTATACAATCATTTTGAAATTGAGGGGGAGAGAAACCACAATTGCAATTATTTTATTTGGCTCACAGAAAGAACACCACGCTGAGCCCATAGTGTGCTAATTGTTTGTGTCAGTTCTCATTAAGGTCTATTGTCTTTGTGCTTAGGCAAGGGTGGCCCGTGATGCCGTGCATGTGATGGAAAAAAGACAATGAGAGATAAACTCAGAGAAGAAGGACAAAATGGAGGGAGAAAAGGGCTTGATGTGTGAAAAATTCTGTGAAGGTTTGGAATAAATCTTTCAATAAATCACTATTTGACAGCGAAGCTTGGGGTGAAAAGAGGCCAGAAATCTACAGACGACCAGTGTTTTAACTTGCTCTTAATTGTAGCAGTGCTATGGCACTGGCAGCATTCAGAGTGAGTGTTTTATGAAAACCTTTTGCTTTATCCCTGTGAACCAGCAATGACAGAGCCACAGTTTCACCACACACTATGGTCCATGCTGCAGTCTGATATGTCTGTCTCTTGGAAGCCACACAGTCATCTCTGTGTGAGGGGAAATAATCTTTGCTGTGGGAACAGAACCATCTCTGGGCCTGCTTTGTTTTTTCTTCCCCAGGGTGTAGGAAGCCAAATTGGAAACGAAAGGACGACTATTCAATCAAGATGGGACTCTGCAGTAAGAGTGCTTTTTTGTTGTTGTTAAGAAAATAGTTTACATTTTTCAGAGGGTTAATAAAGCTGAGTTAATACATCCGCTGAACATTGGCCCAAATCCTGCTACCACAAAATATGCATCTCGGCCCCGGTTCAACTGATGTATTCAATTATGTTTTCTTTGGCAATCGAGAGGGAACTGTTAATTATGCTTTTGTTTTTCTTCTAACGGAATTACTCTACCAAATATAAGGGTCCTTTATTAACAATGCAGGCAGTAATTTCGCTTTGTGCCAGTATTATGATGTCATTTTTGCTCTCTCTCTCTCTCTCTCTGTCGGCTCTTGGCTGCCCCTTCATGTTGTGCCCCCCCCTTCTCACGCAGCATGTTTTACATTGTGGAAAAGGGCTGTCTTCGGGCGGCAGTGTTGTATTATGGTTAGGGAAATGGGCTCAGAGGTGGCAGGCTTGATTCAAGGTGGGGCGCTGCCGTTGTACCCTTCAACAAGGTACTTATCATTTTCTTCAGTAAATACCCAGCTGAATGAATGGATTGTATGTGAAGAAATGTAATCTGTGTAAATCGTACTGGATAAAAGCATCTGCTAAATGTAAAAAAAAAAAAAAATGTGATGTCCAATAATAATCACTTCAGCTCATGTCTATCTGCGGTGAAAAGCAGAGATATCATTTGAAAATGACAAAAAGTACATTGGAAATCCTCAGAAATATCATGCATTTTTATATCTGAATGTATTATTTATGTATAATTGTGTTTATTCAATTGTATTAATTTTTGAAAAATACTTCATTGAATCTATCTGAGGTATCATAGATGAGGTAGGTAGAGATGAAAGGGTGTGGGGGGAAAACAAGAAACACACACACACATACACACGCAGGAAATGACCCCATCTAGAAGGAGCTTTTGACACTGATAAGAGGTCTGCTCGCTCTGTTGATGCAGACAAGGATAGCAGTAATGTTTCTGGTGATTAAACCAGAGCTCTTCATTGTAAACAGATATTGACTGTTACTGGCTGACATAGTGATATGTCATTTGACCTGGTGAGGGTCGTCACAGACAATTCTAGAGGCAAGACACTCACCTGAGAGAAGCAATGGAACTAAAATAGGACTGGAGTACAACAGAGATGTGATGAGATGTATGATAATTACATGCACGCATGCATGCACGCACACGCACACACACACACACACACACACACACACACACACACACACACACACATGGACAGATGCTCACTCTCTCACATGTATGCGCACGCACGCACACGCACACACAGGAATCAATCAACCAACCTTGACATTTAACATTTAACCCTTCTCCTGAGAACAATAAAATCTTTACAATTTTGCCACTGGCAGACTCAAACTCAACAGCTGAAAATACACATGAATATGATGACACTTAACCTTATTGTCAAAACAGCATTGCTGAAGGCCAGGTGTAACTGAACCAGCAAGTGAATGTGAGGCAAAGCCACAAATCTCATAAACACTCCCCAGGGAAAGAACACAGCAGTATACCCAAAAATGCAAGAAATATGTCAACTAGCACAAAAAGAATAAAAATACTATACACATATGACAGTTTAGTGTGATTCAATTACTTATCAGTTTTTACAAATGTTAATTTTATTTGACTATCAAAAACATAATATAACCAGGTAAATGTCCGTGGCATTGCCTAGCCCCTATGGTATGCCAGACATGGCTGACTTATATCCCACAAATCTGTCTGCTTTATTACAAAATTACAATGTATCTCAAAACAAGTGTTTCAGGGAAAGGATAATGTCTACAGCAAAGACAGGAGGCCTAATTCCCACACCTGCCTTTTAATGCAAAGTACCCTGGATCATGAGGTAATTCACATTTTGTTTCCGAGGCTTAAACTTGGCAACATTACAACAACAGAGGAGAATCTGCCACTGATCGACTTAAGCCCCTTTCCCACATGCACCTTAACCCGTAAATGTTCTGGTAATTTTCTGTGTTGGCATCATGTTGGAACATGAGCCGGAGTCCCTTTTCTGTGTAAGACGCTCCGGCAACTTTCCGGCTCAGGACCTAGTAAGATTTACGGAAATCTTCTGCCCTGGCTCTAGTGGGAAGCAACATTCCCAGATAAAGCATGCAAATGGTTACGGCGCTCTTACATATGACGGTTTTACATTACCAGATAATGGTGTGTTCATAATATAATATAATATGTATAACAATATAATATAATATAATAAGTTATGTTAATGCATCAGCTAGCTAGCTAGTTAAAAGATCAACCCAAACATGGAAACTATTACTTTAACAATTTAAATTACGAGTTAGCGAACTAGCATTGTATGGTAGTAAAAAGACGCTAGTAAAAAAGGCAGAAGGCCCAGATCATTAGCAAAAAGTCTGCATAAAAAAATATTTGAATAAATACATCCTGCATTGACTAATCTATCTGGAATGATCATGTCATGTGGGAACAGACTCTGCACAGATTTGTTTTCTGTATAGGAGACTTATATGGGAGCGATGAAAAACACTACCTTACCCGGATAATTGAACCTGCCAATGTTGCGGAATCATGTGGGAAAGGGGCTTTTGTTAAAACCCAGAGGTCTAAGAGGATGACCTATTGAAGTCAATTAGGAAGTCCCAGGTGACCCCTGTGTAGCTTTCAGTACAAACATATGTATGCAAAAGGACTGGGTACTATACAAAGTATGCCAGTTTAACTCTGGGAAGAGCAGCAACATTGCTTTAATGAATTGTTTGCAACAAAGCAAATCTGATTTATAAATGCTGTAGTTTAATCAAGCCAAACAATTAAGTTTAGTTTAGGCTTGGAGGGTCTTTAGGGTTTTGTTCAATCCCTGGGGATTTGCAGATAAATGAACAGCCGAAGCTCATGATTAAAAGCCCAGGACCAGGTGGCTGTATGGATGTTCTGTTTCAGCTAGGTTCTGTCAGTAATGATCTACACTCCATAGCGTATGTATGTGTGTATGTGTGTGTGTGTGTGTGTGTGTGTGTGTGTGTGTGTGTGTGTGTGTGTGTGTGTGTGTGTGTGTGTATGTGTTGGACTATCTGCTCCTTTTCTCACCAATACCGGCTATCTCATTCAAACTCAATATGCAGTTAAAGCATCTCTTACCCTAAATGTGGGCTAAAAAGGCTGTATTTGAGGTTCATCGGTAGCAATGTTTCCACTGGTCAACTCCAGATGAAGGTTAATTGTGCCTGGAGTGAGCCAGAGGCATTTCTACATGATAGTATTTTGGCCAGCTGAAGAAATTATAATAGTTTCACCCCTGGAAAAATGATATACCCTGTAAATTATAATAGCCAGTAATTATCTTTCAAAAATATTTACCCCTTGGTAGGTAGCACAGTTTTCAACCTATAAGTTGTACCATCGATATTCACAGTAGAAAATCAGAGTACAGGTACGCCACGTCTGGAATGTCAGATCTGCATATAGTTTGCCACCATATTTTTTGTTTGGTCTCAAAAAAAAAGATAAAAAAATAAAAAAATAAATTGGATGTCCTATGTTATCATAAGCCATTGCAAACCTGGCAGGTGAATTCACTGAAATATTAATAAATAAACACAAAATAGGCAGCTGTAGGCTAAAGATATCAGTGACGGTATCAGCAACAGTAAAACCTACACAGGGGTTGCATTAGAATGACAAACATACAGCAGAGGCCCATGATATTGAGGCTAGTGTCTATGCATTGCCTTCCATATCAGCCTAATTTTCAGCACACTTGCATATGTATACATACATATTGAAAAAAAATAGGCCCTGTTTATGTGTTATGAGCAATTTTTAAAAAACAAGAAAAGCACAATAGATAACTGCTTATTGCCAAAGGTATCACAAGGCCATGTGGGGAAAAAAGTTGAAGCAATTCAGCTAATTTATAAAAAGGTACATGCAGTTAATTAGAGAAAATTGCCCAACTTATCATGGAAATCAAGTACTTTAAACAGCTGCCTGAATGTTCACCTCCATTGCCTAGGGTCATATAGGATTTACGTTGGAAAATTGTGTCCAGTCTTTTTATTAATGGACCTAATGAATCAACTCTGACAGGAAGTCTAGAGGCCACACTCAGTCTCACTGCAATATTCTTTATTGTGAATGTTAAATAACAAAATTAAGGGAATTTTATCTTCTTTTTTTGGGTTAATTACATACTAATATGAGTATAACACTTGATGAAATGGACATACATGTGTGCAAGCACTGTCAAAATCATAGAATCAGCTCAGTGTACAGGGAAATGACAAAATAAAGGAAACACCTGAGTAAATGGAGGGTTCTCGTGGCTCTGTTATGGTGTGGGGTGCATTTTCCTGGCAGGGTTTAGGTCCACTCAACCACTTAAAGGGCAAGGTAAGCACAAATAAATACAAAACCATTCTGACTTGATCACCATCATCCTATGGTGAAGCATTTCTATCCTGATGGGAGTGGTCTCTTCTAGGATGATAATGCCCCTATCCACGGGGCACAAGTATGTCACTGAATGGTTTGATGAGCATGCAAATGATGTAAACCATATGCTATGGCTATCTCAAGTCACCATATCTCAACCCAACTGAACACTTGGGAGATTCTGGAGCAGAGCCTGAGACAGAATTTTCCACACCATCAACAAAACACGAAATTATGGAATTTCTCGTTTAGTGTTGCATGGTTTTACATTCCTCCTATAGAGTTCTAGACACGTAGAATTTATGCCAAGGTGAATTGAAGCTGTTTTGGTGGCCCAACACCCTATTTATTTTGGTGCCCTTTATTTTGCCAGTTTTACCTGTAATTATTCAAAGCGAATGGCAAAACACATTGTGCTCGGTTGTTGACAAGGTATCACATTACAGATATGCATAGACATTGATTTACTAGGAAAAGAGATAATAATCTAACCTTACATCTCCAAAAACTCAGTCTAATTGAAAAATATTGTTCACCGAGGATCATTTGCCTTATTATAAAAGGCCCCTATGAGGGGCCCATAACTCCAATGCATCTTATTTGCAATTAACAGCATTCTGAGCTAAGGCTGATGATTATGGGAGTTCATAATCAATAAATGAATCATTCCCTTTTTATTTTGTTCCCTCCTTCACAGGCCACCATCTCAAAGTCATCATCATAAGGAACAAAAATTATGGTGAAAATGTAATGGGGAGAAAAAACATATTTGGAGTACAGACGTGCATGTCCATGTATGCAGTTATTTGTATATAATAAATAAATACATACAAATGTACAACTTTCAAAAGGGTATTTTGGTAAATTCCACAACCTGCAGAATGTTTACTCCATTTAATTTTGCCTGGGGAAACTCCACGCAACAGGAACGATACCTCCATGGAGGCTATCCGAATTATAAATATAATTATATTTCCCTACCACTCTTAAGCATAGCACATGCACTTCTACATGACTCCCACCCACCTGCGCACTAATTCATGTCAGCTGATCAATAGCTGTGCAGTTCAAACACCACACTTGAAATGCACAGAAATGTGAATTTCAGGACTTCTTTCAATTTAATCTTTCAAATATGCAAGTGATAACTTTTGCAAGTTGCACAAAAACTGACCATTGCTACCCTTATTCACGACTACAATTCTATGACAGTCCATTAATATTTTGGCTGAATCACAGATGGCGTTTATAAGACATAGTGGTTTATAAATACCCATGTTTCTTACCGAGGTACGTCCTGGAGCTGAATCTTTCACAATGCTGATGGAGTGGCAGTGTTCTCTCTCCATTTACACATCAGCACATAGTACAACAAAAAGCGGGTATGTTTGTGCCCAGGGTCAAGACGAAATGGATGAATAAAGAGAGAAATAAAGTGAAGATCAAGCAGAATGGACAGAGTGCTCTCCACAGGATACTGCAAATGCAGCCAGCACAATGCCCATTACGCTCAAATGCTCTCCAAGCTTTTCAGACATCAAATTATTTCTGCCGGGTATTCTGTAAATGCACCCAGCTCCTGCATGTCATTGGTAAAGATCACCTAAAGGAAACAGGGAGGGAGAGAAAGACCTGCTCCTGTTCAGGAATTCATTTAGCATATTCCATTTACTGACTGTTACCTAGAGCGATAAATCCATTTAAAGCTTTTTTTATTCCCCTTTCCTTTAAAATGCATGTCTCAGAAACAATGGAGTGGCATATGTTTAGATTAACAAACAAAACAAAGAAAAAAAAACTGGTATTGTCAGTCTTTTTCCCATCAGAAAATTTGTGCTATGATTAGTAATATTCTGTTGGGAAAGAAACTGCCCAACATGCGTTTATTTACTTATTTTGTTCCCCCAGATGTACACTTGGGAATTTCTAGACCAATCAATCATCCACGCATTCCCTTCCTCAGAGCATGTTACCGTTTGTAAATAAAGCCTCTTCTAATGAAAATGAAAAGGCTAAGGCTGATTCCGCTTCTCTCGTCTGCTCTCCGATTCGGATCCCACTGAATTATCTTCGGGTGCTTGATCTCTTGAACACCAACGCAAATGTGCAATTTCAAAACAAACAACATGATGACAAACAATAACGGGGCTGCATTTGCGGACAATGTAATGGGACTCCAGCACGACAGAGATTTTGATCATAAGACTTCATAAAACACCCATGTGTTGTGATGTTATCTGTATGTTCTAGTCATTTTGGTGCAGGGATAACATAGGCAGCAAGCTGATAGCTACAGTCCTCCCACAGGCTGATCAGCAACGCAGAACTGGAGATGCGTCTCGCCGTTTTTGGGGGCTCGCAGGTAAACTGACAGCGTAATCTTGATGCTTAATTACCATGACCCACAGTGCAGGATTTGCATGCTAACTACTGTGAGGATTTGCAGACCTTGACACGGGGAGGAGGGTTCTCCCAGCAGGCGTTCATATGGCTGTCAGTAAGGAGGCAGGCTGACCTACCAGGCCTAAAAGCAAACAGAAGGCCCGCTTGTTTGGAATCTTTTATAATTAACCTGCCATATACCTTACATTAAAAACAAGACAGGTCAGCTTGCTGAAACAACCATTTCTAATTCCTTGGGCAAAAAAAATAATATTTAGATATATTATTATTATTATGAGTCCTGGATATTGGTCTTGGTTTATATATGTATATATGTATAAGGTTTATATATGTGTGTATATATATATATATATACACACACAGTGTGGCTAAAGATTCATGTCAGCTAACAGCAAATGCACAAACCTTGTCAAAGACAGCTTTGATATAGCTGTTATTTCACATTTCGGAATACTGTCAAGAAGAATTATTGTCCAGATCATGGTTCATATAATTTGGGGAATGGTATTACCCAATGCCGCTCCCAGAATATAAATGGCACAGGAGAGAACATTGAACATAAGTCCAAGCTAACCTGCAAATGGCAGAATGCAACAAATAAATGTGATCAATTATTGAAAACACTGCTGCTAAGAGCATGCTGAGCAATGGTGACAGAGAGTACGGACAGATCAGACAACGCTAAGAGAAAGAGAGATATCTTGTTTCCCTTTGGCCTGAGTGGATTAGCGGTACATCACCCTTTCGCTTAAAGAAAGAAGTTCTTCCAAAAATGACTCATTCTGAAATGGGGATGTTTGGAAAGGGCGCTGCTTGGCCAAATTACATTGGCATCTATTTCAAGCCTGAGCGTGCCTCCCGCAACAGTCAGTGGACATGTATGGTACAGAAGCTTTGGCAGTAAGAGTTTCCCTTGGGCAACGTTCACAGGTTTTTTTCCTGCTTTAAATGGTTAACGTTGTGTGGAGAAATCTGAGCGGAATTTTTTTACAGGTGGGACATGCAATCTTGCATTGTTATTACAGTATAAGGGTATACTTTGATTCCTGGGAAAATAATTCACATGTAAATCTCATGCTGGAGTTTAACCCCTTGACTTCAATCACTACTTCACGAGGAGACCATGCTTTCCTCCACTGGAACAATACATATATTTTTAGTATCCCCTGCAAAAGTCCACCCCTCCCCCATGAAACGGTTGGTCCATAAATTTCGTTTTTTTGCCACATGTTGTTTTGCTTTAACTGCAATCATCCAAGCTGACAGACTTGGATAGTTTCTCAAGAGCATCATTATAGGAATTAGGAGTGACCCTGAAGTACCTGATTAATCTGCTAGAAAATGGCTCAAGTATGGCTAGATCAAAGCAGCTTCATTAGCGCCCCTTGATTCCTTGGCTTAGGTTTATTCACTCACATTTATAGGCAAAAGTTCTCCGGCCAGACCTTTTTTCAAAAACTTTTTCTTCATTCAAGGTCAAAACTCCTGCCATTTACTATTACCGCACCTGGTCTAGGGTAAGGGCTCATAATTTAGAGGTATTACACTCTTCTTGCTTTCTTAACACCACAATAAGCTACATAACTAATCAAGATAATTGAAAAAAATCTGCAAATATGGGATCTAATATGCTGGTCTGACACGCATTCCATCTGAGTGTTTTAGTTTGAATACACTCCACTTTAATATTAATCAGTGGCTTCCATGTTCTCAGCATTCCTAAAATATGATCACATGCTCTACTAATTTTAATAAAAACAGAATAGAGGTTTTTCTATCACTGAGAGTGTGATGCACTGAATATACTGTACAAGTATTACAGGCTGTGGGTATGGCCACTATATTGATAGCATTGCTATTATTGTAGAATGTGGACTACCTCACTCAGCAATGCCCATTTCTTCTTCTTTTACACAATAATGAGAATCTCACCCTACAGGTGTCAGTAATGACCTTGTCCTACAAATGCCTGAGACAAATGAAATTAGCTGCAATCAAGCGACACGCAGAAGAGGATCAATGTGAGTTCAATGAATTTTGAGTCTGAAAAATCACTCTGCGGCATGGCACTTTTTATCTTCAAATCATTAAGCACAAAGTGCCCCCCTTAAACATAATGTCTGAAGTCATTTGTGCAATAAAACCTCTTAGCTCAGGAGCAAGCAATTAATGCCACCATTTCCAAAATCAATCACCTTTTTGAATGTTTATTGTATTAAAACTAAACAAAGCTGTCTCACCCCAAGCATTACATGTCATTTTCAAGATACAGTTAGACCCCTTTATGGCCAGAGCAGCTGTTTTCTCACTTTCTGTTGCACTGTACACCACACATTTATCTTGCTAGCAGCCAGAGTAATTTTCAGCTAACCATCAGGTCGGCACTTCATTCTAAATCTCATGCATTACTGTACAAATAACACTTCCCCAGATTTATGGCTGCCATTAATTGCACGAGGAAATTTAGAAAGATTTACTCTGAGAAATCAATTTCATCATGGACACTCAACTCAATTTCTTTTAAATTACAATAATAAATAACGCTGTATTTTGCAGTCATTATCTATTCCATTTAGTGATGTATGAGGGGCAAAATGCAGGGGACCTTTCGAATGGAGATTTAGAACTGAGGTAAGTGCTGAGCCAATCAAGGCCTTGTCATGAGGGGGCAATTCAGTGAACTATTGAGCCTTTCCCAGAATTCCAGCTGGCTTTCAGACAGACCATATATGCACTGAAAGAGACAATGCTTTTTTGTTTTGTTTCTGTGTATTGTATTGCTGTACAACAAGGAATGAATGTGTCTCCATGCTGAACTTCCAAACTTTCACTTTCCTCTTAATTTATTAATTAGGTGGATATGCTTTAATTGCATGGCACATGTCTATTCTGATACACTCATGTGTGCTCATGTGGAAATTGTGATAGTGACTGTAGGAATGCACTGATGGCTACTGTAGTGTAGCTACTGATGGATACTGATTTGTATACTTTAAACTAAACCTGAGCAAAAAGGTCGCCATGCTTTCTGCAAACAAACCTAGGTAGAGTAGATTAAGTTCATTGATTTTCTTTCATCAAACCATGTTGGTAATTTACTTTCAAGGAAAAAAAAAAAGAAACATAAATTCACAAAAATAATACTAAAACCTGCTGTTGTGCCATTTGAGAACCGAGCTGATAACATTTTATATGACTTGGTAAAGCAATATACATACCTAAGGCCTGAAAGGATTTAGTCACAGAAATTCAAAAGGGAGACAAAATGCATTTCCCTGTCAGGCTATATTTAGGACCAAAGGAAATTTTATTTGAATAACCATACCCTTTCTAATGGAAATAAGCTATTTGTGCCATGCTTTACACCTGTCTTTTCCACCGCTGTGGAAAAAAGCATAATTGTGCTGCTCAAGGAAAATAAACTTTTTCTGCCATACAATGTGTCACAGAGGAAGTGGAGGGGAATGGTGGGGGAACCTATTTCCATGCAATATTTCCAGACTCTATAATAGAACGCGGAAACTTCATCTCAACTTAAATGCTGTCTCAGGTACTTTATGATTCTTTAATATTTTCTCCCTCAAAAAGGGTTCACCTGGGCCGGAAGATAAGTCAGCGCCTTTCAAAAGAATCTTTTTCAAAAAGACTGCAGCTTTACGGGGAGTTGCGTTCCAGGGTCAGGTCATGGCATCTATAAAGTGCGAAGTACACCAGAAAGAATTAAGAGTGTATGCACATTCTCGACACTTTGCTCAAGACCCAGTGGTACCGGTTTCCCCTTGGCTGCCTTCAGAGACCAATGATGGAGCCACAGCAATGCAACATTTACAAACAGCATTCTCCTATTTTTTCTCCCATCGTATGCACTATTTCAGCAGACACCTGATGCAGCGTTTTGATTCTGCAGCAATTCAGGCACTTATTTTATGTGTACATTTATCATGTCTTTCATTACTTTAAGCTATGACTGATACATAGAAGGAGAGTTCTTATCTTTTGCATGAAAGCAGTAAAACCTCATGAATTCGAAGTTCAGTTCATACCAAAACCCATTTAGAGGCCAAACTTTATTTATTAAAAATACTGTCTCGTATTTGTAATGCAATACATTCAACACGGAAAATACTGAGTTTTTATTAGGACCCTTCATTTTAGATGCTGGTTTATAGGCAAGGAGGAGTTCCTGTGTATTTATTTTCCTTCACATTCCTTTAAAAATTATCATCTTAAGATAAAGTTTACCATACATTTAATGAGACACCAGGACATTACGTTAAGAGTGGTAAATATGTTTCACTTCTTATTATGGGTTTGCCATTCACGTTTCAGAGACCAGCTCAGACTCGTCTAGACTGCAACGCTCAAGGGTATGCTGAAATACAGAATTGCACAATCGCTGTCTCTATACTGTTTTCATTCCAAATAACAATTACAATGCATTACAGCTTTTATTATTCATATAATTTCGGTTTTTTTAAACGGCATAATTACGTATGGCATTCTAGCGAGGGAAGGCTGTTCTCCTTATTCAAACATTCAAGCCGCCATCAAATGGGAGCTACTTCAAACTATAACAGGCTTAATGGTGGAGAAGAGGTATAATATGGTGCCTGAGTCCATATAGATCCAATGCAGTTGGTGAAAAGCTTACTGTGGCTTCATTATCATTGTTCTTCCTTTCAATTTCATGCATTCTCTCACCACATCATCTTCCTTTACAGGGCCCCTTTTTATCCCATTAACATCTGCTTAATATCCCTAAGATGAATAGGACTGTTTTAGTTGCAACAATGACTAACAAAGGTCATTCTGTGTTGGTAGAATCTGTGGGACACTTGGATTATGCCAATTAAGACTATTCAAGAGGTTCTTGATTGAAGGCCAGACGCATTGATGTCTTTGTCATTAATGTCATTGTAAGTGTGGCACCATTTTAATTAGCTTACTTGATTAGCCTGCTTCTTCAACACAACAGACATCTCAGCCACAATGCAGCAGTAATCAAATTATTCTAAATCCCATCCAACTTCTCAAAGCTTCTTCACTTGGTGACTTCAACCTGTTTCTAATAAGTGTCTGTCTGTAAATGTGAGGAAGCTGTCCAGTCAGAAGCGGGAATGTGATTCTCGTACGGAACCTGCCTTTTAACTAACTACATTTTGATCGAACTGCTGGGGCTTTGCCGTACTGCGAGTATACACTTGGGTTCCCCAGCCGGTCTTTCTTTTCTTTGTTTAAAGTTGACAGGAGCCAAGGCTCCACGCATTTCCCCACAGCAAGCTGATAGGTCTCCAATAATAAAACATGTCTCCTCCACAGACAAGCCTTTTAAAAGCCACCATAGGTCAACTGAATTTCTGACAAAACCATGTGAGTATAGTGGGGGGGTTTTCCCCCTCTTCCCCTCCCGACTTTAACCAACCACCGCTTTCAGTCTATGAATACAAATGAGAGCAGCTGTTGTCTGCACAAATGGGAGCCAAGATCTTTTGGAGGCACCAGTGTACCATGTGACCAAACACTGTTTGGTGGGTGCATTGTATGTGTCTAATGGCAGTGGGCTCCTAAACTGAACAGGTGCTGCTAAAAGTGAAAGAAAAGACAGGGATTTTTTTTTATCTCTCTGGAACATGCGTGAGAAAACACTGGTAGTGTGTGCAGACGGCGCTCGATATGGATGTAAATAATCCATTTCATCGATCCATTAAAGATAGCTCCAGAGACACTACGGGGGCCCTATCTACCACAGGTTTCCATTTTCTGTTCTCTTTGTTGTCGGCAGCATGGAGACCGGGGGAACATCAGATACTTACGAGAGCGGCCGAGCAAGCCTGCGGTTGAAACCTAACCTGATTACACACTAGTCAGCAGCGATGCGTTCCCCCCTGTGCAGCCACTAAACAACTGTGAGCTACCCTTTTTTTCTTCTCTTTAGGAAAATGGGCGAGTGGCAGCTACTCGGTCAATGCCACATCCACTACACATTCGCCTCCTTTCAATTTCAACAGCAGGGAGATTACAAATGTTACCCATCATTTGGTCCCCACTAAAGTTAGTGATGCAACCCTGCTGTGAAACATTACAATCTACCCCATAATAATCATTATAAAATGTACATTTAATATATTTTATATGGAAATTAGTTTTTTATACTCACTAAACATCATAAATAGATAGACAAAATGTAAAAAACAATCCTAAGTGATGGTCCTTTGTATTGATACATGGCATATTAACAACAGATATCAGTACTAAATCAATGAAGCAGGCTTTGCCCTATAATATTCACTGACATACATTCACGTTTACACGTTTGTTCAATATAAACCACACATAGAAACAAAATATTTCCCACTGACCCAGTCATTTCGCAATGCCGTAATTTCAGTTTATATTTCCATTGTAAGCACAACGCATAAAACAATTTCTTACTTAAGGCTTCAATGTTTAGTGCTTTAAGATTTTTTTTATTTTTAAAATTGGTTATAATTCATCTGCTAATTCTAAAGATAATTGCTATAATGCAAGTATCTACAGTATTTTTAAGCATATAACTCCAAAATGACGGTGGATTTTATCTAAAGAAAAATACTTTCTGTTCTTCATATTTCAACATATTCATATTTCAACAAAAACTGCTGCAAATTGCTATTAATGTAAATTCAATCTCCGAAAATGGACAAAATCATCTATCCAAATCCCAGTATCTCTTTGTTAGATTTTACCTCTTTGTCTTATGGCACTGCAATTATAACAATGCACTCCTCTTTTATAGAATCAGCCATCATCTAGAGCCCATTACAGAACAGATGCTTTCCATTTCCACCACAGGCCATTGGAACCCAAATGAACCTCGTAGCAAGTCAGATAAAATGTATCCTTTTTTTTCATTGCTATTTTTTCACTTTCATTTGTGCTCTGTCTCAATAAAAATCAGTGGAAGGACCAGAGAATGACAACATTTGGTACACTCCAGGCGAGGGGAATGGGGCCTGATATGTGCTACATCACTTTTATCCATTTTGGGTCACTGTTGGGCTTATCCATTAGAGGAAAGACATTAAACAATCTAAATTCAAATAATATACCTGCCATTAAAAATGCATACAAATACTCATTATATCCTGGAAAACCCATGCACATATATACAGTGGGTATAAAAAGTATTCACCCCCCTTGACATTTTATTTTCTTATTTCATGGAATCAAAATGGATTTAATTGGGATTTCTTGTCACTGATCAACATAATTAAAACATAAATACAAAAACAGACAATAATTGATTACATGACTTGAGTTGACTTGACTTAATACTTGGCAGAAGCACATTTGGCTGTGAGTCTATTTATAAGTCTCTACCAGCTTTGCACATCTGGACATTGCAATTTTTGCCCATTCTTCTTTACAAAATTGCTCAAGCTCCATCAGGTTGGAAGGGGACTGGTGGTGAACAGAAATGTTCAAATCTTTTGACAAATTCTCAATGGGATAGAGGTCTGGGATTTGACTGGGCCACTCCAGGACATAGATTTTTTAGTTTTTAAACCACAACAATGTGGCTTTTGCTGTATGCTTTGGGACATTGTCCTGCTGGAATATAATCTTCTTAAAAGTCCCAGGTCTCTTGCACACTGCAGCAGGTTTTCCTCCCTAAAGTTTTAGGCACCCGCCACCATGTTTCACGGTAGGGATAGTGTTCTTGGGATGATGCACAGTGTTAGGCTTGCGCCAAACATAGCACCTAATGTTGATGCCAAAAAGTTTAATCTTGGTCTCATCAGACCATAGCATTTTCCTCCAAATGGTTTGGGAGTCTCCCACATGCCTTCTGGCAAACTCTAGGCAATATTTCATGTGAGTTTTCTTCAACAATGGCTTTCTTTTTTTCCACCCTCCCATAAAGCGCAGATTTGTGAAGCACCCAGGCTATTGTTGTCTCATGGACAGTTTCTCCCATCACAGCCATGGAGAACTGACAGTTACAGTCTCTTGCTGGCCTCCCTTACAAGTACCCTTTTTGCACAGATGCTCAGTTTTGGAGGACGGCAAATTCGTGCCATCTGCCACTGTGGCCAACACAGTTGTACCATGTTGTCTCCATTTCTTTATGATGGACTTAACGGTGCTCCAGGGGATAGTCAAAGTCTATGAAATCTTCTTATATCTTTCCCCTGATTGGTGCTTTTGAAAAACCTTTTATCTGATTTGCTTTGAATGTTCTTTGGTCTTCATGAAGCTCTTGTTTGGAAATGCACTAACCAACCATGGGACCTCTCACAGACAGGTGTATTTAATTTGAAATCATTTCAAGTAAGAAGTAAGAATAAAAATAAAATGTGAAAAATGCCAAAGGGGTTAACACTTTTTATACCCACTGTATATATATATATATATATATATAAAGCTTATTTGCTTATGGTTGAGATGTTTGTATGATTCCATGTAGGACTACTGCTTATGAATGTGAGGTCCTACAAATTACTATGAATTGAGCAATAGTTGTATATTTATTTATTTCTTCCCATTTATTTCAGTTGTTCAGATATCATCCATGTCTATATTGAGGTGCGTGTGCAGTTAAGTGTCATTACACAAGAAAAAGAATAGCTGAATTGAAAAACAAACCTGTTTTAAAGCTTGATGAGCAAACACTTGAATCGACATGAATACATTCATTTTCTGCTAGAAGTATGCCATATTTTGGCAACAAGGCTGACATGGAGGTCGGTTTACAGATTTGTTTTGAGTTGAAATAATTAAAATCCATTCATCTTAAGTTGTAGAATCTTTTTTTATTTTTTATCCACTTTTCTTTTTTTCCATTTCATGATGTATAATATACTGCAGTAGTATAGTAAACCATATCTGTCTCTTTGAAAAGGATTAAGATGAAAAAGTGGAGACCTCATTCACTGCTTGAAGAGAGAAGTCAAGAATTCTCAAGAGATGGATGAGCTAAGTTCATTTCTATGTCTGAGGGCATACCAGAGGGCAATCTGACTAGCGGTGGATTATTGCCGTTTTATTATTAAGATAAACAAAATTAGCAATGTCTCAATAATTCCTAAAAGTATGTTTCCCCATCAAAAACAGGAAATTGATATTGTTTTTTTTATATATTGTTAGTAAAGATGAGCAGTGTTGTGAATAGAACTATATGAGCATGTTAACAGTGGACACTATGCCAATCTTTACAACACAACTGTATGATCGTTAACTGGACGTACAAGGTCACAACATTATAAGAGCAGGTATTCCCTGGCGTGAGGTAACCAGCTGCTGGTACCAGTTTAGTACACACTCACAAAAACCACACGTCCGTAAATATAGATATATTTTAAAAAGCAATTATTTGATTCAAAGCATAGGAGTGTTTCAAAACTTGATGCAAACACATAACAAGCGCAAGGTCTTAAGACAAAGGCGCATAAAAGGAAAAAAAAAGAGCCAGCCTTAATGTCTCTCTCATTAAAAGTCAAAAGTCTGCAGTTATCACTCTGTTAGCGACTGGCCCCCATTAGCAAAGCTGCAGGGTGGATTATCTGTAATGCAGCAGGTGTGAGCACTGATCCCAGTTAAAAGTTTGTTTTGCCTTCAGATGACTCTGGGGCCTTCAGAACCAGGCCAGTCGGGACGGCGTCCGATCTGCGTCGCCCATGGCCTTCGCTCTCCTTGGAACGGCCGGGCTTTATCGCGCCGGCCGGAAAAAAAAGGCAAGCTTTTTTCCCCCTGGCAGATGTGACTTCCCTCTCCTTCAAAGGGAGGGCTTTGGCAGGTGAAATGGATTGGTAATAAACATGCTAATGTTGGCCGCCCGAGCTGAAAGCGGCCTCTGCGGGGCCGACGCGCTGGCGCAATTTCCACCCCGCCCGTGATTCCAGCATTTCAATACCAGGTGACTGATGGTGTAAACAGAACCCGCACAATGGAAATCTACAATCTCCTGCTTTCAATCAGCCTCTACAGTAGGGTGAGGACCCTGGTGGAGCTTTGTTCGCTCATTTTTAGAGATAAGGCAGGGACTCAATCGCTTGGAAGGCAACCAAGCCAACCCTTTTCCAAAGACATGGGGTTCCACTCAATAGAAGCCCATTTAAGGCTTGTTTAATCAGTTTATGGTGAGCAAGTGTACAATCATAGGCCACCCCATTCACACGAGGCCTCTTCCAGAGGCATTATAGACATTGAGGCAGTGACATATGTTCTGTCAAGATCACACAGATTTTCCCTCTGAGCAAAGAGGGAAAATGTTTTTCTGTCAGCCCTCAGCCATTAAAATGCATGTGCTATCTACACATGTAAATTTTACCACTACTTACTTTTCACATTTGATATTCATTTATATCGGGAAGAACTGAAGACTGTTTGTTCTGAACATAAAAGGACAAAATCAGCTCTTGTATGGATTGGACATTTTTCTAATATTTTAATTGTTGTCGTGGACACTGTGGGTTTGTAGAAGTAATTCTAAATGTAATGCTTCAACAAAACAGCAAGTTTGAGAGAAAGAGAGAAAGAAAGTCATAATATTCACACAAGTGGTGTAAGTAGAATTTTTCAGCTTACCTGGCGGTCTGGTGGGAGCAAAATAAGTTGTGAAAGAACAGAGTGAAAGTTAGAATTTATTTTGAGTGCAAAAAGAGGACCTACCACGTAAAACAGTGAGTCTTGTGGATGCACTTGTCTCTCCAACACTGTTGGAGGCGACACATTCATATATCGCTTCGTCCCGCGGGGTGCGCAAGGGCTGGATTCTTAGCACAGAACCAGATCCATCATCAAACTCTATCACCTGCGGGTGTGAGAGACAAGATATGTTAAAGGAGTTTTTTTTGTTCACAATTGTTGACGGACCTCCAGTGCAATTCCAAAGCATGATGACTGTAGGTGACGTGAAGTATTTCAGATCTCTGTTAAAACATGTTTAGGCTTTTCGAGCAGGTTCACATGTAAGCGGAAAAGTATCGGAAACTTCAGGTCATCTACAGTTGTGTACCGGTTTCAATATGTACTGATTCCACACCAACTGAAAACAGAGATTAGCAAGCGGATAGAGCCAACTTAATTATAGAAAATAAATCCAGATGCAAGTCCAGTTTGTGTGAGTGCATTAATATATTTTCTTTAGAATATATTACATGTGTAAATGGTTCCTTGTGTTTATACTGGGAACAACTGCTCACAGTAATATTGCTTAATGATTACTTGAAATGTTACAAGAGCAGATGTAGCTGATTACAGTAATGTGAATGCATTTAGTCAATGCATGTAGGGCCCTATTCAGAGTTGACCAACTTAAGTCACCTGATTAAGTTCCTCCAGTTAATACAACAGTTGCGCTGAAAAAGTTGTTGGTATTCAGACTTCTGCAATGCACCTGCTTAACTCTGAAATTTGGCGGAGCACCAGAAAAATGCAAATGAATAGTTTTTGAGTACCTTCCCTCTGATGGTTAACTATAATGTTTCAGAGTTTTGTTTCAATGGTGTTTTCCATTCATGAGTCTCAAAGAATCCCTTTGGGGAGTGTGTCTTTAATTTAAAAATACAGGGCAGATATATATATATATATATATATATATATATATATACAGTGGGTTCGGAAAGTATTCAGACCCCCTTAAATTTTTCTCTCTTTGTCATATTGCAGCCATTTGCTAAAATCAATTAATTTCATTTTTTCCTCGTTCATGCACACACAGCACCCAATATTGTCAGAAAAACACAGACTTGTAGAAATTTTTGCTGATTTATTACAAAATAAACACTGAAATATCACATGGCCATAAGTATTCAGACCCTTTGCTGTGACACTTGTATATTTAACTCAGGTGCTGTCCAATTCTTCTGATCATCCTTGAGATGGGCCTACACCTTCGTCCAGCTGTGCTTAATTATATTGATTGGACTTGATTTGGAAAGGCACACACCTGTCTATGTAAGGTCCCACAGTTGACAGTGCATGTCAGAGTAAAACCAAGCCATGAAGTCCTAGGAACTCTCCATAGACCTCCGAGATAGAATTGTGTTGAGGCATAGATCTGGGGAAGGGTATAAAAACATTGCTAAAGCATTGAAAGCACCCAGGAGAACAGTGGGCTCCATCATTGTGAAATGGAATAAGTTTGAAACCACCACAACTCTTCTTAGAGCTGGCCGTCTGGCCAAACTAAGTAACCGGGCAAGAAGGGACATGGTCAGGGAGGTGACCAAGAACCCAATGGCCACTCTAAAGAGCTTCAGAGTTCCTCTGCAGCGATGGGAGAACCTGGTAGAAGGACAAACATCTCTGCAGCACTCCCATCAATCAGACCTTTATGGTAGTGGCTAGACGGAAGCTACTTCTGAGTGAAAGGCATATGACAGCCCACCTGGAGTTTGCCAAATGGTACTTAAAGGACTCTAAGAGCATCAGGAAAAGATTATCCGGTCTGATGAGACACAAATTGAAATTTTTGGCCTGAATGCCAAGTGCTACCATAAAGGTCTGATTGATGGGAGTGCTGCAGAGATGTTTGTCCTTCTACCAGGTTCTCCCATCGCTGCAGAGGAACTCTGAAGCTCTCTTAGAGTGGCCATTGGGTTCTTGGTCACCTCCTGACCATGTCCCTTCTTGCCCGGTTACTTAGTTTGGCCAGACGGCCAGCTCTAAGAAGAGTTGTGGTGGTTTCAAACTTATTCCATTTCACAATGATGGAGCCCACTGTTCTCCTGGGTGCTTTCAATGCTTTAGCAATGTTTTTATACCCTTCCCCAGATCTATGCCTCAACACAATTCTATCTCGGAGGTCTATGGAGAGTTCCTAGGACTTCATGGCTTGGTTTTTACTCTGACATGCACTGTCAACTGTGGGACCTTACATAGACAGGTGTGTGCCTTTCCAAATCAAGTCCAATCAATATAATTAAGCACAGCTGGACTCCAATGAAGGTGTAGGCCCATCTCAAGGATGATCAGAAGAATTGGACAGCACCTGAGTTAAATATACAAGTGTCACAGCAAAGGGTCTGAATACTTATGGCCATGTGATATTTCAGTGTTTATTTTGTAATAAATCAGCAAAAATTTCTACAAGTCTGTGTTTTTCTGACAATATTGGGTGCTGTGTGTGCATGAACGAGGAAAAAAATGAAATTAATTGATTTTAGCAAATGGCTGCAATATGACAAAGAGTGAAAAATTTAAGGGGGTCTGAATACTTTCCGAACCCACTGTATATATATACATATTTTGTGTGTGTGTTTTTTAACAGTACATGTATTACACTATTTTCTGCACCGACGTGTTCCCATGATTTAAATTTTAAGAAGATCACCAATACATGCAGTGTGGGACATCATGATGGAATGAAGGCTTCCATGTGAGAGTAGGTAATTTATATGCATTTTTCACCAATTAGTTAATTTGATAACATGCTTTGCAAATCAAATGATAATTGTTAACGTGCTCGGCAGTGTTACACCAATGTGTTATAGCATCAAATGGCTATCACTTACCGCCTGAATTTCAGCCATATTGAAATAATTAGCATATGGAGTGTGTATGAAAGTACAGTAATAATAAAGTAGTGTATTTGTCAAAGTAGCTACACAGAAATGAAGGCTATCTATTAATTAGTCCTCTATCGTTTCTATTGTTTTCTGGAACAACAATCGCTTAACTTAGGTCGAAGTCAGAATAGGGAACATTTCAGACACGCCTGTAATTTGGGAAACCTCCTCCCTAGAAGCACAACTTGCCAGGGGGTGCTTAATTCCACAAATAAGTTTGAATATGAACAGTCGGGTGAGATGTGTCATTGTCAAGTTATCTTCACGTTGCGCGCATTTAACTCAGCTCTGAATAGGGCCCTTATATACAATATAGATTGTATTCTTTGGATCAAGTGGATGATAAATATGGAGCTTTAGGATTCTGTTGCACTAATTTACCCACATGTAAACAGGGTCTACAGGCTCACAATGCACTGTGGAATCAGTACATAAGCAATGCATTACAAGTAAACTCACTTAAACATACATTAAATAAACTAATGGGACAGAACAAGCACAAACATTTGAATGTTGTTCAGAGAACGAAACTGCACAGTCATTTTACAATGTGACGGAAATACGAAAGACATGACCTATTCGATCGGACAAACGAATGACACATACAATGTAAGGAGAATCGACACAAACAGGTGGTCCATAGCTTATACAGCTATCTGCACATGCTATACTCACTGTTTCTAGAAACGCCTGGGCAATAATTCAAGTTTTTTTTCTTTTAAATAGATGTACATACTGGAGAAATACACATCTGATCTTACTTTAGGTGGCATATTAATGGAGGGGGGGGGAAAGCATTGGAGAATGTGCAGGTTACAGTTACAGTAATATACAGTTGACCTTTATGGCTGAGTGGCCAAGCTGCTGTGCAGTTCAGTATTACAAACAATGTCCCCATAGTTTGAATGGGAAGAGAGATCTCTGGGTTCTGGAGGGAAATGTGCTTTATTAGCAATGGAGCAATGAATGCATGAGCGAGCATGGGTCAGCCATGCCAGTTAACTCTGTCCATGCTGCGATGGGTAAAAGGCCTGTGCTCTGCATTCAACGCATGCATCTCCACGAATGCGATAAACTCTGATAAGATTAGATTCCTGTTCAGCGGCAAAAAAACAAAAGGCACCGGCCTTTTTTAGCCAGTAAGCTGCTGCTGAGTTTAAGCAGACAAGGGAAGCATTAAAAGAAAATAGCACAATGGTGTCTTGATGGAACGCGGCGGAAATTAATAGGAATCTTATCAGTGTTCAGCAATGATGTGTTATTAATGGTGGAAAGCCAAAGCCAAGATAAAAATCAAATACTGAGCCAAATAATAAAAAGAGGCATGCATTTAGAAAAAACACAGCACAAAGCAAAAGAGCTTTTGACCACTGGGTGCGCAGCAATCGTTTTCTATTTATGCTTTGCGAATGCTGTTGCTTAGTAGAAAGGGGACAAAATGTCAGATGAAGTTACTGGAGGTATCTGGGTCAAGGCAGCTTTTTAATGACAAAATCTGTCCCCCAGATCTCAGTGTATTTTCTCATTAAAATCATGCATGTGAAAGCCTGATAAAGTGATTACTGGAGCCCATTACAGCATCACAGGACGAAAGCAAGGCAGCAGGATTATGCAAGGGACCAAGCACTTTCAAGCATTTAAATGTCGAGCATTTTACATCAGAACAATAGACCTAATACCTCAAATCTCTGGTTGCTGACTTTCTTCCCTTTCTTGTTCCACACAATTTTAGGCCTTGGGTCGCCCGAAGCTTGACAAATAAACGACGCTACCCCTCCTTGCACTCCCGTCTGGTCATTAGGGGTTCTTAAAAATTTTGGAGGTGCTGGAAAAGAAAGAAGACAGGAAAAAATGGTTATGAGCACTGGGATGAAATTTCAAACAATGTTTGGGATAGATGTTATCGTGATGCAGCATTCTCCAAGTCCAAGTCATCTTATTTTCCCTGCATTCATTTTTAGATGGATAGCCTACTTAAATGAAGATTATTGATATTCTAAAAATAGCCATGGCTTCATAATAATTCTTTAAATGGTTGAAATGATCTGAAGACGACATACAATTCCCTGATAGTGAAATACTGACATACTTTTACACTGTACGCACAAAGCTGTGAGATATTCAACGGTCCCCTGGTGCCATTTGTCACATATTTTGTGGAGAAATGAGTCACACATCCTTCACATAACTGTACACATGGTGTGTACCCCTTTCAGGTCTGAGAGAGATGCTCTAGATTCCCGGGATCATTTCAGTGTAACAGCAGCTTGGTGATAATTGGTGTAGCAACAGGACTGCTTCCATCTGTAGCACGATCACCCAGAGTGGACAGAAGACCGTTTCATTCTGCACATCAGAGCCGCTGAACTGACAGCTTGTTAATGTTTTCCAAAGGGACACAAACACTTACTTCTAAGTCAACATCTGTCTGCCTCATCTCAGACACAACACAGACTCTGGCCAACATTGCTAACCTCTCCCACTAACACTGCTAGTTCAGCTGACAACAGTGTAAGATCCATCCACCGCACATGTCATAACCCCGAAGCCACGCTCCCATTGGTATTCTCCCAGCCCTCTAGTAAAATCAAATCACCTGACCAGGTGACATATGGTTTCTAGACTGTGATTGGTCCCATCCTAAGGTGCTGCTTGTGAAGTGGGGAGAGAAAAAATGGAAGAGAGAGGGAGGGGGGGGAAGATAGAGAAAAAGAGAGAGAGATGGAGAATGAGAGTGAGAGAGAGAGAGAGAGAGAGTGTGGGGCAATGCAAGCAGCCAATGCTGTCTTGGTCTGATCTTACCATAGGGACATTAATATTATCTTCTGAAATTAAACTTCAGCACCCAGCATTCTTTCTAATTCTACCAACCCAGCCCATCAGCTATGGACTACATTCTACTGCTCATCAGCATTAACCTTGTCCTTCCTCATTGACAGTTAAAACATGAGTAACATTTGTAGTATGCCCCATCCCCCATTCCCACACACACAAGTCTTATAGAACAATACTTGCTTTTTTCCCTCTAGTTATTAGGCAGCTCTGTGAATTCCTGTACAGATGCAGGCTTAAAATATTACGATGCCATCCCTACAGATTACCAAGATCAAAATAAGGTGTGTGACTCCATCTGTCCCGATGCAGAGCAACGGCTGCTGTTTTATCATTTTACAGAGCCATTATGGGCCAGGCAGCCACTATCACAGGGGCCCGAACGTCACCTCGCTCCGCCGTGAAAAGCCATTTATCTGGCAAGGGGGAGAGACCCTGCCCCCTCCCTGCCAAACAGCAGTGCCCAAGAGTGGAAAATCAACCCCTGGCGCCTCGCTGAGAGACAACAAAAGGAAACGTGATCCACGGTCACCAGCCGTGCGGTCACGCAGGCGGGCAAGCCTGAACCGTGGTTCAAGCGGGATGGGAGTGACTGAGCGATCGCCGAGCAGAGCGAGCGAATGCGTGTAGCCGCGCACGCGGAGATTCACGCGCCACTGAATCCGACAGGTGTCCCCACACCTGCAAGACCAAGCGTGTCGTGGATGAAAGGATAGACGCTATCGCGCCCGGTGCTAATATCTGTCTCAGACAGACGTTTTCATCTCGGAGCTCCTCCGGCTCACAGATGAGGTCTGCCGGGGCCGTCCGATGGGAAATAGATACGCCATGATGGCGCTCGCTCCGAGGCTATTTATTACACCGCGGTACGCCCTCTGTGTGGGTTGTGATTTATGACGATGATCTGTACAAACGCTTGCTACAAAAGCAACAGTCACAGTGGTTTGGGCCGAGACAGGGGCAAAGTCTTGTATCGTTATCGTTATTTTTATAAACAATCAAAGTGACTTGAAAAGGCCACCGTAGGGATGTTGTCTCTCTTATGCGAATAACTCCACATGTATGGCCTGATAAAATATGTCAAATTTGCCTAATTACCATTTCACCATAACCTGAAAGCTGAATATGAATTTGAAATGGAAGAGATCATGATTTCAGGCTAGATTGCGAATTCTATACATTTCTTTATAGGGCTGCATGCTTTATACACACCAAAATATTGCATCAGCTCTATCTTTTTAAACGCACATATCCAGTGTCAAAGACAGCATTGGTATACTATCCATGAAGCCTTGACCTAAGCCACAGATACCCTATCCAACAGTGAAATGCTACGACTGCAAATTCTCTAAATTGATGGAATGTTTAGGATGACCATACCTAGAATGTTGTATCATTTAAAATCAACGGTTTAAAAATTTCTGTAGGGAAATGCACATATTCATATTTGCAAATGAGATGGGAAAGATATTAAATGCATCAACAGTGTGCATGCTATTTTCACAATGTATTTATGTCGCTATTCTTAATATCACCAAAAGTGGTGCAATTATCTTGGTTAGTTTTACTGCAGCTATATGGATGTCCGGTTCATGGTATCGTGCTGTCTGGGTTTGCAGCCATCACACTTGTGGGAGCTTGGCAACAGCGCAAATCATGTGTTGGTGGCCAAGTCATGATTTTGTCTAAAATTAGAATCATTTTCAGTGTGCTGTTATGGTAGCCCAAGGATTAGACTGGGATACAAAGCAGCACTGCAAGCAACCTATCTCCAGAAAGGTCTTATTCCTTTGTATACAGTTAAAATGCATAAAGTGAGTCGCATGCACTAGCTAACTAACCATATTCTCTGTGCTACAGCCGAAATGTAATTTGTTGCTAACACAGTTACTATTCTTTTTTTCCCCTGCAGCAGAAAGAAATAGCTTCTTGTCACACGAAGAATGAATAGTAAATTATCTTTGATAGTGTCGCCACTGGTGTTGTATACTGATCCTCCAATATTAAACCAGCTGTGAATGTGACATCGACGATTTTGCAGTCACAAAATCTGTGGTAATGGTATTTGGTTGTTGTAGAAAATCCCTATTTGCAAGCTTACAACAGGCCATCGTGACAAGGGGAAAGAAATTGCTTTTGTCTTTGAAAAATGCTGTGGATCACTGGGACCACAAACAAGAAATGGCAAGACAGGATAGATACCTAGCTCTCGCCTTGCTTCATTTCGGTACATAGTGTTTTACCAGGACGGCCTTAATCTACCTGAATTAATACAAGGACATGCTCAGTTAATCCAACGCTAAGCCATCGCCCACAAACAAATTAAAACAGTAAAGCCTGTGCAAGCTAAAGGTTAGTGAGGTAAGGCTTCAACTCTCTCAGGAACATTATATAACCCTGTCATATTCACTAAATTCATGAAAAGAAGTTACGCTTCAAAGCCCCACACTGCTCCATTTTCAATTTAGCGTGGGTAGACACAGTATTAATAATTTGGGAGGCTGAAGGAATGCGTACGATATTTCAAACATGGGCCTGGACTTCAGTGGATGGGTTCAAAAAATGTGACGAAGCATTATGTTTTGTGAGGAATCGGAACACCACAATGAGCATGCTATTTATGGCCCCCTTTTCTTCAGACGTTAGAGGCGCTACAAGGCACCTTTCACATCCAAGGTCTTTTTTTCCATCTCTCTCTCTTTCTCTCTTTACTTGTCGGTGTGTCAATCCCAGGCAGAGAAAGAAAAAGCAAGAACTGGCTTTGGAAGTCTAAATGAAATATTAACAGTTGCCCTCCAGGACTGGTGGGAAAATGTGAAAAATGTGAACATGTCTTCAGGGCTTTCAAGAAGTTTCTGACCATATCAACTGTGGTCCTTGCAGCCTGCGAGGTTGAAACGAGTCTCTGAGGTACAGCACAAAGGGAGATGAACATGAAATCCATTGAACATGCGGCAGTTACCAGAACACTGCTATTCAGGGTTGTCTGACTACAACGGCATGTCCGATGCTGCTGAGAAATTAGTTTTAGCTCGCTGCTTCCCTGTTATGTGGCACCATTGTTGAGTTGCACAAAATACATAAAATACCAAAAATATATATATATCTACAATTTTGAAAAAGTGGGAAGGCCTCAAAATGGCAGTAAAGAACTGCTTATAGTGCAAGTTATACTTGAATACGTTTAACTACAATATATGTTTTACTTGAAGAGAGCACTACCACTGAGTGGCACATTCAATTTCATTAGTGTCTCAGAAACGTACTTCTTTAAAATAAATAAATAAAATAAAATAAAAGAATATATATATATTTTCTTTTTTTTGTTGTTTTTATTTTTATTTGAAAGAAGTAAGTTTCTGAGACACTAATTCACGAAAGCTATAAGGGACATACAGGACAGCCCTGCCAAACATTTGAAATGCATTTGTGTTTTGTTGGGGGAAGAAAAAACCCCAATGCAACTGTAGTATGCATATTGACAGAGTGATACAATGAAAGAGAACAAACACTGTTTAATTATAAACATTTTCTGATTTGCATTGCATGTTCAATGGTTATGTGTCTTAATTAGAAATGCACCACTTGTTACAATTAGTGATTACTTGAAAGGGATATGGTCTGAATGATTGTTAATTACAGGATCAGGAATTGTACATTAATTTACTGGAGATGCTTAATAAAGTGCAGTCCTGCCAGGATGTTGTTCTGTCAATATTTCTGTGCTCGTCACACATAATGAAGTTCAGAATGCAGCCCTTTAGCCACTCAGTACACTGCTTTCTAAGCACAAACAACAGCCATTAAGCAAAGTTAATTTATTAAAATAACATGGAGTAGGACTTAATAAAATGAGGATTTTTCATTATCCCAAGCAATTAATAATGCATACATTCCCTCTCGGAAAAGCAGTTAATAGGTCAAAGCTGAGAGCATATGATCCCTCTGTACAAATTCAATGGGACTTTTCTCAGTAGTAGTCAGGGTCGATTACTCATGCTTGAAGGCACTGCTATGCAAGTCCTCAGCTCCTAGCTTCCAGAGCAGGGTACTCCACACAATGACTGGTTTAGAGAGAATAGATAATGCTCTTGTCCTCGATTCTTCATCCCCCCGTTTATGCAACCCTAAGGCCAGCGGAATCAGAGATTCCAGTTTGGGGATGAGGTGTGAGAACGTTTGAGCGTACAGACCCAGGCCAGGGCAAAAGTTAAATGAGGCACCAAAAAAGTTTATGGCTTATCCACCTTGTTTGCAAGTAGGTACGGGAAAGACTGCCTGGAAAAAAACAAAAACATTTACTTAGCATATACCTGAGTCAGGCAGCCAGTGTGGTATAATGGTTAGGGAGCTGGGCTTGTACCGTTAAGGTTGCAGGTTCAATCCCCAGGTGGGACACTGCCGTTGTACCCTTGAGCAAGGTACTTAACCTGAATTGCTTCAGTTAATATCCAGCTGTATAAATGGATTGTAAAGAAATGTAAACTGTAAGTCGCTCTGGATAAGAGCGTCTGCTAAATGCCTGTAATGTAATGTAACCTGACTTATAAAAGCTTGGTATGTTCCAACCGCAGAACACCTTGTTTAAAAAGGTAGACAATTATAGATTATTCAGAGCTAACACCTTCAAAAATGTCCACTTTTCAATGAAGTCACAGATCACAGGTTCAATCAATATGCATCAAAGTGGATCTCATTTCGAAAATCGCACCTCAAGCATACATATCCAAGAGAAATGGATCTGAAAGTAATCGCAACATCTCACGTCCCCAGGACCTCATTAACCGTCCTCCAATTTTAAAGCAGTCTTTCCAGGCGGAAAGCTTAGGGGACTGAGGTGTCTTTCAAGATTAATATCAACGTATTACTCTCCACCTCAGTAACAACATGCATATGCTTCCTGATCCTAAACTTGAGACTTGAATCAAATTAACGTGGAAAAACACCCACAATGCATTGCTGTACCCAGGGAAAACCTTGGAGTGGACGTGGCATATGCCACAATAGAGCTTCAAAAACAAATACTAACATTGATTATGTATCATGCAGTGCAATGAAAATATCTACACATTTATCACTAGACAGAAGTTGAAGGCCCTCAGATTTCAATGGCTTTTTAAACGGGCAACTTCAAGCATGTTAAAGACTGTGGTGTCAGTTCTCGACAGATCAGGACAGCTGACAGCAACTGAAGATGTACTAGAAGTTGAAAGCTCTGATACGGGAGGCTCCAGTATGAGTGTTTCTCTGACAGATGTCTCACTCCCCGACTATACATCAACTGACTTCTCCCATGGGACACATTAAGAACCCGGGACTGAGTTTTGTCACTTAATAAAATGGCACACAGATGGCTATGTTCAATCCTCCCAAACACTTAAAAATGAACAAATATCAGAGCCACAGCAGGCACTTCAAAGGCTTCCTGCTCAGCCAAAAAATTAGGAAATGTGGACACACTGCACTGGGGACTGCATCAGGGTAGGGCCATATCATAGCAAATATATGGGAGATGGAGAAGAAGGTGCCAGGCCTCTGGTGTGGCTCAGGACATCAGCAGATGACCACTGAACTTATATATGTAACTGCCAAAAATAAAGGAAACACTTGCCGGCTCTGTTATGGTGTGGGGCGTATTTTCCTATCATGGTTTAAGGGGTTGAGCAGAACTAAACCATGGGGGGGAAGGTTAATTTCAGTCAAGTCATAATTTCAGACAGGGCTCATGAAGTCTGTAATTTCAGTCTGGAAGGAAACAGTCAGCCATTTCAGTCAAGATCAGTCAGGACTCATATTCATTCATTTAATCAATTTTGTTTTGTTTCATTCTGATGGGGAAAAGAAGAAAACAAGTGTGTAGAAACTAGGGGCAAATGTAAAAGTGTACATTTTGTAATTGTTGCTGTTGTTGAACCCAAGAAAATATTGAGGTTGGCTCAGCAACATTACGTTTTTCTCCAGTAGGTGAAAATAACAGAGTGAACAGATAAGTTACTTTAATTGTGTAGTTGCCTCTCCTCAGTAGTCTCTGCATTATGTTCGCAAAAGTTAATTATCTGATAGGATACACAGTGGCTGCTGCTGACACAAAAATACATTGGTTCATTTAGTTATCCACCATGCAACAGAACATTCCATTAAGTAGCAGCATTATCACAGAATACAGCAAACAATTATTTTATAATGCTTGTTTATACGCTTTAAGCTAAGTATTACATCGTGAGATTGCAATAATTGAGATTTAATGACAATGCAGATAAATGTTTAATCCTTTGGCAAAATAGCAGACCATATTTATGGTGAGTGCTAAATAAAACGTCCAAAAAAAGGTAGTAGGAGATGAAATTGCAAATTGCACAACTACGTGTTAAAATAGAAGTAATAATTGAGTAATTTTTAGATTTCCTCCAACAGATGAGAACTCAATCAAATCTTGCTTGTGTGCACAATAATTACTTTCTTATATTACTGACCTTAAAAGGTATTACATTACAATCCTGCATTGGGCACAGCATACTAACCCTTTCAAGCTGTCAGTCTCTCTCTGTAAACAAGGTTGACTTAAGTCAATTAAATGGGACATGAACGACTGTCACCCAGGGAAGAAAGGTTCCAGTCTGCAGAGAATACCTAGACTCATCACATGCCTAAAACTAGTGCTCTAAGAATCAATTCAACTTTTGATTGAATTTAAGTGTACTTAACTTTTTTATTTTATTTTATCACAACTATCACAAACATTCATGATAATATCCCATATTGATGTAAAATGAATGACAATCCTACTACCTTTCTCACACACGTACATAGTCACAGACAGGTTTTTTTCCCCCCATTTCACATTTTTGTGTAAACCATACACCATGGCCTTCTCTGTCACTAGATCGCAAACCAATGAAACACTTATGGGATATTCTGGAGCGGCGCCTGAGACAGCATCCCTCCAGTAGAGCCAATAGAGTTCTAGAAAATTGTAGAATCTATCCCAAGGTATATTGATGTTGTTCTAGTGGCCCAACAGCCTATTAAGACACTTTATGTTGGTGTTTCCTTTATGTTGGCAGTTACTTGTATATCCTGAGCAAACATGATGACTACTCACATATAAGGGCCTGCTGATGACTAAAAAGAGAAGGGGCAGGTAACCCTTATATTGATGTTTGCCTGTACTCTCTTATACCCGAGCCTGGAAAGTAAGGTGCTTTCAGACAGCATTTGGCATAGAGCCTCAATTTGAGCTATAGCTGAGACTGTTATAGTATAGTATAGTAATTAAAAGACGGCACATAATGGGCATGGGCTGAGGAGGTTAGACTCAGACCACCCTCAAATGGAAGGTTACGGATTTGAAAGGCACCTTCCCTTTTCTTTCCTTACTTTTCAAAGTGAACCTTACTCGATCTGTCCCCGCAACTTGAGCAGGGTGGGGAAACAAACTGAGTGGCAGTTCAGAGACAAAAGTGACCTTTTACGGGCTATTAATTTCACGGGCCCGAGAAAAACTTTGGTCGGGTTGCTGTTTCAAACCTTTTCACACTAGAACACCCTCATAACAACCTAACACACAATAAAAACCACCTCTACCAAGGGTGAACGGCTCATCACTGCCCATGTGCATTTCATTACTGCCTTCACTCTCCATCAGGGCAAGAATCAGTACACAGAGAGCTGCATTAAACCACTGTATCCTGAACCAAACAAACTGCTGTGCTCTACCAGCGACAACTGAAGGACTGGCAGTTATCTGCCAGTGATGTATCAATGCTAAGTTTGGTTCTTTCTAATAATAACTTTTATTTTGTTTCTAGCAGCAGAGGTTTCCTCTGAATTACTGTCATGTTAAAAAATATATAATCATCTGCCTCACAAAATACATCCAGGAGCTTCAATATATTTCCAAAGGGAATTGAATGGCTATTTAAAAATTGCACAAGTAGGCTACAAATGTGTTTCGCAAAGTAATTCTTAGTTTCATTTGTTATCCATTTGTCCACTTACCAGGACCGGATACCACTGGGAAAACACCTGTGGTATGACTGTTCTGAGGAATCGAACACGACAGGCTGGAAGACTACCATTTCACCTTGAGAGAGCCCTGCTAGTATATCCATCAGTCACTGAAATATCTTGTGTGACACTATGGATTTGAATGATAGCTTAAGCATTTTACCATAGAATAGAATAGATAATTATGGAATGCTAGTTCTGTAAAAAAAAACATGCATGTTCACCTTAAAGAAAAAAGACACAGCTTCAGGATCAGTGAATGATTTGACTGTTGTGTTTGCTTCATTAAATAAAATCATGTTAGCAGATATATAAGAAGATCAGCTTGTGAGCCTGAAAACAAAACCCTAATCTCCAAAAATCTTAAGCATTTGTGTTTTTATCATTTAAATTTTTCTGGCTTTTGTTCAAAATGCTAATATAATGTATAACAACCTTTTCAATTATGCGTAACATCATTCTTAGTATTAAAACAATATTATTAAATAACAAACAATATTCAAAAAATAAAAACAATATGATTTTAGTATTATTTTAAACCAAAATATATCTGGTTATTTTTTTACTTCTTTTTCATGGTCAACAGAGCTTTTAATTAGCTAAATAAAATAAAAAACAGAGTGCGGAAAAAAATATCTGCGAAAACATGACTGAAGCCACCACAAAAAGAAAAACAGTGAACCTCAGGAGGCCTCATTAAAATTATATTGGGTGTTACGTTCCACGTGTATGTGTGTGTTTTGGTCTTTCTCTCTGTTTCTCCCTGTTATTCTGCAGGAGTGCCATCCGCCATTCCATTCGCCGTCTCCGCTGTCACTCATTTGTATGTCCTGGTCCCGCCTCCATCAATCACATGCCCCTCCATAAAAACCCTGTGACTGCTTCCTGCAAGGCCCTGCCTTTTTGCTCTGCTGTGGGGTGTGTGTGTGAGAAGAGAGAGAAAGTGTGTGAGAGGAGAGAGAAATAAAGTGTAGGGTTATTGCTCCCCTACTTATGAGATTCCCTGTTTGTTCCCCACCTAGGCCTTGGGATAGATAAGAAGGAGGCCTCTATACACTTTCATACGTAGGTGGATATTGTGTATAGACACATTAGAAAAGAGGTGGTTGCCAACTGTGTACCTTTGTTTTTGGGTAGCTAGTGTAGATTAAATAGGTAGACTTTTGTTTTGTCTAAAAGTTTAGATAGTTAGCCTATCCTGGTT
This sequence comes from Aldrovandia affinis, assembly GCA_029706075.1. Lineage (NCBI taxonomy): Eukaryota > Metazoa > Chordata > Actinopteri > Notacanthiformes > Halosauridae > Aldrovandia > Aldrovandia affinis. Next base: position 4,798,419 of record JAINUG010000006.1, read on the forward strand.
TTTGGTGTGTGAGTGCACATTCTTATTTTCGTGTTTTACGTGTCTTATTCATTTAGTCGATTTGCCATCCATTCACAAACTTACAGCCAATATCTCAAAAATGTAAAGTAGTTACTACACTTGAGCTAATGCTATTAACAAAAAGTGAATATCATATAAACGTGATTTTTTCACATATACTTTCTACTCTAAGTTTTCTATGCTTACCTCTATGTCTACATTTTCACATGATATTCGATGAAAATGGGAAGAAGGAATGCCTACCTTTTATTATTTATTATCTTATTTATTGAAGTAAAAGTATTTTATGGGCTGCTAGGTGGCTCATCCTGTTAAAACACTGTTCTACTGTGTACATGGGCCCCTCGGTCTAGTATGGATGGGCTTGTCCCTGGCCCAGGGCAGGGCATGATTGGCCATAGCTTCGCCTGGGGAGGGTGGGATCTCAGTTGGTGAGTCATCCGTGGCTCATCGCGCACCAGCACCCCCCTCTGGTGAATCGGGCACCCACAGTCCGCCTGCACAAGCTGCAAATGAATGTGTCTTCCCCGACTCAATGTCTAGTGGACTACGGGGTGAAAACAAGGAGCGGTGGAGAGAAGAGTGCGTGCTTGTCTGCACTCTCCCGTATTGACAGATAATGTTGTAGCGATGAGCACGGACACACACAAATTGTGAATTACAAATTGGAGGAAACATAAGGGTCAAACTAAAATTGTACATTATTCATGTCTTTTGGAAAATATATTCAGATGGGGAGGAATACAAACTTCACTCTCAGTGTTGTGGTATAACACCCTGCATGCTGCAGTAGCTATTCTGAGGATAATAACATGTTAGAGGACACATCTGGATTCCAGAGAGAAAATTACAATGCATACGATAGTTGGCCTGGTGGGATTTTATCAGAACACAGAGTATTCTAAGTGTTGTGTTGTGCAGTATTCTTATCATTAATAATGATATTATTAATATCACCTATCTGTTCACAGTACCAAGTATACAGTATATGGCCTGTATACACACACACACACACACACACACACACACACATACACAAACACGTAAATGCATCCACTTCCCTATGAAATTCCACTTGCTCAATTGTAGTGAATACATGCAGTAGCCTCTCTGCAAAAGAAGCACATTAAGGGCTCAGCAATAGTTTGTTGGAGAGTCTGCCATTCGCATTGTCTCTCTTGCCCCAGTTGACAGAACCAGAGGGGAAATAAAAGACACACACAGCTTAAAGTGCAAACATTTACAATCATGAGCGAGCTCCGGACCAACACAGGACTCTTCTCCATGACACACTTTCCCTCTTTCTCTCTCTTTCCCTTGGCCTGTGCATCATGCTGTCCTTCACTTGCATTTGACTCATAGTGCTGCTTGTGCCTTATATTCAGCCGAATGTTTGTCTGAAGCAAGAGCCATACTAATTATTGTCATGATTATAAAATATGTTTTCCTATCATACTTGAAAATAAGGAACAGCTTCCTTATGGTTATTAGCACCTTACTTATACTGTTTTTTCACTTTATATTTGTCCATACAATTTCTAATCCTACAGCACTTTATTTACTTAAACACGATTTTCCCAGGAAAAAAGGCAAAAAGAAAATGAAAGAAAAAAACGAGGAAAGCAATCATTGTAATGAAATGCCGCTAACACAGAGCAGAATTATACTCCATTCTACAGAACTATATTCCAATACTCAAGAGACAAGCTACAACGTGTCAGCATTGTATCTTGCATGTTCATGAATATTCAATCAAAATGTAGTGTGTACTTCAGTGAGAACAATATCTTTAATTGAATAAGTTTGGGAATCCACACGAGTGTTAAAGTGACTTTGACAAAGATGTTGTTCTAACCACAAAAACAATGCATCAGAGAAGTGTATCGCTGAACTGCAGGATTCTCTAAATGTCCAAGGTGAGTCAACAAGAGGACGTCTTAAAAATCTATCTGTGAACTCTTTGAACTTATCATTTCGTTACTAAAGAAAAAAAGTTTACTTTGCAACACAGTTTTTCCCCCCCTTCAAAAATATACAAGTGGGAGAAATTGTTTTTGCAGAGCTACTTCTACAAAGAAAGTTCTGAGCCTCAAATTCTAGGTCTGAGTCTTAGATCTTGAAAAATGGGATGGCTACACAAATACTTCCCTTGCAATGTCCTCCAAGCCCTCAGATGCTATTTATGAGCAAGCAGATGGATCACTGCACAGCAAATCCTAGAACTCAAATTGATTTATACAAAAGCATTCAACAAAAAAAAAAGAATTTCTTTGCTTTTGTTGAATCACCGCACAGGTCTGACTCTGGTTCTCAAACAGTGAATTATAAAGAGAGACGGAATATGCTATTTTCAATTACAGTCAATACATTTCATATTAGACCTCAATAGAAGGCCTTCCTTTGTAGTAGTATTAATTCTGTCAGTCTGGCAGTCTTTTCTGTCACTGTGACATGTGTGAAAAGTTTGGTGTTATTGGATATGAGACTGTAAGGAAGATCAAAAACTATAATAATAACAAACGCACTGACTACAAATATTTTAAATGCATAAATACGTTTCATGGTGTGCTCTGTGCTAAGTTAACGTGCATAAAGAGCAGCTTGTACAAGTCAAGTACCAAAAGCAATAATTGTGCATGGTGCTTTCCCCTTGCCGTACCGGCTTGTTTCATACTGTTTATACTATTTCCAATTACTAAGTGACCCCTCCACAATTTGGCCTTCTGATACGAAAGGAGGAGGTGCGGGGTTAGTCAGGACGAGAAAACTCATCTGTGTACAGCTCTGTGTTTTCAACCAATGCAAAAAAAACCAGGCCACACTTCAGGGAATGTTAATGCACTGTATAGCTATTACAAACTGGCATCTTGCAATTTGGATGACCCTCACTACAACCCGCACCTCATTATACCCCATAGCTAGTGTGAACACAGATCGAGGGCAGACCTTTAACAAGGGGGGAGTTCACACATTAGAGACTCTCAAATCAGATGACACACATCTCAAATGTTGCCATGTCTACCACACCAAAAAGAACCACTACATACACCACAAGTAATACACTGGAGCTTTGCTGGAGAAGCTCTTTGGAACAGGAATTAAAATCAGCAACTGCCCCAACAAAGTGCAAAAAACAAATGATATGAAACAATATGAAATCATTTCAATGGCTTTGACTAGCAAAGAGCATAAGTGACCCGTAGACTGCACTGGGAAAGATTCATGATTTCTACATGAAGGGGTTGTCCCTTAGATACATTAACATAACCTGCTGGTTCCAATGTGACAGAAAGCAATTTTACAATGTGGTCCACAATTTAAGTACAATAAGGAAAGCATTGGCAGGTAAAGACCCTTGCACAGAAGAATCTGTTACAAATCTTATTTCAAATGTATTTTCACTTCACACCACTGGAAAATCTTCACTTTAGAAAGACAACCAAGCATGTGCAATTGCCACATTTTACCCTGTACCGCCCACATTTTGCACTACAAGACAAAAGGTTCCCTCGGGTGCTTCTTGGCAAACGGTATTACAATATTTTCCACAAAACACTTTCTCTTGCGACAGAAATAAGTGGGGAAGCTCTCTCATTCATCATTCAAGCAGCGCAAAGGCATTGTCAGAACTCAGAATATACTTTTTTCCCCCTGAAACAAGGGTTATTGCATCCTAAAGACAATTTTCCCAGTTGCCCTTCTGGACTGGACTGTTGGAGCAGGTTCAGAGAAATTGGCTTCCATTTCAAACTACATGCCCTTTTTTTTTTTTTTTTTGCCTACGGTCCTCACCACTAGACCAGCTCCATTTATCAATCTGGGTCTGGCTGGTGTTTGCCTCCCTACTCACTGGCAGCCATTAGAGCATCCGTGTGTCACTGTGGCAAGATTGCATTTCAGCCCCACTGAAACATTTATCATCTTTTGCCTAAACTTATGTCTCCCCTGTGCAAATCCATATCACTTTGGCCTATGTAACGAACCGAAAGCAACGTTAAACAAACAGTCAAATTAAAAGATCAACAACAGAGAGTGAGGGGAAAAAAACGCCATAAAAGATGGTATCGCATCGCCAGGGAAGAAACCCAGATGGCGAACAGGAAGTAGCAAGACATTCTGGCACCAAGCCCCCTGCATGCTCTTAGAGGTAAAGAGCAGTACAGCCTGCTCATCCAGCTTCATTTTCAATTCCATTTTAAGACCCATCTAAGCCCAATAAACAAACAAACATCAGCAGTATTTTCCCTTGAGTGCAAGGCATAGCCAGCACTCAAAGCCCCAGCATGAGACCAAAGTCTCCTGGGAGTCAGAGCTGAGAAGCACAACCATAAAAGCATCATTGAGGAAAAAAACTCCACGACGAATAGGTTTTTAAACAAAATCAGCGAGGAGTTTGTTCACTGAGTTCGTACTGATTATTATTTTTATTCAATTTTTTTCTTTATGACTCAGACAACTTCACTCTTTCTCATTAAGGACAAATGCGCAGAAGAATGGCTCTCATCATGAACATACGCCTTTCACATTGAACAGTATTGAGTCAATATCGCAAAATGTCACAAGGGCATTAGCAGAGTGATTAGTAGTCTATATCAAGCCAAGGAAGACAATTTAATTATCGCCTCATCAATATTTCTGGAACTTGAACAGATGTAGTTCAGTGATCTCAGGACAGCTTTGCTTTATGAAGAGTAAAAGTGAATGCTGAGATCAGCTCAAAACAGCAAAAGATCACTAAAACCAGTTTTTAATTGTTTTTAATCAATTGTTATTTGCCATGTTGTGAGTACCACTTTAAGATGCCCGATCTACATTACTGCTTATTAACATTAGAAACTCTGGTTGTTCTCTCTTTATGTCTGGGGTGTATGCATCCCCAGTATACATCTCTTGACTGGATGTTTTCATGGTTCTCTTCTTTTCTTTTTTTTTTTCTTTAAAGAATTTATTTAAGATTTTCTCCCATTTTAGTATCCAATTAAACCCTCTATTTTTCATGTCAATCCCGCCCCCCCCCATATTATGAGTTCGCTGCCATAGCCCTGTGACCGGCAGTGAAAAAGGCAAAGTATCGTCTCCTCTGAGGACGGTACTCGCCAAGCTGTCGACCGTAAGTCTAGTACTCCAGAGCTACTCCTATATGCAGCGAACTCCCCCCTCCCTGGGGCGGACAGCCAATTGCCGCCCCCTGGTGGCACTCCCGGCCAGAACAGACTCTGGCGCGGCCGGTGGAATCGAACCCCGGTCGCAGTGGCCAGCATCGAACGTTGCAACCACCAGACCACCCAATGGTTCTCTTTTAAGGAATGATATTGTGAGTGGAAATATGGCTTAAGGCAGAAGTTGCCCCTAAGCACTGATACAGGACCAGCTAACTCTACCCAAATCCCAAATCCTAACCTAACTATAAGGAAGAAAAACAAAATGGGCTCACAGGCAACTTCCACCTACACCAGCAATATAGCCATTTTTACCCAAAGTCTCATTAAGGTACACAGACAGTAAATATAACAGATACCAAAAAGCAAACTGTTGTTGTGTCATTTTAGTTTGATGGTATAGCAATATTGCAAAGCATTGTAGTAGCAGCTAAATTACTCCTGTAAAATATTAGATCATTCTGAAAAAGTAACATTATGTACATTTATCATGCTCCACAGGCCTTACAATTTGTTTGAAATCCTGAGAGAGTTGTCAAATAGAAGCTCACTGAAATATCCTGTCCTGTGTATAGCCCACGGATTAGTTTAACGTTGCATAATTCATCAAACGCCTTCCGGAAGCCAGGAAGCAGAGCAAGTCTCAGCTATTGTCAATCTGTTTTTTTGTGGATGACAAAAATTTATGTTGAGCAAATCCCTGTGAATGCCAACAAGACGTAGAACAAATATGAAGCAACATTTCTGCTTATGCACGAAATGAAATATTTTCTTTGCCAAACAGCCATGTCACTGCAAGCCTCTCCAGAAGAATTCATTGTTTTTCCTTCTTTGTTTGCTCTGTCCCCCCAGCCATTCAGGAAAAATGTCTGTTTGCTTTGTGTGCTCGTTCTACCCAGATTCCATGTGTCGAAAACCCATACGTCTTCTTTCAACAGAAAAAAACCCAGTGGACTTCCCCACTGACAGGCTGACTCGGCCTACTTTTCACCGGATCACAGCGTTACTCTTAATCCAGGGTTCACTGTCACACACGTGTCCAATGCCACAAATCCATTAGCGCCTCGCAGCGTAGCCTGATGCATTTTAGCATACCATCGAATGCTGCCGTGCAGGGTTCAAACTACATCTGTCCAATGTTCTCAGAAGGTGGTACCTGAGGTTTTATTTATTTATTTGGTCCTCTTCAGAGACCAGAGAAATAAGCACTTCTCTCGGAGGGAGAATACATTACTGTCTGCCGGCAGCAGGGTGCGTATTGTCCATCTGCCTCCGGGGTCAAATGCACACTCCATTTCACAAAATTGAATTCACTACTGCCTGCTTGTTTTCTTTATCATTATTCTTCCAGCAAGCTTAAATTCCATTTTGTTCTAATCACCCTCCCTTTTGCAGATGGTGGTATTTAGTTCCACTGTTCGGTGGCTCAGAGGAGGCCGGCTGTTTACAGGGTTGATATGCTTTTACCATTTCTACCCAGCAAGTCAGATTATCTGCTTCAATGCGGAGCACCAATCATATTCCATTTTCCCACCATTTCAAAATGCACCTCTTGCTGCCATATATATATATATATATATACTGTATATATATATATAAATACATTTAGCTAGCCAGCTACCTTTATTTATTTTTATTCCAAATAAATTTACAGATTACAGTATTTGTTTTAAATGTTTCTACAACCAAATAGACAAATAGAATGCATTTGTTTCCTTCTGCCTGGGCACAAGGAGGCTAATTGAAACCTGTAGCCATTTGATTTAATGTACGGCAATCCCACGCCAAAGCCCTGCAGTGCATTGTCTATAGGCTTCATTATCATCAGAGAACATATGGAAGTTCATGCAGTTATAAAGTAATATGCCTTTGCACCAGCGGGACTGTTTAAATGCCTACAATGATTTACTGTGGTTATACACATACTGTATAGAGGCTTCTGCTTCTCTCTCTCTCTCTCTCTCTCTCTCTCTCTCTCTCTCTCTCTCTCTCTCTCTCTCTCTCTCTCTCCTCTCTCTCTCTCTCTCTCTCTCTCTCTCTCTCTCTCTCTGTGCTGTTCTTTACAGAAGGCGGTTTGACAGCCCATCACTCTGACAGATGAGTGACTCTCTCGGAGTGTGACGTTTCGCTAAAGCCACAAGGGAAAAGACTCCTGAGGGTGGCTGATGGGAAGGTAATCTGATTCATTGTGTGACATTCACCAGACGGCTTAGGGGCGGCGCCTCCGAGCGCCTCTCCCGCCATTAACATACATTAAAAGAAGAGTGGGGAGAGAAAAAAAAAGTTATCGCTTGCTAAACAGACCCCGGCTTTTCATATCCCACCATTTAATGTTGGCATAAACAAACATGCTACGAGAACCCCCACCCCCCCACCCCTGCTGAACGCGTGCCCAATGTGTCACATTTGTGCACCAATGAGGATGCTTGCCTGCGAGATGCAAGCAGGCTCAGTTAAGGGAATCGCTGTGAGGGGAAAAACAACAAAAGCCGTCCTTCCTCCCTCAGTTCCATTAGTCGGGCGGCATTAGTGTTGCCAGCCTTTCCCAGGGTGCACGGGGGCTTCCCTCTTTCTCGTCGCGGTGGGGGGTGATTTCTTGCAGTATGCACACGCTTGTACAACCGTTCCTCGTACCTCGTCCACTGGGGTTTCAGGCACAGGCCATCAGTCAAAGTGA